>OY740818.1:3971159-4375683 GCA_963514005.1 Raja brachyura
GAGTGACCCAGAGTGACAGACTCGTGGTTGTGTACGATATTCCAAGTTGATGTGCAAGTGTTTGAGGCGAGTTCCCACAGGTATGGTAATCTGCGATGTTCCGAGATCGTCTCCAGAGTTACCAAGTTCCCCTCCCGTTTGCTCTTGAGTTACCAAGTTCCTCTCCCGCTCAGGGCGTGTGTTGTTGCCGCAGTCCGGGATTCGCATTTAAAGCACTCGGTTATCTTCAGCAGTTCAGGTGAGGACAGGTTTGGGGGGGGGGGGGGGGGGGGGGGGCGAGGGATGGTGGAATTGGGAGAAGGCAAAGACAATGGGTGGGGAGGAGTGAGATGGGGGGGCTAGGAACGGCATCTGCGAAACGGGTAGTCAACCTTTAGGGTCCCGGCCCGAAACATCCCTATACATTTTATGATTTCCCTCCAAAGATGCAGTCTCCCGTGGTTTGTTTGCACAACTCTCTTCCCTCTCTCTCCCAACATTGGGGGGGGGGGGGGACGACAAGACAGTTTAAACGGACCTTACCCCCACTTCATGCTTCTGTTGCGCATAATTCAGCAGTAAAACCTCTCTTCCCCTTACCCAGCGACGCCCGATTCCTCGCACCCCCACAAGTTCACATCGACGAGGGAAGAATGAGCAGGGAGTCTGAAGAAGGGTCCCGACCCGAAACATCACCCATTCCTTCTCTCCAGATGCGATGCCTGTCCCGCTGAGTTACTCCAGCATGTTTGTGTCTATCGTCGGTGTAAACCAGCATCTGCAGTTCCTTCCTACACACGGACAGTGAAGTGCCTCGGCCAATTAGGAACATTAGGATTCTCTGATATGAAGGTAGTCTGGTTTGCGTTTCTTACACTTGATCATATCCGAAACTAAAGTATAGATAGACACAAAATGCTGGAGTAACTTGGCGGGACAGGCCGCATATCTGGAGAGAAGGAATGGGTGGCGTTTTGGGTAAGTCTGAAGAAGGGTCTCGACTCCATTCCTTCTCTCCAGAGATGCTGCCTGGTCCGTTGAGTTACTCCAGCATTTTGTGTCTATTAAAGAGTTCCCACGGTAGACGCACGAATCACTAAACTTAACGCACGGGCCACTACGATATAACTCTGAGTTTAAATGTTTCAATTTTAAACTTGACCACGAAATTTGACTCGTGGAAAAAGTCAAACATGTTTGACTTTTTTCACGAGTTCACAAGTTTCACAGGTACCTGCCGTTAGCGCCACGAGTGGACAAGTTGATCGCGCGAGTTACGACGTTCCCGCTACGTTGGCTGTACGTGATCACCACGAGTGAAAACTCGGGGTCACTCGTGGGCCAACTCGCACCGTGAGACGGGTTTTAAGCATATATGTTGTCAAGGTCCATGATTTATTGACACAGGTTGACCATACACTGAATAATCCAACCATATTTTTGTTTGGAAGTGGAAAGAAATAATAAAAATTGCATTAATTGCAATGTGTAAAAAGAGTTGAGATACTGTATTATAATTTAGCTGCATGTCATTGTGGTATATATGTCTTGATTCGTGAATATGTTAGTTTGTGACTTTATTTGAAGCAGAAATAATATGTGAATGCTGCATTGAGCATAATTCCAACTGGTAACTGCACTTCGTCCAAGCACGCGTCGTGCAAACCATCTTAAATGGCCACCTAAACATTGGGGTTGAATGGGGGTTCAGTATGGAATGGACGGGGGGGAAGGGTCTGTGCAGGATGAATGAGGGGATCACTGCAGGATGAATGGGGGGGCTCACTACAGGATGAATGGGGGGCATCAGTGCAGGATGAATGAGGGGATCAGTTCAGGATAAATGGGGGGGTCAGTAAAAGGTGAATGGGGAGATCACTACAGGATGGATGGGGGGGGATCGGTGCAGAATAAATGGAGAGGGAGGCAGTGGGGATCTCCTCGCCACCGCCTCCCCTTCTCCGCCAGCCAACAGGAAGGTGCGGGGCCGAGCGTTGCAGGTGCTTCAGACGGCAGAAGGGGGCCTCCCCCTTCCTCCCTCCCTCCGTCCTCGGCGCGCGGGAGGGTTTGTTTTGAAAGCGGTTATTGCCGTTGGCAGAGTGGCACGCAGCGGCCGCTATCAGGGCAGGCGGGAGTGCGGGAGGAGGAGGTGGAGCAGCCGTCGCTGCCGCTGCTGTCGTGCGGGGCCTGTCATTCGCTCCGAAGCTCAGTCACCCTGCACCTAGTATCTTTGCCCCGCACTACACCCGTCACCACCACAGACACGAAACGTCACGTTCCTTTTCTCCAGAGATGCTGCCTGACCCGCAGAGTTACTCCAGTTTTTTGTGTCTATCTTCGGTATAAACCAGTATCTGCAGTGCCAAGCCAGGCAAAATGACTCGGCATTTAGGTTGCCCGGCAGCACTTTAGCTGCCCATTGGCACCCGTGCAACCGCTAATTTCAAGCCCTGTATATGTGTGTGTGTGTGTGAGTGCATGTGTGTGTGTGTCTATATGTGTGTGTGTCTATATGTGTGTGTCAATATGTGTGTGTGTGTGTGTGTGTGTGTGTGTGTGTGTGTGTGCATGTGTATGTGTGTGAATGTATGTGTGTGAATGTATGTGTGTGAATGTATGTGCTTGAAGTGCTGTGAGATTGGGTTTGCTGCCTGCACTCTGCTTGATGTGCTGTGAGATTGTATTTGCTGCCTGCACTCTGCTTGAAGTGCTGTGGGATTGTATTTGCTGCCTGCACTCTGGTTGAAGTGCTGTGAGATTGGATTTGCTGCCTGCACTCTGCTAGAAGTGCTGTTACATTGGATTTGCTGCCTGCATTCTGCTTGAAGTGCTGTAACATTGGATTTTCTGCCTGCACTCTGCTAGAAGTGCTGGGACATTGGATTTGCTGTCTACACTCTGCTTGCTGTGCTGTGAGATTGGATTTGATGCCTGCACCGAATGATGACTTTTGAGGTAAATTCACATATTTTCTTTGTTAAAAGTTGACCGCTCAATCTCTCTGTATTAAAATTGTCTCTTTTTTAATGAACAGCAAAGAGAAATCAAGAGGCAGTGAGCAGCAGAACACAACAAGAGACACAACAAGAAAGAATGAAATCATCTATAACATTTAAATTGTTGTGATATTTTATGAGTCATTCACATTTTAAACTGATAAATCCTTTTTCCACTTGCCATGCCTGCATGTTCTTCACGACAATAGGTACCTAATAGGCAGGAATGGCTGTGCTGTCGGAGAGCCACTAAGCATGGGGGGGGGGGGGGGGGGGGGGGAGGTTGAGGGGAGATGGACTGAATGCGTGGGGGGAGGGGAATTGCAAGGAGCAGAGTGGGGGGGTGAAGGGAGGAGGGGTGACTGAGTGACCTGCCACCACACCAGCCATGAGTAACCAGACTACCAGCCCACCAGCCATGACTCATTAAACTGCAAGTCCAAGAATACATTCGGCCCACAATGTCCATACTAGCCCTCTGGAAACCAGTCCCTTCAGCCCACAACACCCATGCTAGCGCGCGATAAAGCCCCCCCCCCCCCTCCCCCTCCCCCACTGGCCAGCAATATTGGAATTGGTGGAGAGGTGGAATATTGCGTTGGGGGACCAGCCCCTATCATGTGAAGCTGGGACCCAACAGGTCCCACTTAGTCCAGTATATATATATGGGCATATTCACTACTGACTCTTGTTCACCAAAATCAAACCATCATTAGTAGAAACAAGGAGCTGCAAATGCTGGTTTATACCAAAGATCCACAAAGCGCTGGAGTAACTCGGGTCAGGAAGCATCTCTGGAGAAAAAGGATGGGTAATGTTTCAGGTAAGGATCATTCTGCGAACCATCATTAATTGATTGCAAATCAGGATGGAGTAAAGCAAAAACATTTCAGATTCTGGAAATCTGGCAAATCCAATACCAGGGCTCCCACTTAACTTTTTTTCCCTGTTGCCAGCCGGGCAACTTAGGCAGCTTTTTAGGTTTCCAAATGACAGTTTAGGTGGTCAATTTAAGACGGCTTGCATGACGTGTGCGATAATGTGCTCGAACTAAACCAGTCGGAATTCTGCTCAATGAAGCATTCACATATTATTTCTGCTTCAAATAAAGTCACAAACTAAACATATTCACCAATCAAGACATGATATATACTACAACGACGCAGCAAAATTATAATACAGTATCTCAACTCTTTTTACACATTGCATTTAATGCAATTTCTATTATTTCTTTCCACTTCCCAACAAAAATGTGGTTGGATTATTCAGCCTGTGTCAATAAATCCTGGACCATGACAACATATATGCTTAACCATGCACACTACAGATTAATGCAAGCATGTTTTCTGTGAAGAACCGAAAATTATCATGACATGGCCATAGCATGGGTCGTTGCTATTGGTACAGAAACACTCTCGCTTCCCACATAATTTATCCACAACAAAATATACAGGTTGCAAGGAAACTTCGAAAGGCATTTTATGATAATAGCTGTTAAAACCGACTATACCCATCTGACAGGTTAAACATTACACTAACTGACAAGAGATGGCCAAACTGCAGTAAAAGGTCTTTTGGTAATATGTTTAAAGGTGTCAAAATGCCACATTGCCAGACATTCAGATAAAATATATGTGTTGTGAACAGTAATGAAGATACCCAGTTTGTATGCACCAGATTTTTTTTAAATTATTTATAAACACCGTTTCCATCATTTATACTTCAGAATGAACGTTAAAATTTCAACTGAAATATCTCCTGACCACATTTGTGATGTATATGACCCACTGTAGAAGTAAAACCTGGATAAATCCTGGATTAGTTGTGGATGTTGCTCATTAAATAACAGTACTGATACTCCATATTAAGAGCACTGATTTGCCGTTAAAATGAATTCTGTAATAACGTGTCAACGGTAGCAGTGACAATCGAACACTACGGTTTTAATGTTTCACATGTTCACAATTTAATTAATTGTGGATTAAAACAAATAATAACATTGGAATTTAAAACACATTTGATTGCATTCCTTTATCAAACATGGGGGGGGGGGCTGTGAATCAGTGCGGGATGAATAGATGGCAGGGGGGGATAAGAAGGCAAGGTGCGGGATGGGCAGGTGATTGAGGCAGGGGAGTTAGTGCATGTTGGTTGGAATAGGTAAAATTGTGAGGGGAGAGCGCGGGGGATGTCAGTGGGGTTGAATGGGGTGGATCAGTACGGGATTGACGGGGGGGGCATCAGTACAGCATGAATGGGGGGTTCAGTACAGGATGAATGGCCGTAGACAAATGCTGGAGAAACTCAGTGGGTGAGGCAGCATCTGCGGAGCAAAGGAAATAGGCAACGTTTCAGGTCGACCCTTCTTCAGACTGATTTCCCCCCATTCTTCGTGAATGGGGGGCTCAGTACAGGATGGATGGGGGGGGGGGGACGGAGATCAGTGCAGGATGAATTGGGGGGGGATCAGTACAGGATGGATGGGCGGATCAGTACAGGATGAATGGGGGGAGGGGGTCAGTGCAAGATGAATGGGGAGTTCAGTACAGGATGGATGGAGGGATCAGTACAGGATGGATGGGGAGGATCATTACAGGATAAATGGAGGGATCAGTGCAGGATGAATGGGGGTTCCGTGCAGGATGAATGGTGGGATCAGTGCAGGATGAATGGGCGGTTCAGTACAGGATGAACGGGGGAGGGGTCAGTACAGAATAAATGGGGGATCAGTACAGGATGAATGGGAGGGTTCAGTACAGGATGAATGGAGGGCTCAGTACAGGATGAATGGAGGGCTCAGTACAGGATGAATGGAGGGCTCAGTACAGGATGAATGGAGGGCTCAGTACAGGATGAATGGAGGGCTCAGCACAGGGTGAATGGGGGGCTCAGCACAGGGTGAATGGGGGGCTCAGTACAGGATGAATGGGGGGGCTCAGTACAGGATGAATGGAGGGCTCAGTACAGGATGAATGGAAGGCTCAGTACAGGATGAATGGAGGGCTCAGTACAGGATGAAGGGAGGGCTCAGCACAGTGTGGATCGGAGGGTCTGTGCAGGATGAATGGGGGGATCAGTACAGGATGAATGGGGGGGGGATCGCTACAGGATGAATGGAGGATCACTACTGGATGGATGGGGGGGTCAGTGCAGTGTGGATTGGAGGGTCTGTGCAGGATGAGTGGGGGGTTCGCTACGATGAATGGGGAGATCAGTAAAAGATAAATGGGGGGCTCAGTACAGGATGGATGGGGGGAGGATCAGTACAGGATGAATGAGGGGATCAGTAAAAGATGAATGAGGGGATCAGTAAAAGATGAATGAGGGGATCAGTACAGGATGGATCGTGGGGCTCAATACAGGATGAATGGGGGGGGGAGGCAGTGCAGGTTGGATGGGAATGGGGGGAGGCAGTGCCAGATGAATGGGGGGGGGGAGAGAGGGGGGGGAGAGGGGGGGGAGAGAGGGGGGGAGAGAGGGGGGGAGAGAGGGGGGGAGAGAGGGGGGGGGAGAGAGGGGGGGGAGAGAGAGGGGGAGAGAGGGGGGGAGAGAGGGGGGGGAGAGAGGGGGGGGGAGAGAGGGGGGGGAGAGAGGGGGGGGAGCCTCTCGCTACCGCCTCCCCTCCTCCGCCAGCCAACAGGAAAGTGCGGGGCCGGGTGGTGCAGGCCTCACCTTCCCCGCCTTGGCGTGCTGGAGGGTTTGTTTTAAAAGCGGATATGGCAGAGTGGCACGCAGCGACCGCTATCAGGGCGGGTGGGGGTGCTGGAGGAGGTGGAGCCGCTATCGCTGCCATGGTTGCTGCTGTGGAGGGCCCGTCATTCGCTCCGACCCTCCGTCACCCCACACCCCGTATTTTTACTCCGTACTAAAGCTGTCACTGCCGAGATGAAACGTCACGTTCCTTCTCTCCAGAGATACTGCCTGACCCACTGAGTTACTCCAGTTTTTTGTGTCTATCTTCGGTATAAACCAGTATCTGCAGTGCCAAGCCGGGCAAAATGACTCGGCATTTAGGTTGCCAGGCGGCAGTTTGGGTGGTCATTGGCACCCGGGCAACCGCTAATTTCGAGCCCTGCAATACTGTGAAATATCTATTTGCCTGAGATGCTATCCACACCATTTCAATCCACAACTTCAACCCACGACCAGCATTTGCCGTCTTATCCCACAGGGTACGTGTGCCGAGTCATAGAGTGATAGTGTGAAAACAGGCCCTTTGGCCCAACTTGCCCACACCGGCCAATATGTCCCAACTACACGTCCCATCTGCCTGCATTTGGTCCATAGCCCTCCAAACCTGTCCAATCCATGTACCTGCCTAACTGCTTCTTAAATGTTGGGACAGTCCCTGTCTCAGCTAACCCTTCTGGCAGCTTTTTCCATACACCCACCACATTTTGTGTGAAAAATTTATCCTCAGATTCCTATTAAATAATTTCTCCTTCACCTTAAACCTATGGGATTAAGGAATAATCACCTTAATCTGGAAAGTTTCCAAACATGTTGTTTAAAGAATTAGTGAACATCATACTCAGCTACTTTCCCCATCTTTAGGAAATGTATTTTCACCTTCTCCATCTGTGGCACTCCTGAAACGGCTGTGAATAGCTGTGTCAAGTTCCAGTATTTCATTCTTTGCTGGGACAACGTGCTCTGGAGGGACTCTGCTCGACAGACACTGCATCTTATCCGGATCCATCTGTTGCTCCGTCCCTGCCTCTGTCCTGCTTTCTCTGAGCTATCTGCTAATGGCGAGCAGTTCTGGTCACCCTGAGTGGGGGGGAAGGGGAGAGTGGGGAGGGGGAGAGGAAGAGGCAATTCTGGTCATTGTTTTGAGGAAGCAGAGTGGTGAAGGGGGGGGGCGGAGGGGGACAGTTCTGGATGGTCACCCTACTGTGTAGTAGAGGGGAGAGGAGGAGGGGGTGAGGGATGGGAGGAGCGGTGAGGGGGGAGTGTGAGTGAGGGGGGAAGTGAGGGAGAGGGGCGAGGGTGGGAGTGAGGGGAGGGGTACGATGGAGGAGTGTGAGGGGGAGAGTGTGTGGGGGGTGGGTATGAGGGGAGTGAGGGGGTGCACGAGGCGGGTAATTCTCTTCAGCCCGGGTTCGAGAACCTTCCGTGCTAAAGAAGGAACTGCAGGGTTACACAAAAAGCTGGAGAAACTCAGCGGGTGCAGCAGCATATAAGGAGCGAAGGAGATAGGCGACGTTTCCGGTCGAGACCCTTCTTCAGACCTTCGGGTCGAGACCTTCTTCGAGAACCTTCCGGCGGGAAACGAAACGTCCGTCGATCTCCCCCTCCCCCTCCCCCTCCCCCTCCCCCTCCCGCCCAAACATCACGAGAAGTGACGTTATCTGGTGGGAATGGCGCCGGTTAAAGGGTGAAGCCGGACTGCCCCCCGTCACGTGCCGGGGGAGCAGCTCGGCGGTGGTGGTGGGGTGGTGGTGGGGTGGGGTGGGGTGGTGGTGGGGTGGGGTGGGGTGGCTGGGGTGTGGGGGGGGGAGGAGCCTGCACTCTCCGCACCGGGCTCGCTGCATCTCACACGCACTGTCTGCGAGGCTGCTGCTGCCTCAGCTGTAATGTTGCACCATCTGGACAATTGTTTGGGCAGCAAAACCCGACCCTCACGCTTGGTTCACAGGGACGGAGTTGTGGCTCCTCTCACTGTTTAAGGAGTGAGGTTCAAGCCAGTGATGGAAGTGCAGACACAGATACGCTCTGAGTGTGGGTTTGATGCTGCACAGAATGCAGCCGCTCTCACACAGTCCCTGTAGCAACGTGAGGCCGATGGGCTTTGGACAAATGTCAGTGGCCACATCACAGGAGTTTAAAATCTTTGATCATTTTACTCCAATCTTCATACGTGACCAATGCTTTGTTTTATGTGGTCACAACCTGTGTGAAACTAATTTAATGCTGAATGGTTGAATCGGTAGACATCTGTTTCTGTGTTCCCAACGGTATGAACATTGACTTCTCTAACTTTAGATAGCCCTTGCTTACCCTCTCCATCCCCTCCCCCTTCCCAGTTCTCCCGCCAGTCTTACTGTCTCCGACTACATTCTATCTTTGTCAAGTCAAGTTTATTCGCCACGTACGCATACGAGATGGGCAGTGAAATTAAAAGTGGGAATGCTTGCGGATTGTGCAAAAAAACTACAGAACACAATCAGTAATTATATATTTGTGGGAGAGAAAAAAAGAACAGCAATTTAAAAAGACACCACACAACAGTAAATTGGTACAGTAGTTTAGTCCCTGGTGAGATAGGAGTTTACATTTCTAATGGTCTCTGGGAAGAAACTCCATCTCATCCTCTCCGTTTTCACAGCATGGCAACGGAGCCGTTTGCCTGACCGTAGTAGCTGGAACAGTCTGTTGCTGGGGTCCCCCATGATCTTGTTGGCTCATGATCTTGTTGTCACGCCCCCTCCCCTGACATCAGTCTGAAGAAGAGTTTCGACCGGAAACATCACCTATTACCTCTCTCCGGAGATGCTGCCTGACCCGCTGAGTTACTCCAGCATTTTGTGTCGCCCTTCGATTTAAACCAGTATCAGCAGTTTTTTTTCTACACAAACAATGAATTATTGTTTCAAATGCTAAAATGATCTACTGAGATTTAACTTTTGGAGTGCAGACAAGTAAACTTTGCAGAATCACAGTGGGGATAAACAGTAGCTGCCAAGACACCACTGATTATTCAAACTCATTTCCCGCGACAGTGATTCAAAGGCAACTCGAAAAGCTTCCCAGTCTGAAGAAGGGTTTCGACACGAAACGTCACCCCTTCCTTCTCTCCAGAGATGCTGCCTGACCCGCTCAGTTACTCCAGCTTTTTGTGTCTATCCTTGGTTTATCCTTGTGTCTATCCTTCGTATAACATTACTGTCTGACTCTCTGAGTACACAAATACCCCAATTATTGTCCGGCATACAAATATCCCCATGGCCATGTGTGCAGGAAGGAACTGCAGATGCTGGTTTATACCAATTATACCCTTGGGGTTCTGACCTGAGACGTCACCTATTCCTGTCCTGCAGAGATGCTGCCTGACCTGCTGGGTTCCTCCAGCATTTTGTTTCTATCCCCATGACCATTCTTGATCTGCCAAGTGACAAATCAGTCTGGGTCTGGATATTCCTTCATCTCTATTAAAGCAGTGTGAAATACCTTCAGCTGAAGATTTCTGGTTTGCTGTAGGTCAATAAACACCCAATTGTCTCAGTTCACACCCTGCTGTTTGCAAACCTGTCTTTTAAATTCCAAAATAATTATAGTTTCCAATGTACATGAGAACAAAAATTGTGAATTTTTGTTCTTGTTTGGAATTAATGGCTGCTGCTCCCACATAAACCTAAAACCTGTGATGCAATAAAAACATAAAAATAAAATAAATGCAGGTTTTGAGGATTGGGATTAATGAATAGGGAAATAACATTCTGGGTTACAAACAACTATCTTTACTAGAGTAAAATACAGTAGAGTACCAATAAAAGCACAAACCTCACGCTTCTGTACATCATTGTCTGCTGTCCGCGACGGCTGGTCTGGAGAACTCGAGGGTCCTGGCACGGCCGTACATCATGGTCCTCAGTGAAGTCTTTCTCTCGCTCTCTCCCGCTCTCTCTCTTTCTCTCTTCCCGAAGTTGAAGTTCCTGTCAACTCATTCGAAGCATGCATGTATATCTTCAAAAAGCCTGCGATTCTACCCTAACATACATACAGAAGTTAGCTACGTTTATAAAACTAGCTGTTCTTGGTCAAAACACAAGGTTAAATCAAGCACTGAGCTAGTCTTGAAATAAAAGTTTATCTTATCTTTTCAGAGCAGGCAATCCAAGTTTAACCAACCTCTCCCGGTAGCGGAAGCCCTCTAATCCATTCTGGTAAACCCCCTCTGCACCCTCTCCTAAGCCTACACAGCTTTCCCGTAATGGGGCGACCAAAACTGCACACGATACTCCAAATGTGGCCTCACCAAAAACATATATATCTGCATCATGACTTCCAGACTCTTATATTCACTGCCCCTTGTAATGAAGGCAGAAAGACCATCTACTTTCTTTACCATCCTATTTAATTGTGCTGTCACCTTCAGCGAGTTATGAACTTGGACTCCAAGATCCCTCTGCACATCTTTGCTATGAAAGGTCTTGCCATTAACTGTATTCTATCCCTTAACGTTCAACATCCCAAAGTGCAATACCTCACACTTGCTCGGGTTTAACTCCATCTGCCTTTTCTCTGCCCATTTCTGCAGCTGATCTATATCCCACTGCATCTTCGGCCAGCCTTCCTCATTCTCTGCAACTCCTCCAATTTCCGTGTTGTCCGCAGTCATTTATCTGAATCAAACAGCGGAGGTCCCAGCACAGATCCCTGCGGAACTCCACTGGTCACAGACCTCCAACCAGAATATCTTCCACCCACCACAACCCCCTAACTTCTGTGAATAAGACAGTTTTGAATTCTGCTTTAAGCACACAACCTGCATGGGTATCGGAATCAGTACCTGTTCCCTTGAAGTATTGCAAACTCCCGCCATCAATCTCCGTATACCAAAGCAGTCTTTTCCCAAAGGATTAGTACCCTGGATCATCGGATCAGATCCATGTGCAGGTTGGTGTGGTAGTAGTTTGTGGATTTTTATTCTGAATAAAGTTTAATTTTGGAAAAAGAAACAAATGTTATAGTTGTAATAAAACTCCTCTTGTAAAAAGAAAAAGAGCAGAAGGAAGCGCTGAGGGACTTGCAGCTTGAGTGGTCCTGAGTCACTGAGTGAGGTTGCTGAGTCCACACGCTGTATGATTGTGACCACGCTTCACCCTTCTTCTCTCTGGAGAATAGGCTGATACATTAGCAATGTTACAAAATTTTAAAATTTAAAAAATCAAGTCTGCAATTTATCCCATCAGATAAAGCATAAAAAGAAGTTTAATTTGACACCTAATTTACTTTCATATCTTCAGTATTAAGAAAGTTATGGCCATTTTCATAGTCAGAAATTAGCATCTTGCTCCCCATTGCCTTTCAATTGACTTAACTCCAAAGCTGTGATCTGGAAAAGTTAAAAGCCCATAACTTTCTTAAAAATTAAGAGAACTCAATGAAATGTTCAGTTATTATAGATTGAAGCATTCTGAAACAAATATTAAACAATCTTACTTGGATTACCTGAAATTAAAGCATATAATTAGTTCATTATCTAATTGTAGCTAATTACAAAATTCAATGAGTAGATCTAAACATCTATCCATTTCTTAAGAAAAGATAAACTTTTTTTAAATTGCCTAAGTGTCCAAATAACATTCACACAATAATCCACAATATAACATAATTTTTAAATCTCATTTTCATGAATTTCTGGGCCAAATAGAAGGAATTTAGTGCTTGATTCCTGTAAATTAATGGCCATTTAAATCAACCAGCGAGTGGGTTTTAGTGGAATGCGGTGGATTGGAACATTGCGGTTAGCGGTGAAGTCGGGAGGAAAAATACTGTTTGTTCATACATTTTTTTGGACCCCATTTCGTAACATAAAAATATTATTAAAGCCTCCCGAAAAACCAACTTTTAATATAAAAATAAACTATTTACCTTTTTTTCTCCCCTACGGAAAATGCTTCCGGTTGTCAGTGCTCACGGCTTTTGAAGGTGATTTTTAAATTACTCTAGTTAATAAATAATCTAGAGTAATTTAAAAATACCTTCATTGATGATATGTCGGAGCGATTTTTCTTCCGCAACGAAATCGCCCGACATTCATCGATTATCCCAGTCTGTTGAAAAACGGCACTTTAAGCCCGCCCCCCTCTGAAAGGCGCCAAAGTCGCGCACACGGGGAGCGGCAGAACTGCAGCACCACTAAAAGTAAGTTTTGCAACATACCTAGATACATTAGTGGCATTTAAGGAACTTTTGGATTGGCACATGGATATGCAAGGAATGGAGGGATATGGATCATGTGCAGGCAGATAAGATTTGGTGTTGGCATCACCAAAGGCACAGACACAGGCTTGTTCCTGTGCTTTTCTGTTCTATGTTCCATGGAGCCCAGAGACAGCTTGTGGACAATGGCTCCTCTCTCACAGTAACGGAGAGAATCGGTGCCTCAGTACGGTCCTGTCATGTGATCACATTCAGATGCGTCCAGCGAGGGTACATGGTTGGTCCTGCGTGAGGGCCTACTGCCAGTCAGCCGAACACCAAGATGCTCTCATAATGTTGGAGGAGCTGCCTGATGCCCTCCACCAGCTCAAGAGAGGCACGTCCCCAGGACTGGATGGTCTAATGGTGGGCAGGTTTTGGTGAAATGGTGGAGAGAAGATTGGAGAGTCAGAACTGAGACATTCAGGGTCCCAGGGTGGACAGACAATGGGAAGGGTTGGTCGCTCAGTGGATGTAAGAAGCATGGATGGCATAATGGTGTAACTGGGAGAGCCAGAGGCCCAGGTATCATGCTGACTTTGGGTGCTCTCTGTGTGGAGTTTGCATGTTCTCACTGTGATCAAGTGGGTTTCTTCTAGGTGCCCCAGTTTCCCCCCACATCCCAAAGATATGCGGGAGGGGAGCGAGAGTCCTGGCCCGTGGCGGCTCCCGGTCCATTGCCTCCGCGGGTGCCGCATTGCCCGCTGAGTTCCTCCAGCACTCTGTGTTTTTTGTTAGGCTCTGGAGTTGAAGATGGACACAGGGGGCTGTGGTGGCACAACGGGATGAGCAGCGGCTCTGGGGAGAGGGTTGCATTTCTGGTCGAGACCCTTCTTCAGACAATCACAAGTACTCTCACCGACGAGAGTTCAGTTCAGTTTAAAGAAGGGTCTTCTCTCCAGAGTCGCTGCACTGCCTGTCCTGCTGAGTTACTCCAGCAGTCTATCTTCAATTTCAGAGTTAAATAAAATTTATCACGGGGGTCGAAGGTTAGTTGTTAGCCAAGAAAGATAGATCAAGAACGATGTTGCTGTATTGAGGGATAGCCAAGTCTATCGCTCATTGTTCACAGCTGATGGGAAGCGGCTGTAAAAGGACAGTGCCGCTGGGGGGTTGAGTTCCTATTACAGCGTGTGGGGAATCTGGCCAGGGGTAAAGTTGCGGGGAGGGCAGGAGCGTTGAGAAGAAGGGGGTCGGGGATCATGCCAGCATCCAGCTCAAGTGCGGGTCAGCGGGCGATGGATAACGAGTAACAATGCGAGTAACCTAAATTGGTCTCTTGTTCGCACTGACACAGGAGTAAACTCCACTGCCCACTGTCCTGTTATCTATCACCTGCTGGCCCACTCCACTCTACGATCTTTGCGCTTGAGCTGGTCCCCTCACTGTTCAGACGGAGAGCACTGCCAGAGGTGAGCGGGACAGCAGAAGGCCCTGAGGTTCCGGCGGTCGCTCGTAGCAATGCCAGCTGCTTCCCTCCCCGGCCACAATGCGGTGGCTCCGTGCCCGGAGTCCTGTGGCAGCGGTGAATGAGTGGGTTACTGGCATGATCCCCAACCCACTCCTTCTCAACGCTGCTGCCCTCCCCGCAACTTTACCCCAGGCCAGACTCTCCACACACTGCGAAAGGAACTCTCCCTCCAATTGGTCTTTTGAACTAGTACTGTCATTCAATATGATCACAACTGATTCAACTTGTCCCGGTGTGCTCCCGTTTTTCCCACCAACTCTCCACCTGCCGTCACCCTCTACCCCCCACCATTCAGTAATTCAGAAAGAAGTAGATTTGGAAGCCTTGGGCAAATTGAATTGTTACTTTCTTTATTTTTATTTTTTATTTTTATGGAGAGGAGAACAATCTGCGCATGCGCGGTTTAAGATTTTTTTAAACTGACTGCCTATCTTGAGTAATTACTCACGGCACATGCCTGAATATGACTAATTTATAATTATATATTTATATTTCTATGAAAATTATTCCCAATTGGGCCCCGCACCTCCTAAGGCCGGCCCTGGCTCCTCCAATTTACGGTGGTCCTCACACTGGCCATGGAGGAGGCCCAGGACAGAAAGGTTGGAATCGGTAATGGAGGGGGAGCTGAAGTGCTGAGCCTCCAGGGGATCAGGTAGGTTAAAGCGAACCGAGCAGAGGTGTTGGGCGAAGCGATCGCCAAGCCTATGCTTGGTCTCACCGATGTAGAGCAGCTGACACCTGGAGCAGCAGATGCAATAGATGAGGTTGGAGGAGGTGCAGGTGAACCTCTGCCGCACCTAGAATGACTGCTTGGTTCCTTGAATGGAGTCAAGGGGGGAGGTAAAGCGACAAGTCTAGCATTTCCTGCGGTTGCAAGGGAAAGTGCCCGGAGAGGGGGTGGTTTGGGTGGGAAGGGACGAATTGACCGGGGAGTTACGGAGGGACTGGTCTCTGTGGAAAGCAGACAGGGGAGGAGATGGGAAGATATAGCCGGTGGTGGGATCCCGTTGGAGGTGGCGAAAATGTCAGAGGATTAATTGTTATATGTGACGGCTGGTAGGGTGGAAGGTGAGGACAAGGGGGACTCTGCCCTTGTTACGAGTGGGAGGATGGGGAGTGAGAGCAAAGTTACGGGGTATAGAAGAGACCCTGGTGAGAGCCTCATCTATAGTAGAAGAGGGCAACCCCCGTTCCCTGAAGAATGAGGACATCTCCGATGCCCTGGTGTGGAACACCTCATCCTGGGTGCAGATGCGGCATAGACGGAGGAATTGGGAGTGGGGATGGAGTCATTACAGGAAGCAGGGTGGGAAGAAGTGTAGTCCAGATAGCCATGGGAGTTAGTGGGTTTATAGTGGATGTCGGTCAGTAGTCTATCACCTGCGATGGAGATAGTGAGGTCTAGAAATGGTAGGGAAATGTCGGAAATGGTCCAGGTGTATTTGAGTGCCGGATGGAAATTAGTGGTGAAATGGATGAAGTCAGTGAGTTGTGTGTGGGTGCAGGAGGTAGCACCAATGCAGTCGTCAATGTAGCGAGGGTGTGAATTTGGGGATGTTGGGTTTGGGGATAGGGCCTCGGTACGCCTTGAACATGGATTGTTCAATGTACCCTACAAAGAGGCAGGCATAGCTTGGGCCCATGTGCGTGCCCATAGCTACGCTTTGTATTTGGAGGAAATGGGAGGAGTCAAACAAAAAGTTGTTGAGGGTAAGGAGCAGCTCCGCTGGGCGGAGGAGAGTAGACTGGGATTGGCTGGTTCAAGGAAGAAACGGAGGGCTTTACATTACCCTCCCTCTCATCAGTCTGAAGAAAGGTCTCGACCCGAAACGTTGCCTATTTCCTTCGCTCCAAAGATGCTGCCTCACTGGCTGAGTTTCTCCAGCATTTTTGTCAACCTTCGATTTTCCAGCATCTACGGTTCCTTCTTAAACATTTTGTCTACTCCACTGCCAAATGTCCTCAAGCTATGCCTACTTTAAAGAAGTTCTCCTCCTCTTTCCGGAGACAGTTTAACAACCTCCTCCAGTTTAACAACACTGCCCCCCCCCCCCCCCTCCTCTGTGATTCCCTGATCCCTCCAACTCCACATCCTAACCCAGACCCGGTACCACAGCCACGTTTGCTTTCTCGGGACTTGCCTGCACCTCCATCTTGTACCTCATGGTTTCCAGCTCCAGTTCCGTACCTCCCAGTTCGGACACAACCCAGACTATAGATACTGACTGGCTATCTCCCACCATACACGGCAGTTCTCCTTCCGTGCTCTGCAATCTACCCTGGCTGCGATGCGCCGGCACCAGCAGGATCTCGCTTTGACCAGCAATGTTACAAAATTTTGAGATTTTAAAAATCAAGTCTGTAATTTATCCCATCAGATAAAGCATAAAAAGAAGTTTAATTTGACACCTAATTCACTTTCATATCTTCAGTATTAAAAGAGTTATGGCCATTTACATACTCGGAAATTAGCATTTTGTTCACTATTGCTTTTCCATTAACTTAACACAAAAGCTGTGATCGAGGACAGTCAAAAGCACATAACTTTCTTAAAAATTAAGAGAACTGAAATAAATTTTATGTTATTATAGATTGAAGCATTCTGAAACAAATATGAAACAATCTTACTTGGATGACCTGAAATTAAAGCATATAATAAGTTAGTTATCCAATTATAGCTAGTTACAAAATTCAATTACTAGATCTAAACATCTATCCATTTCTTAAGAAAAGATTACCATTTTTAAATAGCCTAAGTGTCCAAATAACATTCATATAAGAATTCACAATATAACATAAGTTTTAAATCTCATTGTCAAGAATTTATAGGCCAAATGGAAGGAATTTAATGTTTACTTCCCGTAAATTAATGGGCATTTAAATCATCTTGCGAGTGGGGTTTTGTGGAATGCGATCGATTGGAACGTTGCGGTTGCGGTGAATTTAAATCTCCATATCGGCCGGGAAAATACTGCCGGTTCGTATGGGGCCTAAATCACGTTTTCGCAACGTAAAATGTAGATTAAGATAATCCTAAGAAGCAGGTTTATATGTAAAATAAACGGCTTTCCTTTACCTGTCCCATACGTGAAATCCGTCCCCGTTGTCGGCGTTCATGGCATTAGAAGCTAATTTTTATTTTACTCCAGCGTTGAAATTGTCGGTCAATTTAAAAAAACAAAAAACTCACAGACCGGCAGTCGTAACAAATCTTCAGCAAAAGCTCGCACCCCGAGAAAATAAAACTCCCGCAGGCAGGGGAAAACCGCATTTTAACCCCGCCCCCCCCCCCCCTCAAAGGCGCCAAAGTCGCGCACATGGCCAGTGACAGAACTGCAGCGCTGCTGAAGGTAAGTTTTGTAACATACCTACTTTGACTCTCCTGAAACTTCGGGCCTAACTCACCCAGACCTGCAACGGACCCGAACTCTACTTCATCCTGCAGCAGATCCACATCTTCAATCAATGATTCCTTACCCCCTGGACTCCACCAAGGACCCTAAACGCGCCCGCCTCAGCCACCGACACTCCTGCCACCGACACTCCGCGACTCGACCGCCTGCAGGCCCCGGGCCCCTACATGTGAGAAAAGGGGTTAACAGACATGGTTGATTTAAACTAGGAATAGAAAAATATAGCTTAGAAAGAAATAAGGTTTCAACAAAGCCAGACTGTTAGTGGGATAGAAAGTAACAACAGATAGAACAGAGAGAACTTTGAGATAAAAAGTAGCAAACAGATAGAAACTTCAGTATAAGCCTTTGACGTCAGGAGATGTTCCAAGGCGTTCCTGGACTTTCTTGTGGGAATGTGGGCTTCATGTTATAATTAAAAAGAGGCAAAATGGTGAGAAAAGAGGGTGTGGCTATAATGTAATGAAATGTATAAAGATAGAATACATCCCGACCCTCGGTGTGCCTCTAGGGGACAGCAAAGGAGAGGCACCTATTCTGCAGAATATTATCTTAATAAAAGCTTCTTTGCTGACTTTGTCTCAAACAGCGTTTGTGATTTTTTTATATCTCACAATTTGGGGGCTCGTCCGGGATTTAAATACTCCAGGCCAGCTGACGGGAGTACAGGGACGAAGAGAAGGTGCACCCCGCTGAGTTCAGCGGTCTCAGACTCCTTGCTTACTGTCAGAAGGTTTGAGCGAGTGATGCCCGGACCAACAGAGACTCAGCAAAGAAGTGAAGGTGGTTAGAGATTGGTTGGAAATCGTGAAAATCGAGTAATTCTGTGCACAGACCCCGGTAAGAAACTTTGACTATTATAGTATTACCTGGGCGATTTGATAAAAGATCGGAGAGGAATTCCGATCAAGAGAATGGGAAATGTAAGTGAAAAACCCATCCCAGCATTCTGCCTAATAGTCCGTTGGGGGCGAATGCTTAACCACTGGGGGCAGGAAATACCCAGGGGTTGGAGAAGACAACAATGATAAGGTATTGTTATTTTGAATGGCCAAAACACCCGATAAAAGAGCTTCGGTCTGGTGGCCAGAGGATGAGTCAGATGAGGATTGGGTACAACAGGCATTGAATGAATATGTGAAAAATAAACCCAATCCAATAATAGAAGAGATCAAGTATGCCGCAGTATGGGAAGCGGGATATAATTAATAAAGGAGAGAGAGGCAGTTTAACTCCTCGTGGATACCACCCTGAGAGGGCAGGGGTCTGTCGAACGGGAATAGTCCGATAAGACAATGGATAACCGGAACGGGAAAAGTAAGAGTCCGGGTAGAAAAGAAAAAGGCCCAATGGTGAAGAGCTGCACATTCTGCCTGATCGTCTGTTGGGGCGAATATGGCAATCTTGGGGAGAAGGAAGCCCCGGGGGTAAAGATAAGGAGACTATGATTAAGTTCTGTTATTTTGATTAACCAAAGGAACCAATAAGGGGGAGTTCAGTCTGGTGGCCACAACTGGGCTCCGATGAGGATTGGGCACTTTGGATGCTGCACAGAATATTCAGAGTATCACTCAAACATTGCAAAAATCTAAGGAAAATCACAGTGCCAAATGTTTTGAGTACGAAAAGTTAAAAAAGGAAGGAGCAACACAGAAAGAAATAGAAAAGGCAACTGTCAAATCTTTAAAAAAAAGGCTACAGAAACCTATAAATTATATGTGCAAAAACAGATTTTGAACAAAAATTTACAGAAACCGCAAAGAAATTTCAGGAAATTGAAGAAGCTCATCTTAAGCACTTGAAAGAAATATTGAGTTGTTTCACAAAATCTATAGAAGAAACTCATATACAGATTGGTCAGGTACATGAGGAGTTAGTGCAAAATGTTGTAGAATAGCAGAAAGTAGAATTGCAATAAAAATAGTGTAATGTAATATAGTGACTACAAGGACAGAGGAGGTGTAAGGACTGAGTTTCTTGACTGGTTGTGGAGATAAAATTGTTGCATTCTCTCTGCTGAGAGATCAAGACAAAATGTGCTTCTTTGTTTGGAGATTAATGGGAGTGGGGTGTTGTTAGATGTTGAGTGACTAGGATTTTGATTGGTTGTGATCTTAGTGGGGTGTGGTTAGAATTTGAGTGACGGTGAGTCTGACTAATCACGATCTGAATCAATATCCAATCACAACGCTCAGGAACCTGATTGATAGGGGATTAGACCATCCTACTTTAACTTAAAAGGGGAGATAAGAATTATATAAATGTTAATTTGGAACCTTGAATCTGTGTAGAAAATTGCATTTTTTTTAAGTAAGAATGGAACGAATGTGATTTGTGTGTAAAAACCGGTTTTGAATGAATGAGGAAGTTCATGTATGTGATAAGTCTTTTGTTTGTTGTAGGCCACATGCTGTAAGGGTGTGTGTGTTCCTTTAAGAAATTGTAAGCAATGAGGGAGGTTACGAACAGCTGTAAGGTAACGAACAATACTTTGTATCACTGCAACTTAAAAGGGGAAAGTTGGAAAATGTAGGTTGCTTGGTTTTTCTGATGTTTCTACAGATTTCTTTTCAGTTAATTTGGAAAATTGTTACTAGTACTAAATAGTGGTGAGAATGGATTGAAATAATTGGAAATAAGTTAATTGCTGAAACATGACCAGATTTTGTGGTTTGTTTAGATAAACATTCTGGTTGGAGAAGGGTAATGATTGTTTGCTAGGATTTTCAGAAACAGTTGTGAGGAAGTGGCCCAAGGAAGGCACTTTCAAGATAAATGTGTGACAAGATGGAAGTATTAATTACAAATTATATGTCACAGATAAATTGGAAAGGAGGGTAAACTATCTGAGAAGTAAGAAATTGAGTTTAGAATGAGAAAGCAGTCATATCAGAAAGGATTAAAGTGGGAAACAAAGGGATAAATTGATGAGACTGCTTTAAAAAGATAAGAGCAGCCACAGAACAGATGGTAGAAATGAAATCACTAATACCTTTAAGGGGACAAGAGGAAAAGATACCTATCTTTAGTGAGAAAGAGCAGGAACACATGCGAGAAATGGGGGCTCAGCGTACTTCAAATGGGAAATGGTGGACACCGGATGGAAAGCAGCTATTGAACAAAGAAATAATGAGAGAATTATTATGGAGGTTGCATGGACAAAGCCATTGGGGAACACAAGCCCTCTGTGACACCCTCCTCAGAACCTACTCTTGCCGTGGAATGTATACCATGGCCGGACAAGTCATAGGGGGCTGTGTAATATGTCAGCAAATTAAAAAAAAAAAATCATGAGAGCAGTCCCAGGAGGAGGACAACCATAAGCAGTTAGACCCTTCCAGAGAATACAGATAGATTTCACCAAGCTGCCCCGGGTAAAAACCTGGAAGTACCTGTCAGTGATAGTGGACCATTTCAACAGGTGGGTAGAGGCATTCCCCACGGCAACTGCCACCTCACAGGCGGTAGCCAAGATATTACTAGAACAAATTATACCCAGATATGGGATTGTGGAAACAATAGACTCAGATAGAGGGACCCATTTTGCCTCCAAAACACATAAAATGATATGTGAAGCACTGGGAATAGAATGGAAATTGCATACACCATGGCATCCCCAGATCTCAGGAAAGGTGTAAAGAATGAATAGCACCTTGAAGACCCAAATCACCAAGTTGATAGAGGAAACAAGACTTCCCTGGACTAAGTGCCTCCCGATAGCCCTGTTAAGAATCCGAACGGCACCTCGAAAAGACAGGGATACCACCATATGAGATGTTATTTGGGCTCCCATACTTAGGGAAGATAGAAGGAGTTCCAACAATGCAAGGGCAGTGATGTATTCTTAAGGAACTATTTACTGGCAGTGTCCCAATCTCTTGCAGAACTAAAAATTAAAGGATTGCTGGCCCAGAGCCCACCACTGGACTTCCCGATTCACTCAGTCAAGGCTGGAGACTGGGTATAAATAAAAACGTGGAAAGAAGAAAAGCTGCAACCTGGTGTTACTAATCACCGAGACAGCAGTACGAACAAGAGAGAAAAGATGGACACATGCAAGTCGAGTTAAGGGTCCTGTGGAGGCCCCACCAGACAATATCAGCCCGTGGACTGTGCGCAAAGGAGAGGAATCATTGACTTTTATATTTACCAGGAACCCGCGGGAAAAATGAAGATTTCATGTTGGTGGGTCGTGTGTTGGGAAAACACCCAACTTGTAAGTAATGTAACATGCATAAAATCACAATATCACAGAATAAAAGGTCCACCACCATCCCATTTGATGTATGTAAAGGAAAATGATGGTGCGGCTATATGGATGTATGCACCCATCCCTGTAAAGATTGGCACGCGGTGTTCACTTCATCAAAATATGGGTGGCATCGGACCACCTATCAAACTGATAGGTGGAAAGTGTATCAAAACCCGAACGAGAAATTACCAGGATGCGTATATGTGAGCATACAGAGTGTTCAATTGCAGGAAAGTGGTAGATATTGGATACGTGCAGATAGTAGCAATGTTACAAAAATTTGAGATTTAAAAAATCAAGTCTGCAATTTATCCCATCAGATAAAGCATAAAAAGAAGTTTAATTTGACACCTAATTTACTTTCATATCTTCAGTATTAAGAAAGTTATGGCCATTTTCATACTAGGAAATTAGCATCTTGCTCCCCATTGCCTTTCAATTGACTTAACTCAAAAGCTGTGATCTGGAAAAGTTAAAAGCCCATAACTTTCTTAAAAATTAAGAGAACTCAATGAAATGTTCAGTTATTATAGATTGAAGCATTCTGAAACAAATATTAAACAATCTTACTTGGATGACCTGAAATTAAAGCATATAATTAGTTAGTTATCTAATTGTAGCTAATTACAAAATTCAATGAGTAGATCTAAACATCTATCCATTTCTTAAGAAAAGATAAACTTTTTTTTAAATTGCCTAAGTGTCCAAATAACATTCACACAATAATCCACAATATAACATAATTTTTAAATCTAATTTTCATGAATTTCTGGGCCAAATGGAAGGAATTTAGTGTTTGATTCCTGTAAATTAATGGCCATTTAAATCAACTAGCGAGTGGGTTTTAGTGGAATGCGGTGGATTGGAACGTTGCGGTTAGCGGTGAAGTCGGGAGGAAAAATACTGTTTGTTCATACATTTTTTGGGACCCCATTTCGCAACATAAAAATATTATTAAAGCCTCCCGAAAAACCAACTTTTAATATAAAAATAAACTATTTACCTTTTTTTCTCCCCTACGGAAAATGCTTCCGGTTGTCAGTTCTCACGGCTTTTGAAGGTGATTTTTAAATTACTCCAGTTAATAAATAATTTAGAGTAATTTAAAAATACCTTCATTGATGAAATGTCGGAGCGATTTTCTTCCGCAACGAAATCGCCCGACATTCATCGATTATCCCAGTCTGTCGAAAAACGGCACTTTAAGCCCGCCCCCCTCTGAAAGGCGCCAAAGTCGCGCACACGTGGAGCGGCAGAACTGCAGCGCCGCTAAAGGTACGTTTTGCAACATACCTACAGATAGAACAAGGATGCATGTCTGAAGTTTGAAATAGAAGTGAAGCAGGATGGAGAGATGGTAAGATATGAGGAGAAGGGAGAGGTGTTCAAGATAGATGACAGTCAGAATAGGGATCCCGGGGCACCACCAGCAGTCAGCAATGTAAATAGCGAAAATGAGCCTAAGGATCTGAAGATAATGATAGTAGCAGGAGAAACATGATTAAGGCAGTTATATGAGAAGGGAACACCAACAGGGGGAAAAGGAGCCAACACCTGGCTAGCCTGGATGATGTACACAGCCAGAAGTATACAACGAACCAATTGTTACGCCTGCGCCGGAGCCAGGCCTCAGCTGGTCCCAGTACCATTTCCCCTGAATTGGGATAGAACACTTGGGGCTATGTCATGTATACTACAGATATTCACGCATCCCCTTTTACCAAATAATGTAATATGCCAGAGTTATCATTACCTATTCCCGACCAACAACAACAATGGGGAAGGTGCTCAACTGCAATCAGACATATAACATAACGGCTGAGGAACAGGGGCCACTGTTCAATAGCTCCTGGCTGAGAAAGCAGATAGTCAGTAGAGCTGATGTCTGGTGGTGGTGCGGGGAGAATACCCTGTGGCCCCGGTTACCAGGGTCATGGACGGGAACCTGTACCCTCATACAACTGATGATGCCCTTTACCATAGCAGTAGAACATGCTGTAGAACTCAAGGAAGGAAACCGACGACAAAAGAGAAAGGTGAAGGGATCATTCGACACACACATCTATATAGATGCGATAGGAGTGCCAAGAGGGGTACCCGATTAATTCAAAGCCAGAAACCAGATAGCCGCGGGCTTTGAGTCCATGCTCTTCTGGTGGTCCACAATTAATAAAAATGTGGACTGGATCAACTACTTACACTACAATCAACAACGCTTTATAAATTACACTCGAGATGCAGTTGAAGGATTAGCGGAACAACTGACAGCTACCAGCCAAATGACCTGGCAAAATCACATGGCCTTGGACATGCTACTGGCTGAGAAGGGAGGGGTGTGTGTAATGTTTGGCGAACAATGTTGCACATTCATCCCCAACAACACTGCTCCGGATGGGTCAGTGTCAAGAGCCCTAGCAGGTCTCACCTCTCTGTCTATCGAATTGGCGGAGAACTCTGGAGTAGACACCTCCTGGACTGGGTTTCTAGAATCCTGGTTTGGGAAATGGAAGCACATCTTTACATCAACCCTAACATCGGTGGTAGTCATGGTGGGGTTACTGTGTTTGTTTGGATGCTGTATCATTCCCTGCGTACGGGGGTTGGCCCAGCGATTGATAGAAACAGCCCTGACAAAGAACAGCGCTGCCACCATAATGGCTTTCAGAACACATTATGACCAACGAGAGGGGGATACGGAGGTGAAGAATCTGTTGATAGCATTAGAAAAGGAGGATGTAGTGTAAATCAAAAGTTGCGTGGCAAAAAGAAAATGATGGATTGTGAGAAAAGGGGTTAACAGACATGGTTGATTTAAACTAGGAATAGAAAAATATAGCTTAGAAAGAAATAAGGTTTCAACAAAGCCAGACTGTTAGTGGGATAGAAAGTAACGACAGATAGAACAGAGAGAACTTTGAGATAAAAAGTAGCAAACAGATTGAAACTTCAGTATAAGCCTTTGACGTCAGGAGATGTTCCGAGGCGTTCCTGGACTTTCTCATGGGAATGTGGGCTTCATGTTATAATTAAAAAGAGGCAAAATGGTGTGAAAAGAGGGTGTGGCTATAATGTAATGAAATGTATAAAGATAGAATACATCCCGACCCTCGGTGTGCCTCTAGGGGACAGCAAAGGAGAGGCACCTATTCTGCAGAATATTATCTTAATAAAAGCTTCTTTGCTGACTTTGTCTCAAACAGCGTTTGTGATTTTTAATATCTCACATATACTGGCCCGCGCCGCCTGCACCAACACCACCAGGCTGAGTCTCGCAACGAGGAGCAGCACCAGCACTCACGGGCTCCCGAACTCAGGCCCGGACCACCAAAGATGCCGCCGTCGCCGACCTCCACGTGGATGCTGCTGCCGAACTTCACCTGCCCACCGATGATGCCGATCCTCGCTGCCTCACCGGTAACTCTGACTATCACCTCCTCACCAATTCGCCGACCCTCGCTACCTCCACGATTCCTCTGACTATCGCCAGCAAAACGTGACCATCCAATCTCGCCACCTCACCGGGACCGTCGAACCTCGCCACCTCACCGGGACCTACTCACCTCTCCGCCTCACCGGGACCTACTCACCTCTCCGCCTCACCTGGACCTACTCACCTCTCCGCCTCACCTGGACCTACTCACCTCTCCGCCTCACCGGGACCTACTCACCTCTCCGCCTCACCGGGACCTACTCACCTCGCCGCCTCACCGGGTGTCCGCTGACCGGGACCTCCTACGCTTCGCCCACTTACCCAGACTCCACTCCCCGCGGGCCTCCACCATGAACTCTCCTGATCCTTGCCACTCCACCGCTCTCCAGCAGGCCGCAGACATCACCTTACCTGAGTCCGAGACTCAGCACCAGGCCTGAAGTCTCCACGCTGCAGACTCCTACATCATGGGGTCTGACTGTGCTGGGTCCTAGTGCTCGTCCCCCTAACACCGGGAACCTCAGTGGTTGTTCCACTGGGTCTTCCCCTTCCCCCTCAAACCATATGACCCCAGATCCTCCCCACCCACACTATAGTCCTCATACCCCCTTCCTCACCTGACCACCCACCACCCCCCCCATCAGGCATCGCCTCGACCTCTGTCCACACACCTGCCTTCCTTCGGCCCGAACCCCCATCCTTGCCGTATGTTCACCAACCCCCCTGATCTCCCCCTCCCTGATACCGAGCGGTCTGTCCTCAGCAGAGGCCTCACCTTTGTTCACCTCCATCCCCACCTCAATGAGTTCTGCACCCGCCACGATGTGGAACTCTTCTTCCGTCGCCCCCGCATCAAAGCATTCTTCCATGTGAAGGAGCCCTCGCCCCCCCAGTGATGACCCCTTCACCCATCTCCAATGGACCCCCTCCTCTTGGACACTCCCTCATGGCCATCTACCGGCTTTAGACCTTTTTATTTCAAACTGCCGGCGAGATATCAACCGCCTCAACTTCTCCACTCTCCTTTCTCACTCTAACCTCTCCCCCCCTGAACTTACAGCCCTCCACTCACTCTGCAACAACCCAGACTGGGTGATCAAACCGCCCGACAAGGGAGGTGCCGTGGTAGTCTGGCGCGTTGATCTCTACATGGCTGAGGCCACGCGCCAACTCTCATACTCCTCCTCCTACTTATCCTTGGACCATCACCCCACAGACGAGCACCAGGCCACTATGTCTAGCACTATCACTGACTTCATCACTTCAGGCTCCCTGCCCTCCCAAGCCTCCAACCTCATCGTTCCCCAGCCCCGCAAGACCCGATTTTAACTTCTCCCCAAAATCCTCAAACCTGACAGTCCTGCAGACCCATTGTTTCTGCCTGTTTGTGTCCTACCGAAGATATTTCCACATACCATGACTCCATCCTATCCCCGCTGGTTAAATCCCTCCCTACCTATGTTCAAGACACCTCACACACTCTTCGTCTACTCCAGGACTTCCGTTTCCGTCCGTTTCCATTTCCCTCATCTTCACTATGGATGTCCAGTCTCTCTACACCTCCATCCCCCACCAGGAGGGTCTCAAAGCCCTCCGTTTCTTCCTCGACCACAGAACCAACCAATCCCTGTCTACCGATACTCTCCTCCGCCTAGCAGAGCTGGTCCTTACACTTAACAACTTTTCATTGGACTCCTCCGATTTCCTCCAAATACAAGGTGTAGCTATGGTCACGCGCATGGGTCCTAACTATCCCTGCCTCTTTGTAGGGTACGTCGAACAATCTTTTTTCGAGGCGCGCCAGGGCCCTATCCCGAAACTCTACCTCCACTACATCGATGATTGCATTGGTGCTACCTCCTCCACCCACACAAACACACTGACTTCATCCATTTCACCACTAACTTCTATCTGGCACTCAAATACACCTGGACCATATCCGACATTTCCCTAACATTTCTAGACCTCACTATCTCCATCGCAGGTGAGAGACTACTGACCGACATCTAATATATACGCACTGACTCCCATGGCTATCTGGACTACACTTATTCCCGCCCTGTTTCCTGAAAGGACTCTATCCCCTACTCCCAATTCCTCCGTCTACGCCGCATCTGCACCCAGGATGAGGTGTTCCAAACTAGGGCATCTGAGATGTTCTCATTCTTTAGGGAATGGCGGTTCCTCTCTTCGACTGTAGATGAGGCTCTCACCAGGGTCTCCTCTATACCCCGTAACTCTGCTCTCACTCCCCATCCCCCCACTTGTAACAAGGGCAGAGTCCCTCTTGTCCTCACCTTCCACCCTACCAGCCATCACATACAACAAATAATCCTCCAACATTTTCGCCACCTCCAATGGGATCCCACCACCGGCCACATCTTCCCATCTCCTCCCCTGTCTGCTTTCCGCAGAGACCGCTCCCTCCGTAACTCCCTGGTCAATTCATCCCTCAAATGCTACACTTATCGCATTATCTTCGCCCTTGACTTCATTCAAGGACCCAAGCAGTCTTTCCAGGAGCGGAAGATGTTCACCTGCACCTCCTCCAACCTCATCTATTGCATCCGCTACCCTAGGTGTCAGCTGCTCAACATCGGTGAAACTGTGCATAGGCTTGGCGATCGCTTCGCCTAACACCTCCGCTCAGTTCGCATTAACCTACCTGATCTCCCGGTGGCTCAGCACTTCAACTCCCCCTCCCATTCCGAATCCAACCTTTCTGTCCTGGGCCTCCTCCATGGCCAGAGTGAGGACCACCGTAAATTGGAGGAGCAGCACCTCATATTTCGCTTGGGCAGTTTACACCCCAGCGGTATGAACATTGACTTCTCTAATTTCAGGTAGTCCCTGCTTTCTCCTCCCCTTCTCAGCTCTCCCACAGCCCTTTGTCTCCGCCTCTTCCTGTCTTCCTCCCGCCCCCCCCCACCCTCACATCAGTCTGAAGAAGGGTCTCGGCCCGAAACGTTGCCTATTTCCTTCGCTCCATAGATGCTGCCTCACCCGCTGTGTTTCGCCAGCATTTTTGTCGACCTTTGATTCTCCAGCATCTTCAGTTCTTTCTTAAACAGTTATTTGTAGCCCAGAGTGTTATTTCCCTATTCATTAATCCCAATCCTCGAAACCTGTTTTTATTGCATCACAGGTTATAAGTTTTATTTTGGAGCAGCAGCCATTCATTCCAAACAAGAACCAAAATTCAGAATTTTTGTGCTCATTTACGTTGTAAAATATAATCATTTTGGAATTTAAAGGACAGCTTTGCAAACAGGCAGGGTGTCTACTGAGACAATTGGGTGTTTATTTACCCACAACAAACCCTAAATCATCAGCTGAAGATATTTCACACTGGTGTTATAGAGATGAAGGAATATTTTGGCGGTCTCACTAATTTGTCACTTGGCAGATCAAGAATGGTCATGGGGATAGAAACAAAATGCTGGAGTAACCCAGCAGGTCAGGCAGCATCTCTGGAGGAAAGGAATAGGTGACATCTCGGGTTAGAGCCCCGAGGGTATCATTGGTATAAACCAGCATCTGCAGTTCCTTCCTGCACACATGGCCATGGGGATATTTGTATGCCTGTCAATAATTGGGGTATTTGTGTACTCTGAGTAACCCTCTGTGTACACTGAGTCAGCCCTCACAACAGTAATTTTGTAAGAAGGAACTGCAGATGCTGGTTTAAACCAAGGATAGACACAAAAAGCTAGAGTAATAGTAAGATTAAACGAGAACTTACCAGTTTGAAGTTTGATCTTTATTTTATGAGGAGTTGCGATGAGGGATTTCGTGAAGAACCCGCCAGGCACGCATGCGCGACATTCTTCAAAGCAGCGGTGTGGAATCACAGAACCAACAACAGAAAAATGACTTGTTATAGTAAGATTGAAGAGACTCTATATACCAGTTGATCTTATGATAGAGGGTTGGGAGCGGAGGGCACAAAATCCCTCATCGCAACTCCTCATAAAATAAAGATCAAACTTCAAACTGGTAAGTTCTCGTTTAATCTTACTATTTCATTTCGGAGTCACGTGAGTGACTTCGTGAAGACTTCAAAGCTCTGTGATTACACGCCCTGGACCACGTCCATGCTCACACACTGCCGTAATACTGATGGAGGAAGTATGTTAACGTATTTCAGACTTGAACAAGCTGAAAAATAATAACATTATTGTTAATACAACAATAAACCCCTGAACTCGGGGACAAACGTTTAGGGACAGCACTTAACGTGCGTAACGTTGCAGGAAAACGGCCACAGGTTAGTTATGAAACCACTGAAATGTAGTTTCATTGGCCCAGCCCGCTATCATGAGGACATGCTCCATGAACACCTCCATGGTCCTCGTTCCTGATGTGGATGCAGCCTTGGTAGAATGACATTTCAAAATGTTTAGTGTCTTACCTGCTGCATCGAATACCACCTTAAGCCATCTGGAGATAGTCTGCACCGTTACCCTGTGACGTGGGTTGCCATGGCTGACAACAGATCCGCCTCCATATTCCTGATGGCCATTTCCAGACCTGTAGTCGCAGGTCTGTATAGTTTAAGTAACTCTTTCATAAAGAAGTTACTTTTTTATGGGTCGATCATTCTATCCAGGTTTAATTCCTGCAGAGTCTGGACCCGTTGTGCTGTATTCAGTGCTATTGCCATCACCACTTTTAAAGGTGAGTAAGTCCAGTGGTACCTCCGTCATAAGCGACCACCTCCTGAGTAGGATCAACACCACCCTTATCTCTCAGATATTATATCGTGGTCGGGGAGGGATGGATAGAACATATCCCTCGTACTTTGGATACCAGCTGGTGAGATCCCACTCCAATGTTGAGCTAGGATGACAGTGCACTACTGGCACTGTATGCAGCACTGTAACTGAGGGCTCATCATAATGAAGACCCGTGAGGATGCCAGCACATTGGAGATCGTAGCAGATATGTAGGTGGTCTTGGTCCGACTACAAAAAACCTCTCATATCCTGTGCAGGTGAGGTAGTGCTTCCCAGTGGACTTTCTCTGCACGATCTATATGACATCCATGGTCCTGTATGTTCCAGACATGGGTACGTTTTCTGCAACACCTGTCTGATGAGGCAGAATAGGGAAAGCAGAGAAATCCATTTTTACCCAATGTAGCGAGAACTCGTCCATCGCCACACTTGGAGACCACATTCTGCAGTTTCTCCTGGGTTTCCTCAGGTACTACAGGTTCCTTCAGAACTGGAGGACATCTGGTCCAGCTGCAGAGATTGTGCTCTAGGATACGCTCCATCATGCGCTCCATCCGAGCCATGCGACCACTGCCGCATCTGTGGACAATAAGTCAACTTCCTCAGGTTCTGGAGAATCTCTGAGGCTTCTGTCATTGCCCCACACCTCGTCGAGGTGATAACAGGGGTGCCAAGACAGGATGTCGCTGCCTGCCGCTCCTGCGTGGCTAAGCGACTCCCGCGCGGACCTGCCGCTGGTCCGCCGTCTACTGGACGGAGGCGGCCCGCTGGTCTGATAAGACATGAGCGGTGATGAGTCGGTCCCGGCCGCCGAAGCGTGGTACCCCGACGTCCGTGCGGGCTTGCCGCCTGTCCTCCAAAGGCGACGTTCGGTCACGTCCTCCACTACAAGGGGGTGCGGTGACTGAGATGAGACTACACTGACCTGCAACCAGGCAGGCTCCCTCGGTGCTGAGTCTGTGTCCTCCTTTGGGACAAAGCGTCGTTCGGTCACGTCCTGCCGCTAAAGGGGGTGCGGTGACCGAGATGAGACTACACCGACCTGCAACCAGGCAGGCTCCCTCGGTGCTGAGTCGGTGTCCTCCTTTGGGACAAAGCGTCGTTCGGTCACGTCCTGCCGCTAAAGGGGGTGCGGTGACCGAGATGAGACTACACCGACCTGCAACCAGGCAGGCTCCCTCGGTGCTGAGTCTGTGCCAGCCGCACATGTGGTCCTACAGACCCAGGCCTCAATCCTTCACCGGTCCACGATCTGGTGGCCTGCTCCGGTGGAAGTCGACCCCGGCTCTTATGGCGGGTTTACCGACTGCTGTGCGATACTTCCCCTGGTCCTCCCTCTGGTGACCTGCATATTTGGGGAGAGAGAATGTGCCAAGAATATAACACGTTACGCACCTTTGCTCCACTGTCGCTATGGTTAAGTGACAGAGGTAGGGAGTCAGGGTCTTACCTACCCTGCTCCTGCGCGGTGCTCCTACCACTTACGGCACCATGGTCAGTCGTGGTGGAGAATCGGGTCCTGACTGCGCAGGGCTCCCCTGATTTCTGCGTTTTTATCCCGACCCGCAGAGCGGGTGCTGCCGACGTTGCGGGCAGCTCCAGGAATGGTGGGCGTTGACTCACATCTGGAGGCGCTGGTATGTACGTCCTTGCTGGCCTTCCGGTTTGACCCCGTGGTCTGGAATATGGAGTTTTCCTGGCCGTTTGTCTGGTCAAGGTGTGCGACCTCATAAGACCCACTGTCTTGGCATGGTCGTCTAAATCCTTGACCTGCTTCAGAAGGTCTTCCCCGAATAGTTGTCTGGGTGGTGGTGTTGGAGATGCTCTGCGTAGCCCCGCAAATTTGGGATTTAGAGTGAGCTTGATGGTACTTTTTCGAAACGCATTTATTTCGTATTGCGTGTTACATAATACTGCAAGAGCATCCTCCTGTTCGGTGTTCAAGTCCATCCCGTCCACCGACCTCGCAAAAGCGGTAATCCCAGATGTGAGCAGTTTTAGGATTTTCTGTAATTTTTACTTCCTGTGCTCTTATGCCCGGGCTTATATTGCTCCAAATAGGCATGTTTACAATAGGTACATTGAGTGAGCTACAATTACTCGGTGCCTTGTACCTATTCATGGCCTCTGCAAGGACCTGATCCTGTAGCTGGTGGTTGGTGAGGAAATCAATGGTAGCGGCCAGTTTAGTTTTGAGAGGTTGTCCCGATGATTCGGGTAACGCAAACTTGGCTGCCACATCCAAAGGTTCTTCCTGACGAAGCTCAGGTGCCACTGGTTCGTGTACCAAGATATCCTCTTCTCCTGGCTGCCTCATGCTACCCATTGACGATGGGGATATATCCAAAAGTCCCCTGGAACTGGACATTTCTTGCCGTTGATTTTGCTGCAGGATCCGTTCCATCATCCTCTCCATCCGTTCAATGTGCCCTTCATCGTGCGTAAATGGGAGGTCAGAGCCCTCATGCCCGAAGGAACTCCTGAGGCTCCTATCATCGGCCCGTACCTCATCGAGGTAATCTCGGTGCCGTGACGAAAAGTCGCTGCCAGCCGCCTCAGCGAAGCTGTACGACTCCCGCGCGGATCTGCTCATTCGCCTCCTTGGATGAGCTAGGCCCGACTGCCTAAAAGGGCATATGCGGTGTGAAGTCGGCACCTGACGCCACGGCGTGGTGACCCGACATCCGCGCGCGCTTGCCACCTGTCCTTCTCCTGGACTCAGGCGGCGTACGGTCCCGTCCTGCCGCTATTGGGGGATGCAGTGACCATGGCGAGACTCCACCTGTATGACTCCACCTGGCCCAACTAGGTGGTGAGTCTACACTGGCCCTCCCTGGTCTGCCAGTGGACTCGGGTCTCGGTAAACCACCAGTCCGCAATCTAGCGGTCTCTGGTGAAATTCCTGCCCTAAAAGGGCTTTGTTGTTGAGCTCTATCCCTGGCTCTTTCACGAGGGCTCGGGGAGAAGGGCCGTGCAGCAGCACGTGAAACCCGTTTGCTCATATCAGCCAATGATTCTCTTCCTGTTGGCGATAGTGAAAAAATGGAGTCAGGGTCTACCTGCTCCGGCGCTGTACCGACTTCCTGCTTTGCGGGTACCCCGCTTGTACACAGCTGTGTCGGTGGGTCGGGTCCTGTAGTCACAGGGCTCCCCGACTTTTGCGCCTTTTTCCCCGGCCCGTGCTGTCGTTGTAGAGAGCTCCGGGAATAACGGCCGACGACTCCTTTCGGAAGTCCTGCGGCCTGTACTCCTCTTATCCATGTCCCTGTTGGAGAAAACACAATTCAAAACAGCAGGGACAACCAGCTCAAGGTTGCCTGTACTTACCTGAGTGGCCCTTATGAAGGGCTGGTGGTGAGCCGCGCTCTACGGGCTAGCCCCCGGGTATGTGAACCGACAGCCCACAGACCTTGTGGGCTGCGGTGCAGATGTGTGCTGTCGTTCTGCCATTGCTGAGCAATGGTGAGTGTTGAGCCCGGACCCCACAGGGTCAACGAGCTGCCCCATTGTAAAAATAAGTTGGGCTTAGAACAACATGATAATGGCTGCAACTCCATTCCCTCTTAATTACAGCACTGGGATAATGCAGGCTGTGTAGAGTTGAGTTGGGGCTAACCCCTTACTCTGAGTTAATGCCGACAGCCCGCAGTATCCTGTCGGCTGCGGTGTAAGTCGGGCTGCTGCTCTGCCATTGCTAACCGCGAATGGCGAGCCTGCAAGCCCCTACTTCAATATAAATGCCGACAGCCCGCAGTATCCTTGCGAGCTGCGGTGTAAAATCGGGCTGTTGCTCTGCCGTTGCTCACTGCACACGGCGAGTCTGCAAGCCCCCACTTCTATATAAATGCCGACGCCCGCAGTATCCTTGCGGGCTGCGGTGTAAAAACGGGCTGTTGCTCTGCCGTTGCTCACTGCACACGGCGAGACTGCAAGCCCCTACTTCTATATAAATGCCGCCAGCCCGCGGCCTGCGGTGTAGAGTCGGCTGCCTCTGCCGTCCTCCACCGGCGAGTGTGAACCCGGACCCACCTGGGTCAACGGGCTCTCCCGACTCCATATATTAGAGCCGCCGCTGACTGCCCGCATTCCGCGGTCCGCAGTCAGTGTCGAAGCGGCCTGGAGCACTCTGAAAACAGAGTCTCTGTAAGAAAAAACGGACGGCGGGTTAGTTTTCCACTTACCTGCAGGTCCCAGCAGTGGAGGAGCATCGCTCCTCCCTGCCCGTCGCTCGCACGCGCGTCGACGATATGTCGCGCATGCATGCCTGGCGGGGTCTTCACGAAGTCACTCACGTGACTCCGAAATGAAATTCAGCTGGACAGTCAGCATCTCTGTAGAGAAGGAAAGGGTGGTGTTTCGGATCGAGATCCTTCATCAGACTGGGAGGTTTTTAGACCTGCCTTTGAATCACTGTCCCAGGAAACGATGTTGAATAGTCAGAGGTGTCTTGGCAGCTACAGTATGTCCCCATTGTGACCCAGCAAAGTTTACTTGTCTGCACTCAAAAAGTTAAATCTCAGTAGATCATTTTAGCACTTGAAACGATAATTCATTGTTTATTGTGTAGAAAAGAACTGCAGATGCTGGTTTAAATCGAAGGGCGACACAAAATGCTGGAGTAACTCAGCGGGTCAGGCAGCATCTCTGGAGAGAGGTAATAGGTGACATTTCAGGTCGAGACGCTTCTTCAGACTGATATCAGGGGAGGGAGCGGGACAAAGGGAGAATGTATTCGTAGACAGTCAGACTGGTGGGAGAACTGGGAAGAGGGAGGGGATGGAGAGGGATAGCAAGGGCTATCTGAAGTTAGAGAAAATGTTCATACCATTGGGGTGTAAACTACTCAAGCAAAATATGAGGTGCGCTACCTCCAATTTGCGCTGGGCCTCACTCTGACAATGGTGGAGGCCCAGGACAGAATGGTCAGATTGGGAATGGAAGACTGTTTGGGTTCTTGGATAGAGGGGGGAGGTAAAGGGACAGGTGTTGCATCTCCTGTGGTTGTATGGGGAAAGTACCTGGGGAGGGGGTGGGAAGGGTGGGAAGGGACGAGTTGACCAGGGAGTTTCAGAGGGGACAGTCGCTGTGGAAAGCAGACAGTGGTGGAGATGGGAAGATGTAGCCAGTAGTGGGATCCCGTGTCATTGTTTCTTGTTGTCTCTGTGTTTAAAGCCAATGTAAACTCAATGTACTTTGAGTTGGGAGATTCTACCGAGAGGGTCTTCATTAGAATGTGTTTCTCGTGACTTTTACATCAACCAGCTTCAGCCACTGAGTGACGCCGTTCAAAGGTCACAACAGTAGCTGATTAGTTAAAATTTCTTGAGCAGTATTTGAAACTCAATGCCATGTGGTTACGTTTTTATTTTCCAAAATGGATATTTGATTCATTTGAGGGGGAGCAGGAACATTGGAGAGGTGAAAGATACCCAGAGAGATGGATTTGAACTTTAAATAATGAAGGTAGTTTTGCCTAACAGCTGTGTGTTGTGGGGATTCTCTGAAACAGATGTCTACCGATTCAACCATTCAGCATTAAATTAGTTTCACACAGGTTGTGACCACATAAAACAAAGCATTGGTCACGTATGAAGATTGGAGTAAAATGACCAAAGATTTTAAACTCCTGTGATGTGGCCACTGACATTTGTCCAAAGCCCATCGGCCCCACGTTGCTACAGGGACTGTGTGAGAGCGGCTGCATTCTGTGCAGCATCAAACCCACACTCAGAGCGTATCTGTGTCTGCACTTCCATCACTGGCTTGAATCTCACTCCTTAAACAGTGAGAGGAGCCACAACTCCGTCCCTCTCAACCAAGCGTGAGGGTCGGGTTTTGCTGCCCAAACACTTGTCCAGAGGCACTGGTGCAACATTACAGCTGAGGCAGCAGCAGCAGCCTCGCGGACAGTGCGCGTGAGATGCAGCGAGCCCGGTGCGGAGAGTGCAGGCTCCTCCCCCCCCCCCCCCCCACCGCCGAGCTGCTCCCCCGGCACGTGACGGGGGCCAGTCCGGCTTCACCTTTTAACCTGCGCCATTCCCACCAGACTGGCGTTATTTCTCGCGATGTTTGGGCGGCGCCGGAGCGGGTCGTCGACGGACGTTTCATTTCCCGCCGGAAGGTTCTGGAACCCGGGCTGAAGAGAATTACCCGCCTCGTGCACCTCCCCCCCCCCCTCACTCACCACATACTGCACCCCCCCCACCGCAAACTCCTGCCCTCACACTCCCCAGTCACCACTCCCCCCTTTCCCGTCCCTCATCGCCTCCTCCTCTCCCCTCTACTACTCAAGAACTATGCTCTCCCCCCGCCCACCACTCTTTCAGATCTCTGCTTGCTACCCAGCCGTGTGGTTCCTCACGGGATGACGAGAACTGCTCTTCCCCCCCACCACACTCTTCTCCATACACCCTCCCTTTCTCTCCCTCCCTCTCTATCACACCCCCTAAAACTACCCCCATTCACACTCCCCTCCACCCTCCCTCTCTCACACAACCCTCAAACTCCCCCCTCACACTCCCCCCACAAACTACTGCCTTCACACCCGCCTCACACTCCCCGCTCGCACTCGCCCCTCACATTCACCTGCCCTCATACTCAACCGCCCTTACACTCCCCAGTCACAACTCCCCCCCCCCCCCCCCCCCCCAAATCGCTCTCCCTTTTCCCGTCCCTCATCCCCTCCTCCTCTTCCCCTCTAGTACTCAATAGGGTGACGAAGAACTATGCTCCCCCCCTCACCACCATTTCAGAACTCTGCTTGCTACCCAGCCGTGTGGGGGGTGACGGGAACTGCTCTCCCCCCCCCCCCCCCCCCGCTCACCACTCTTTTCCATGCACCCTCCCCGTCTCTAACCCCCCCCCCCCGCATCCTCGCCAATCTCCCCCTCCCTCCATCCTCAAAACGATTACCAGAACTGCCTCTTCCTATCCCCCTCACCACTCTCCCCTTTCCCTCCACTCACGGTGACCAGAACTGCTCACCATAAGCAGATAGCTCTCAGAGCAGGACAGGGAGGGAGCATGGAGATGGATACGGATAAGATGCAGTGTCTGTCGAGCAGAGTTCCTCCAGCACGTTGTCCGGCAAAGAATGAAAAACTGGAACTAGACACAGCTATTCACAGCCGTTTCAGGAGTGCCACGGGTGGAGAAGGTGGAAATCCATTTCCTAAAGATGGGGAAAATAGCTGAGTATGATGTTCACTAATTCTTTAAACAACCTGTTTGGAAATTTGCCCGTTTTGGATGACTATTCCTTAATCCCATAGGTTTAAGGTGAATTGGAAATGATTTAATAGGAATCTGAGGGTAACTTTTTCACACAAAGGGTGGTGTGTGTATGGAAAAAGCTGCCAGACGGGTTAGCTGAGACAGGGACTGTCCCAACATTTAAGAAACCGTTAGATAGGTACATGGATAGGACAGGTTTGGAGGGATATAGACCGAGTGCAGGCAGATGGGATGTGAAGCTGGGACATGTTGGCCGGTGTGGGTAAATTGGGCCAAAGGGCCTGTTTCCACACTATTCTTCTATGACTCAGCACACAACCTGTGGGGTAAGACAGCCAAGGCTGGTCATGGGTGTAAGTTGTGGAATGCAATGGTGTGGATAGCATCTCAGGCAAATAGCTATTTCACAGTTTTGGATTTGCCAGATTTCCAGAATCTGCACTTTTTTTGTTTTACTTCATCCTGATTTGCAGTCAATTAATGATGGTTCGCAGAATGATCCTATCCTGAAACGTTACCCATCCTTTTTCTCCAGAGATGCTTCCTGACCTGAGCTACTTCAGCGCTTTGTGTCTATCTTTGGTATAAACCAGCATCGGAAGTTCCTTGTTTCTACTAATGATGGTTACGTTTTTTAATTCTCTTCATGTCCGATTTAATTTGTTTCAACTTCCGTCCAGAGTCACCCTCTGTTTAAGTGCAGTGAAGAGATGGTGATGGACTGGTTGAAGACCTGTGGTGCAAATGTGGTGGAAGTGAATCAGTTGTGTCTTTAGTGTTCCTCTGAATGTATGTTTTGGACGGTGGCTGATGGTGCGCAAGAGGTTGTGGGTGTCTGTTTGTTTGTGGTCATTATTTTAGTTTAGAGATACAGATTAGAAACAGCCCTATCGGCCCAACGTGTCCACGCTGACCATCTATCACCCGTTCACACTAGTTCTGTATTATCCCACATTCTCATCCACTCCCTGCACACACGGGCAATTTATAGAGGCCAATTAAGTAGCGATATTCCACAACCTACTATCAGCGGCGCTGTAGATCTGCCACTGCCTGTGCGGGCGATTCCGGAGGCTAGAGGGATGGGGGGCGGGATTAAAATGCAGGTTTGTATTGATTGTCGGAGAGGGATTTCCTCGGGCTGCTCGCTGATGAAGAAAAATCGTTCGCGCTTCCGTTCGCGGGTTTATTTTTACTGGAGGTTTCCGTAATCAAATCTGTTTCATTGCACAACACAAAATCCAGAATCGCTTTTTCCCAAAGGGGCTTGACTGTGAGCTGCTCTAAGAAGTCATGTCACGGACATTGGGTACCTTCCTTCTCTTGGTATTCAGTATCAGCTTGATTTTCCCAGTGTACCTGCATATTGAGAGCTCTCATAAGCACTATAACCTCTGTTGAGGGCAGACCGTTCTTTATCAGAAAGGTGGATGTCAGGAAGGATGGTGAAGACACGATAAGGGTGGGGGTTTGGGTCAGAGGAGGGCAGGGGAATGTACAGAGGTAGAGGCGAGGTGCTGTAGGGGATGGTAAGGGTTCAGTGAAGAGAGGGGGGCGTGAGGTCTAGTGTATGGGTGGGAGGTGGTTGGAGTAACCTGGTGCAAAGAAGGGGATGGGGAAGACCCAGTGGAATCATTACTGAGGTGCCCCGTGGTGTGGGGGGGGGGGGGGGAGCAGTAGGACCCAGGAGAGTCCAACCATTTGGTGTGTTTGAGTCTGCAGCATATAAGCTGTGGGCCTGGTGCTGAGCCTGGAATTCAGGTGAGGCGATGGCTCTGGTCCGTTGATGGACGGTGGAGAGGCGTGGGTTGGCGGAGTCGCTGGTGGAGGCCCGCGGTGGGCTTGAGATGGGATGGGATCAGGAGAGTGCTGGAGCCCATAGTTAACAGGTCTATCAGGGATGTTAGAATGAGTCGTGAGTAGCTGGGAGTGGAATGATGGAGGCTGTGGATATTGGGCTGGGGTCTGAAGTGAGTTGGAGCTTGGGGAGGGAGTAGGTCTGTCCTCCGATGTCAGGGTTTGTCTCCGGAAGGCAATGTTTGAGTCGGGGGAGGGAAAGTTGATGAAATAAGCACCTGGTCTGAAGAAGGGTATCGACCTGAAACTTCACCCTATTCCTTTTCTCCAATGATGCTGCCTGACTGGACTGGTGCAGAGTGCAGGGATTCAAGTTTCTGGATCATTGGAACCTCTTTTGGGGAAGGAGTGACCTGTATAAAAAGGACGGGTTGCACTTGAACCCGAGGGGGACCAGTATCCTGGCGGTGAAATTTGCAAAGGCTACTGGGGAGACTTTAAAGTAGAACGCTGGGAGGGGAGGGACTCAAATAGAGAAAGCTAGTAGACAGTGTCTGAGGCAGGAGGCAGAGAAGGGAAGCACTCAGACCCAACATGTAGGGGGGAAGGAAGAAAAAAAATAATAAACAGAGAATAAGAGGTGGTGGGTTTCTTAAATGTGTGAGCAGAGAGAAAGAGGGTTATAAAATGAGGGTAGAAGCAATTGGTAGCAAGGTGAAAAGTAAAAGTGGCAGACAAATCCAGGGCAAAAATCAAAAAGGGCCACTTTTCAACATAATTGTATAAGGAGTAAGAGTGTTGTAAAAACAAACCTGAAGGCCTTGTGTCTCAACGCGAGGAGCGTTCGTATTAAGGTGGATGAGTTGAAGGTGCAGATAGGTATTAATGACTATGATATAGTTGGGATCACAGAGACATGGCTCCAGGGTGACCAAGGCTGGGAGCTGAACATTCAGGGATATTCAATATTCAGGAGGGATAGACAGAAAGGAAAATGAGGTGGGGTAGCGTTGCTGGTGAGCGAGGAGATTAATGCAATAGAAAGGAAGGACATTAGCTTGGAGAATGTGGAATTGATATGGGTTGAGCTGCGAAACACTGTTCTACTGGGCAGAAAACTCTAGTGGGAATTGTGTGCAGGCCACCTAACAGTAATGGAGTTGGGGATGGCATCAAACAGGAAATTTGAAATGCGTGCAACAAAAGTAAAACAGTTATAATGGGTGACTTCAATCTACATATAGATTGGGTGAATCATATTGGCAGGGGTGCTGAGGAAGAGGATTTCTTGGAATGTATGCAGGATAGTTTTCTAAACCAACATGTAGAGGAAACAACGAGAAAGCAGGTTGTTCTAGACTGGGTATTGAGTAATGAGGAAGGGTTAGTTAGCAGTCTTGTTGTGCGTGGCCCCTTGGGCAAGAGTGACCATAATATGGTTGAGTTCTTGATTAGTAGGGAGAGGGACATAATTAATTCAGAAACAAGGGTTCTGAACTTAAAGAAAGGTAACTTTGAAGGCATGAGACGTGAATTGGCCAAGATAGACTGGCAATTGATTCTTAAAGGGTTGACAGTGGATGTGCAATGGAAGGCATTTAAAGAAGAGAAAAAGATTAGTTAAAACAAATGTAGGTCCCTTGCAGTCAGAAACAGGTTAATTGATCATGGCGAACAAGGACATGGCAGACCAATTGAATAACTACTTTGGTTCTATCTTCACTTAGGAAGACATAAATAATCTGCCGGAAATAGCAGGGGACCGGGGCTCAAATAAGATGAAGGAACTGAGTGAAATCCAGGTTAGCCGTGTAGTGGTATTGAGTAAATTGAATGGATTAAAGGCTGATAAATCCACAGGGCCAGATAGGCTGCATCCCAGAGTACTCAAGGAAGTAGCCACAGCAATAGTGGATGCATTAGTGATAATTTTTCAAAACTCTTTAGATTCTGGAGTAGTTCCTGAGGATTGGAGGGTAGCTAATGTAACCCCAATTTAAAAAAAAAAGAGGGAGAGAGAAAACGGGGAATTACAGACCAGTTAGTCTAACATCAGTAGTGGGGAAACTGCTAGAGTCTGTTATTAAAGATGGGATAGCAGCACATTTGGAAAGTGGTGAAATCATTGGACAGTCAGCATGGATTTACGAAAGATAAATCATGTCTGACGAATCGTATACAATTTTTCGAGGATGTAACTAGTAGAGTGGATAAGGGAGAACCCAGTGGATGTGTTATATCTAGACTTTCAGAAGGCTTTCGACAAGGTTCCACATAAGAGATTAGTATGCAAACTTAAAGCACACGGTATTGGCAGTTTAGTATTGATGTGGATAGAGAACTGGCTGGCAGACACGAAGCCAAGGGTAGGAGTAAATGGGTCCTTTTCAGAATGGCAGGCAGTGACTAGTGGGGTACCGCAAGGCTCATTGCTGGGACCCGAGCTATTTAAAATATATATTAATGATTTGGATGAGGGAATTGAATGCAACATCTCCAGGTTTGCGGATGACACGAAGCTGGGGGGAAGTGTTAGGTGTGAGGAGGATGCTAGGAGGCTGCTAGGTGACGTGGATAGGCTGGGTGAGTGGGTAAATGCATGACAGATGCAGTATAATGTGGATAAATGTGAGGTTATCCACTTTGGTGGCAAAAACAAAAGGGTAAACTATTATCTGAATGGTGCCGGATTAGGAAAAGGGGAGAAACAACGAGACCTGGGTGTCATGGTACACCAGTCATTGAAAGTAGGCATGTAGGTGCAGCAGGCAGTGAAGAAAGCTAATGGTATGTTAGCATTCATAGCAAAAGAATTTGAGTATAGGAGCAGGGAGGTTCTACTGCAGTTGTACAGGGTTTTGGTGAGACCACACATTGAGTATTGCGTACAGGTTTGGTCTCCAAATCTGAGGAAGGACATTCTTGCCATAGAGGGGGTACAGAGAAGGTTCACCAGGCTGATTCCTGGGATGTCAGGACTTTCATATGAGGAAAGACTGGATAGACTCGGCGTGTGCTCACTAGAATTTAGAAGATTAAGGGGGAATCTTATAGAAACTTACAAAATTCTTAAGGGGTTGGACAGGTGAGATGCAGGAAGATTGTTCCCGATGTTGGGGAGGTCCAGAACAAGGGGTCACAGTTTAAGGATAAGGGGGAATTCCTTTCGGACCAAGATGAGGAAAACATTTTTCACACAGTGAGTGGTGAGTCGCATGCCACAGAATTCCCTGCCACAGAAGGTAGTTGAGGCCAGTTGATTGGCTATATTTAAGAGGGAGTTAGATGTGGCCCTTGTGGCTAAAGGGATCAGGGGGTATGGAGAGAAGGCAGGTACAGCATACAGAGTTGAATGATCAGCCATGATCATATTGAATGACGGTGCAGGCTCGAAGGGCTGAATGGCCTACTCCTGCACCTATTTTCTATGTTTCTATGACCCGCTGAATTACTCCAACTTTTTGTGTTTACCTTTGTCTTAAACCAGCATCTACAGTTCCTTCCTACACACCTGGTTGTAACTGTAGGCTAGCTGCCCAAACAATAGGCTTTCACTGGAGATTGTAGATTATCCTGTCAAAGTTCTGCATTGTAATTTAGGGTCATCTCGAGATCCTGCTCATCCATTCTCAATGCTTCAGTGTGCTTCCTCTCCCTCTCTGAAGGGGTGACCTGTCCGTGTTAGTTTCCAAGCCCTAGATCATGAGAGACTGGATCTGGTGCTGTTGGATGTGTTTGCTGACAGGTCTGTATTGATTTTCTCCTGGAATATTACTCTGGCGCACTCTGGCGTCAACCTTCAAATCAGCGGTGTGAAGTCACAGATGACAGAGATGTTGAACTGAGATAGGAAGATTCGAGAACTAAAACTACCAGCTGAATTTTATGAGGAGGGGTTGGGAGCGGAGGGCATGTAATCCCTCATCGTAACTTCAAACTGGCAAGTTCTCGTTTAATCGTGCTATTTTACTTCGGAGTCACGTGAGTGGCTACGTGAAGATTTCAGTGCTCTGTGACTTCAAGCCGTGGAAACGAGTCCATGCGTCACTCACTGTATTAGTTGACCAAGGAGAGTAGAGAAGTAAAGTGTTCAGACATGACATAATTGTAAACATGCTGACGATTTTAATGGACAAAATAATAACAGTAACCTCTTGCACCTGAGAGGAGACTATAAAACTGAACTTAAAATGGAGTTTGCAAATACATCTGTTCAGGCTAAGGGTTTGTTATAGTACGCCTGGAACATGCATTATGAGGACCATACTGCGGCCGCTAGGATATGGTCCAACGGGACGTCCAGGACCCTCGCTGCGGACGTAGCTGCAGCCGTGGTGGAATGAGATTTGAATATTTCAGTATCAACACCAGCATCAGCCAGAACCTGTTTCAACCATCTGGAGATGGTCTGAGCCGAAATCTTTTTATGCGTTTTTTTTGTGGCTAACAAATAATGCTTGTTCTGGCCCCCTAAGGCCCTTGGTGATCTTGATATATTGCTGGAGGTGTGTGACCACACATAATCGGGGGTCCAAGGGGTACGCCATAAATAGCAGTTTAAGGCCAGAAGTACCTGGTCTACTCTGTTTGATGGGGTCATACACAAAAAAGGTTATACCAGTGGCAGAGGCGATCATCCTATCCAGACGCAGCTTCTGCAATGACTGGACTCTTTGAGCTGACACTAGTGCCATGAGCATCGCATATTTCTGTGTATCTGGGCCTGGAAAGGTGCAAGTTGAAAATACCCCTCATGAATTTAGATATTCGAAATTTTAGAATTTAGATGGATGAGACCCAACAGAGTAGTGTCCCGAGGTCGGGGACAAATATGACGACAACGCACTTCTGGCACAATTTAGACCGCTATAGCTCAATCGCTCGTCAAAATGAAGCTTCAAGAGGAATTCCAAAATATTGGTTATGTGCGCTGTGTCATATGTGCTATTAGATTCCAAGCAGAACACTTCCCATTTCTTTATGTAGGAGATGTATTGTTTTTTGGTGCTGTCTCCAGGCCGCAGTTAGCACATCCACCGTACGACTAGATAGTCCAAGGCCGAGGAAAGGGTACATAGAAAAAGATTCTTCGTAGAATCTGCAAACCAATAAGTTTAGCCGATGATGTAGAGGATGTTCCTCCTAAGTGATGGGGTGAATTAGCAGATTCCTGCATTTGGGAACCGCCATGAAGGGTTCTATGACCATACCCAGAATGATTGGATACCATGGCTGTGTGGGCCAGTCAGGGACTATTAGAATTCCCGAGGCAGAGCCTTGCTTAATTTTAAGCAGGCATCGACTGACAAGGCAGAATGGGGGAAATGCATAGAAAAACATTCTTTCCCAATGTACCGAGAATGCATCTATCGCTACTGCCCCTGGGTCTGGTTCCCATGCAACATATTTTTGGTAACTGATGATTTAGTCTGAATTCAAACAAATCTATATCCGGTGTTCTATACCTAGAGGTAATATCATTAAACACTCTATGATTTGACATCCATTCTGTGTTGTCATTAAATTTGCGTGACCTGGTGTCCGCCACCGTATTGAACCTACCTGGCAGGTAGGTAGCTGAAACCCAAATATTTCTTGCAATGCACCAGTTCCAAATGAGGTTAGCCAGTTTATCACAGGATACTGACTTGATTCCACCCATGTGATTTATGTATGCCACCGCTGTGGTGTTATCGATCTGTAACTGAACATGCAGATGGTGCATATTCCCACAATAAGCCCTCAATCCATGGAGTGCTACCAGCAACTCCAAATAATTAACACCATATAACTGAAGAAATGATAGCTCATGCATATTCCATCTGCCACCACAGCTAGAGATGGTGTCAGTAGCGCCCCATCCCAGAGCACTGGCATCAGTCTGTAAAATAACTGAAGGACTGTCAACCGAAATAGAGCAATGCCGAATATTGGACTTCCACCATTGTAACTCGGCAATGGCTTCAGTCGGCAATTGCATAGGCTTATCAAAGTGACCTGGATTGTGTTTAAGTGCCTGCACATTTGTTCGTTGTATTTGTTGATAATGCAAAGGCCCAAATTTTGCAGCTGGGAAAGCAGCCACTAATTTGCCAATTACATAGAAACATAGAAACATAGAAAATAGGTGCAGGAGTAGGCCATTCGGCCCTTCGAGCCTGCACCGCCATTCAATGTGATCATGGCTGATCATCCAACTCAGTATCCCGTACCTGCCTTCTCTCCATACCCCCTGATCCCTTTAGCCACAAGTGCCACATCTAACGCCCTCTTAAATATAGCCAATGAACTGGCCTCAACTACCTTCTGTGGCAGAGAATTCCAGAGACTCACCACTCTCTGTGTAAAGAATGTTTTCCTCATTTCGGTCCTAAAGGAATTCCCCCTTATCCTTAGACTGTGACCCCTTGTTCTGGACTCCCCCAACATCGGGAACAATCTTCCAGCATCTAGCTTGTCCAACCCCTTAAGAATTTTGTAGGTTTCTATAAGATCCCCCCTCAATCTTCTAAATTCCATCGAGTACAAACCGAGTCTATCCAATCTTTCCTCATATGAAAGTCCTGACATCCCAGGAATCAGTCTGGTGAATCTTCTCTGTACCCCCTCTATGGCAAGGATGTCTTTCCTCAGATTTGGAGACCAAAACTGTACGCAGTACTCCAGGTGTGGCCTCACCAAAACCCTGTACAACTGCAGTAGAACCTCCCTGCTCCTATACTCAAATCCTTTCGCTATGAATGCTAACATACCATTTGCTTTCTTCACTGCCTGCTGCACCTGCATGCCTACTTTCAATGACTGGTGTACCATGACACCCAGGTCTCGTTGCATCTCCCCCTTACCTAATCTGCCACCATTCAGATAATAGTCTACCCTCATGTTTTTGCCACCAAAGTGGATAACCTCACATTTATCCACATTGTACTGCATCTGCCATGCATTTGCCCATTCACTCAGCCTATCCAAATCACCCTGCAGCCTCCAAGCATCCTCCTCACACCTAACTATACCCCCCAGCTTGGTATCATCTGCAAATTTGGAGATGTTGCATTGAATTCCCTCGTCCAAATCATTAATATATATTGTAAATAGCTGGGGTCCCAGCACTGAGCCTTGCGGCACCCCACTAGTCACTGCCTGCCATTCTGAAAAGGACCCGTTTCCTCCTACCCTTTGCCTCCTGTCTGCTAGCCAGTTCTCTATCCACATCAATACTGAACCCCCAATACCGTGTGCTTTAAGTTTGTATGCTAATCTCTTATGCGGGACCTTGTCGAAAGCCTTCTGAAAGTCTAGATATAACACATCCACTGGTTCTCCCTTATCCACTCTACTAGTTACATCCTCGAAAAATTCTATCAGATTTGTCAGACATGACTTACCTTTCGTAAATCCATGCTGACTTTGTCCAATGATTTCACCACTTTCCAAATGCGCTGCTATCCCATCTTTAATAACTGACTCTAGCAGTTTCCCCACTACCGATGTTAGACTAACTGGTCTGTAATTCCCCGCTTTCTCTCTCCCTCCTTTTTTAAAAAGTGGGGTGACATTAGCTACCCTCCAATCCTCAGGAACTACTCCAGAATCTAAGGAATTTTGAAAAATTATCACTAATGCATCCACTATTTCTGTGGCTACCTCCTTGAGTACTCTGGGATGCAGACTATCTGGCCCTGGGGATTTATCGGCCTTCAATCCGTTCAATTTACTCAACACCACCTCCCGGCTAACCTGGATTTCACTCAGTTCCTCCATCTTATTTGACCCCCGTTCCACTGCTATTTCCGGCAGATTATTTATGTCTTCCTTAGTGAAGACAGAACCAAAGTAGTTATTCAATTGGTCTGCCATGTCCTTGTTCCCCATGATCAATTCACCTGTTTCTGACTGCAGAAACCATTAAGCTGGCCACTAGCCAAATTGAAGGCTGCTGCTTCGTTATGAAGTAATTACGGGCTTCTGTTAACTCCAAACTCTTGCCCCAAGGTAGAGTTACAGACATGTGAACAGAGTTAATGGTGAATCACAAATAATCCATAACTCAGGATGGTGTCAACTTAGATTTAACTGGATGGATGAGAAACCCCAATCGCTCAAACAAAAGCTTGGTGGCTGAGACCGCTGAAAGCCAATTCTAGAGTCTTGCCTATAATAAGGATATCATCCAAGTATGCCATTACTATATATTTTTTGAGCGTGTAAGAGCGCCAGTACTGGTTTCAATAATTTGGTGAATAATCTGGGGGCTGAAGTCAACCCATTAGGCAACCCATTAAACTGCCATAGCTGCTCCATGCAGTTGAATTTTAAGTATTTTCGGTGATCCTCGTGAATGGGCACTGAATAGTATGCATCTTTAAGATCGATGCATGCCATATGACATCCCTTGGAAATCAATTGTTTGGCAGTAACAAAGTTTTCCATTTTGAAATGTCTGTACTGCACAAGGATGTTGAGCTGGGTCAAATCAAGGATTATTCTGAATCCCCCATCCTTCTTTTGCTTTGTAAATATGTTGGACGCGAATTGGTGAGATTCATGATTCAACTTCTCAATTACCCTTTTTGAATATAATGACCGAATTTCAGCCTGTACATCCAAACCGTTTTGTTGTGAACAGACAAATGTTCGGTTTGGAAATGCTGCGTGGATCGAAGTGAATCAGAAAATTCAATTTGGAACCCATCCATACTGTGCAGTATAAACCAGTCTGATGTTATCCAACGCCATTCATTCAAAAATAAATGTAATCTTCCACCACCATGTGATTGACCCACACACCGCATGTTCCATAGAGAACCAGACCCACCTACCTCTGTGTTTCCCAGTGGATTTTCGGTGTTTATTTCCGCCCCCGATATTTGGGGGGTAGATCTGCTGGAGTGCACCAGTTGCGCATTTTCGATGTTGGGCGGCCCGAGCCTTGTCCTAAAAAAGACTTTTGGCCAGTTCTTGCGGTCCTCGAGCTGGTACTGGTTTCTGCAGGCCGTCTGCTGCTGGTAGAGGCATAGGGGCGCTGTCGTCAGAACGACGAAGGTTTGTGCACAGGTGGAGCTTTGAGTAGCCCCACAGCCTTTGACTTGTCTTCGAGCTCCTTGACTTGTTTGGGCAGGTCTTCCCCAAATAAATAATTTGGTGGCTGCACATTGGTGGACCGGCATAATCCCGCAAACTTGGGATTCAGGACAGGATGAATGGGGCTTTTACGAAAGCAATTTATCTGAAAATGTGCACTGCACATCAATTCCAATGCGTCCTGTTGTGCCTCTGACAGGGAGCTTCTGTCTACTGACCTGGCGAATGCCGTGACCCCGGACGCTAGTAGCTTCAGGATCCTGTAGAGTTTGACCTCCTGAGTCCTGATGCCTCCACCCATGTAACCCCAAATGGAGCTATTTACGGCCAGGACTCTAAGCGAGGCGCAGTTACAGGGCGTGTGGTATTTCATGGCTGTTTCCATCAGCACCTGCTCTTGTAGCTGGTGAGAAGCTAGGTAGTTGATGCTGGCCGCCAAATCTTCTACCAGTGGCTCGCCGACTTGCGATGGCATCACGAATTTTGACACCATAGTGGGTACCTCTGCTTCACACAGGTCTTGTGTCATGGAACGTTCCCCCGACACACCACTGAAGTGCTAGTCGGCCCAGGATTGAGGACCAATGCTCCCTTCCTCAGATAGAGAGATATAATGCAGCCCTGTACCAGGTGCTGCCGCGGGCCCCCGAGGCCCGAGTTGATATGACTCCTGACCATGGAGTATATCATGGTGGAGCATCTTCTCCATGAGATGCTCCATCCGGGAAATGCGTCCGACGACGTTCCCAGCTGGAGGAGGCGAACCCTCCCGGCCGGACTCGTCCGAGTCTACTGGCCTGTTGGACTTCTGTTTGGCCTTCCCGATTCTCGGGGTAGCCAAGTATACTCAAATACTTTTGCTATGAAAGCTATGAAAGTATAGAAATGCTATACTGGGGGTTCAGTATTGATGTGGATAGAGAACTGGCTAGCAGACAGGAGGCAAAGGGTAGGAGGAAACGGGTCCTTTTCAGAATGGCAGGCAGTGACTAGTGGGGTGCCGCAAGGCTCAGTGCTGGGACCCCAGCTATTCACTGCCTGCTGCACCTGCATGCCTACTTTCATAAGTCGGGTCTTGCGAAAAATACAACAAGACTCCGCGTCGGGGTATCTTGGTAGAACCCGACTGGCCTACTTAGCCATAGTTTCCTGTGGTACTCAACATGGTCTCGGAACCATGTATGCCAATCTCTAAACGCCCGAGTTTACAGGTTCATCCTGTGACAGGTGAAAGTCACCCGTGCCATGATAGAATAAACCTGTTGATTTGCAGGATTTAAAAAGACCACTCCTGGAATTTGGACTGTCAGACTGAACCATGAACATCATCAAGGCAGCATGCAGAGAGTCCACCAGGAAACAATACCTCACATATATCAGAAAATGGGAGGTATTCTGTACAACGGCGAACACCACTTACCATACGGCTACTATAGCAAATGTGCTAGAATTCTTGGTGAGCGTACACTTTGATGAAGGCTTGAGCTACAGTGCCATCAACTGTGCCAGGAATGCCCTATCATCATACCTGGGGCAGGATTTAGGTCACCACGGGATCGGATCTCACTCTCTAGTATCAAAACTTATGAAGGGTATTTTCAACTCTAATCCCCCCAGGCCTAGGTATTCCCAGACCTGGGATATGGGTATTGTGTTAACCCTGCTCAGGGATTGGGCACCAGCTACGTCCCTAACACTAACAAAACTGACATATGTAACTTAACATCGGTAGTGGGGAAACTGCTAGAGTCAGTTATTAAAGATGGGATAGCAGCGCATTTGGAAAGTGGTGAAATCATTGGACAAAGTCAGCATGGATTTACGAAAGGTAAATCATGTCTGACAAATCTGATAGAATTTTTCGAGGATGTAACTAGTAGAGTGGATAAGGGAGAACCAGTGGATGTGTTATATCTAGACTTTCAGAAGGCTTTCGACAAGGTCCCGCATAAGAGATTAGCATACAAACTTAAAGCACACGGTATTGGGGGTTCCGTATTGATGTGGATAGAGAACTGGCTAGCAGACAGGAGGCAAAGGGTAGGAGTAAACGGGTCCTTTTCAGAATGGCAGGCAGTGACTAGTGGGGTGCAAGGCTCAGTGCTGGGACCCCAGCTATTTACAATATATATTAATGATTTGGACGAGGGAATTCAATGCAACATCTCCAAATTTGCAGATGATACCAAGCTGGGGGGTATAGTTAGGTGTGAGGAGGATGCTTGGAGGCTGCAGGGTGATTTGGATAGGCTGAGTGAATGGGCAAATGCATGGCAGATGCAGTATAATGTGGATAAATGTGAGGTTATCCACTTTGGTGGCAAAAACATGAGGGTAGACTATTATCTGAATGGTGGCAGATTAGGAAAGGGGGAGATTAGGAAACGAGACCTGGGTGTCATGGTACACCAGTCATTGAAAGTAGGCATGCAGGTGCAGCAGGCAGTGAAGAAAGCAAATGGTATGTTAGCATTCATAGCGAAAGGATTTGAGTATAGGAGCAGGGAGGTTCTACTGCAGTTGTACAGGGTTTTGGTGAGGCCACACCTGGAGTACTGCGTACAGTTTTGGTCTCCAAATCTGAGGAAAGACATCCTTGCCATAGAGGGGGTACAGAGAAGATTCACCAGACTGATTCCTGGGATGTCAGGACTTTCATATGAGGAAAGATTGGATAGACTCGGTTTGTACTCGATGGAATTTAGAAGATTGAGGGGGGATCTTATAGAAACCTACAAAATTCTTAAGGGGTTGGACAAGCTAGATGCTGGAAGATTGTTCCCGATGTTGGGGGAGTCCAGAACAAGGGGTCACAGTCTAAGGATAAGGGGGAATTCCTTTAGGACCGAAATGAGGAAAACATTCTTTACACAGAGAGTGGTGAGTCTCTGGAATTCTCTGCCACAGAAGGTAGTTGAGGCCAGTTCATTGGCTATATTTAAGAGGGCGTTAGATGTGGCACTTGTGGCTAAAGGGATCAGGGGGTATGGAGAGAAGGCAGGTACGGGATACTGAGTTGGATGATCAGCCATGATCACATTGAATGGCAGTGCAGGCTCGAAGGGCTGAATGGCCTACTCCTGCACCTATTTTCTATGTTTCTATATAAAATGGTGATGCTGATGGCTCTCGTAACGGCACAGCGGATCCAGTCTCTGCTATGTTTTTAAAATATATATTTTTATTTAATAGAGGTAAATACATCAGTTTACATCACATATATATTGTTACAATCATTGTACCCCATAATTTTTGGCTTTTAAGGAAAAAGAATAGAAACAAAGAGTAAACATAGAAACTCTTATGTGCAGGAATAGGTGCAGGAGTAGGCCATTCGGCCCTTCGAGCCTGCACCGCCATAGGTGAAAATAGTTGTGAAAGTGAAAGAGCGTGCAAAAGGAGAGGAAAAAAAAAAACCCTTGGTCAAAGAATTGGAGAAAGGGGATTAAGAGATAGATCCTAGAAACAAAAAAGAAAAAAGAGAGAGAGAGAAAAAAAAGCCAGTTACTATATTATATATATTACGCAAAAGGAATCTACCAACTCGATAGTTTTTCATCCCCCCTACTAAGACCCGAGGTACTCTTGCACCCTATCTTTGTAGCAATTCTATAAATGCAGACCACATTTGATAGAAACTATCTGATTTTCCAGCCAGGCGGAGTCATATCTTCCAGATGTTGTGTTTCAAACATAGTTGAAATCCACATATTTAATGTTGGTATAGGAGCATTTTTCCAGAATTTTAAGATTAGCTTTTTTCCTATTATTGATAATTATCAAATAGATTCTTTTGATACACATTTAATTCTGAACTACCTTCTGTCATTCCAAAAATAATCCATTGTGGCTTTGGTGTCATTTTTATTTTAAACAGTTTTGTGAAGATATTGAAAGATTTCAATCCAAAACCTTTTGAATTTTTGTATAAAAGATGAATGAGTGTGCTATAGTAGCTTCTTGAAACTGGCATTTATCACAAATTGGTGAGACGTTGGGGAAAAGTTTATTTAATTTATTTTTTGAGTAGTATAATCTGTGTAAAATTTTAAATTGTATTAAAGTGTGCCTTGCATTAATTGAGCATTTATGCACATTTAATAAGTACTCTTTCCACCTTTCATTGGAAATTTTAATGCTTAATTCGTTTTCCCGCTCACCTCTGATACCTTCCGTTGTTGGTATTACTGCAGTTAGTATAATATAAATATGAAATTAAATTTGCAGATTCCGCCTTTGTATTCATTGCTGCATCTAGTAAGTCTGATGGCATTTTGTGAAATTCTTGTGCATGTTTTTTCAGATAATCACATATTGGGAAATATTTAAAATACTGATTGTTACCCAGATTGTATTTTAGTTGTACTTGTTTAAATGATAGTAGTTTTCCCGATTCATACAAATCTCCCAAAGTTTTAATTCCTGCTCTTTCCCATTGTATAAATGCTTTATTTATAATTGAGGGTTTAAACAGAGGGTTTTTAGCGATAGGAGAGATAAGTTTCTTAATTTTAAGTTGTATTTTATTTGTTTCCAAATTCTGATTGTACTATGTATAATTAGGTTTTTGTTGTAGTTTGTATTATTCACCATCATTGGTGAGAGAAGGATCGCACTAATATTAAAACGGGAGCATAAAAACATAGAAATTAGGTGCAGGAGTAGGCCATTCGGCCCTTCGGGCCTGCACCGCCATTCAATATGATCATGGCTGATCATCCAACTCAGTATCCCGTACCTGCCTTCTCTCCATACCCTCTGATCCCCTTAGCCACAGGGCCACATCTAACTCCCACTTAAATATAGCCAATGAACTGGCCTCAACTACCCTCTGTGGCAGAGAGTTCCAGAGACCCACCACTCTCTTTGTGAAAAAAGTCCTTCTCATTTCGGTCCTAAAGGATTTCCCCCTTATCCTTAAGCTGTGACCCCTTGTCCTGGACCACCCCAACATCGGGAACAATCTTCCTGCATCTAGCCTGTCCAACTTCTTAAGAATTTTGTAAGTTTCTATAAGATCCCCTCTAAATCTCCTAAATTCTAGAGAGTATAAATCGAGTCTATCCAGTCTTTCTTCATAAGACAGTCCTGACATCCCAGGAATCAGTCTGGTGAACCTTCTCTGCACTCCCTCTATGCCAATAATGTCCTTCCTCAGATTTGGAGACAGAACAGTAAGCAATACTCCAGTTGTATAGGGTCCCACCAAGACCCTATACAACTGAAGTACAACCTCCCTGCTCCTATACTCAAATCCTTTCATAAGATTTCATAACATACCATTCGCTTTCTTCACTGCCTGCTGCACCTGCATGCGTACTTTCAATGACTGATGTACCATGACACCCAGGTTGCGCTGCATCTCCCCTTTTCCTAATGGGCCACCATTTAGATAATAGTCTGCTTTCCTGTTTTTGCCACCAAAGTGGATAACCTCACATTTATCCACGTTATACTGCATCTGCCAAACATTTGCCCACTCACCCAGCCTATCCAAGTCGCCTTGCAGTCTCCTAGCATCCTCCTCACAGCTAACACTGCCCCCCAGCTTAATGTCATCCGCAAACTTGGAGATATTGCCTTCAATTCCCTCATCCAGGTCATTAATGTATATTGTAAATAGCTGGGGTCCTAGCACTGAGCCTTGCGGAACCCCACTAGTCACTGCCTGCCATTGTGAAAAGGACCCGTTTACTCCTACTCTTTGCTTTCTGTTTGCCAGACAGTTCTCTATCCACATCAATACTGAACCCCCAATGCCGTATGCTTTAAGTTTGTATACTAATCTCTTATGTGGGACCTTGTCGAAAGCCTTCTGGAAGTCTAGATACACTACATCCACTGGTTCTCCCATATGCATGCTACTAGTTACATCCTCGAAGAATTCCACACGATCCGTCAGACATGATTTACCTTTCATAAATCCATGCTGACTTTGTCCAATAATTCCACCATTTTCCAAATGTGCTGCTATCCCATCTTTAATAACTGACTCTAGCAGTTTCCCCACTACCGATATTAGACTAATTGGTCTGTAATTCCCCGTTTTCTCTCTCCCTCCCTACCTAAAAAGAGGGGTTGCGTTTGCTACCCGCCAATCCTCAGGAACTACTCCAGAATCTAAAGAGTTTTGGAAGATTATCACTAATGCATCCACTATTTCCGGAGCTACTTCCTTAAGTACTCTGGGATGCAGCCTATCTGGCCCTGGGGATTTATCTGCCTTCAACCCATTCAATTTACCCAACACCACTTCCCGACTAACCTGGATTTCACTCTATTCCTCCTTTGACCCGCGGTCCCCTGCTATTTCTGGCAGATTATTTATCTCTTCCTTAGTGAAGATGGAACCAAAGTAGTTATTCAATTGGTCCACCATATCCTTGTTCCCCATGATCAACTCACCTGTTTCTGACTGCAAGGGACCTACATTTGTTTTAACTAATCTCTTTCTCTTCACATATCTATAAAAACTTTTGCAGTCAGTTTTTATGTTCCCTGCCAGTTTTCTTTCATAATCTATTTTTCCTTTCCTAATCAAGCCCTTTGTCCTCTGCTGGTCTCTGAATTTCTCCCAGTCCTCTGGTATGCTGCTTTTTCTGGCTACTTTGTACGTGTCATCCTTTGCTTTGATACTATCCCTGATTTCCCTTGCTATCCACGGATGCTGATTTATTCTTTTGCCAAGCTGGGATGAACATTTTTTGTAGTTCATCCATGCAATCTTTAAATGTCTTCCATTGCGTATCCACCGTCAACCCTTTTAGAATTGATTGCTAGTCAATCTTGGCCAATTCACATCTCATATCCTCAAAGTTACCTTTCTTTAAGTTCAGAACCATTGTTTCTGAATTAACAATGTCACTCTCCATCCTAATGAAGAACTCGACCATATTATGGTCACACTTGCCCAAGGGGGCACGCACAACAAGACTGCTAACTAACTCTTCCTCATTACTCAATACCCAGTCTAAAATATCCTGCTCTCTCGTTGGTTCCTCTACATGTTGATTTAGATAACTATCCCACATACATTCCAAAATATCCTCTTCCTTAGCTCCCCTGCCAATTTGATTCACCCTATCTATATGTAGATTGAAGTCACCCATTATAACTGTTTTGCCTTTGTTGCACGCATTTCTAATTTCCTGTTTGATACCATCCCCAACTTCACTACTACTGTTAGGTGGCCTGTACACAACAACCACCAGAGTTTTCTGCCCCTTAGTGTTTCGCAGCTCTACCAATATCGATTCCACATCCTCCAAGCTGTCCTTCCTTTCCATTGCGTTAATCTCCTCTCTAACCAGCAACGCTACCCCACCTCCTTTTCTTTTCTCTCTATCCCTCCTGAATATTGAATATCCCTGGATGTTCAGCTCCCAGCCTTGGTCACCCTGGAGCCATGTCTCCGTGATCCCAACTATATCATAATCATTAATAGCTATCTGCACGTTCAACTCATCCTCCTTATTACGAATACTCCTTGCATTGAGACACAAGCCTTCAGGCTTGTTTTTACAACGCTCTTACCCCTTATACAATTATGTTGAGAAGTGGCCCTTTTATTCTTTTATTAATTTCGTTCGGTAATGTTAATACTTCCCCCGTATCTGATTTAATCTTTGAAATTGTATGTCCCTTTTCTCGTTTTTTTAACTGGCATGCGAGAAGTTTATGGGGCTTATCCCCAAATTCAAATTTATAACTTTCTCTGATGTCATTTATTTAATTTAAATTTTAGTATTAATATTTTTGTTATGTTTATCCATGGACGGGTCTTTAGCATTATCTATTTCCAGTTGTCTAATTTGTTCCTCTGGCTGCCATTGTTCATTCTTATTTTTTTTATTCTGAAAGGCTTGGTATAAGATCATAACACCTCTAATAAAAGCTTTGAAAGATTCCCATAATAATGTAGGTGATGTGTCTGGCGTGTCATTTATTTCAAAAAAAAGACCCATTTGCTGTCTTAGATATATACTCCCTTGCGTTTTTTTTTAAATTTGGGGGTTGTACCTCCAAAACGATGTAGTCTTGGACATTCCTTCTATTTTTTTTTAAAAAAGTTAGGGGGGATTGATCTGAAATCGTATTTGTATGGTATTTTGGATTCAAAGTATACGGAATCAATTTTGTGTCTACCAGGAAATGATCTATACATGAATAAGTCTTGTGTACCGATGAATAGAACGAATATTCTTTGCCGGTCGGATTTGCAATGCTCCAAACATCTGTTATATTTGTTTTTTTAATATATGTGTTTAAAGGTTCACTAGTTTTAGATTTCGTATTACCTCGCTGTTTTTGACTGGATTTATCTAAGTAAGGGTCTAAAACACAGTTAAAGTCTCCGCCAATTATATCTTTCTGGTAATTATATTCTGCGATTATATTCAGAATTTTATTTTAAAAATGTGGATTATCAAAGTTAGGCGCATATATATTTACCAATGTAATTGGGATGGCATGGATCGCACCGGTAACTATCAAATATCTCCCATCCTTATCTGTTAAGGTATTTTTCTGTTTAAATGGTTTACCTTTGCGAATAATGATAGACGTGCCTCTGGATTTTGACGTGTATGACAAATGAAAAGTTTGGCCTATCCAGTTCGCCCTCAATCTAGCTTGATCTTGACATTTAAAATGCGTTTCTTGGAGAAAGACAACATCTGTGTTGTATGCTTTCAGCTGAGCTAAAATCTTACCCCTTTTAATGTGTTCGTTAGCCCCCCTAATATTCCAACTGCAAAATCAGATTACTCCCAATTAATTTTGTTTAATGTCTTGCATTTTGGCTAGGTTTAGTACCAGTGTATCTTGCGGTGCATCCATACCTTAGGTCCTGAATTAATGGGCGAACATTTAGCCTACCAAGTTCAAGTTGTGGATTCCTTTTGCGATTCTCCTTGAATAAAAAACACACACATGTGATTAATTGTGATAATAAAAAATAATTAGTAAAAGTGAAAATACAGTGACTATATAGTACCCAATTGCAGTATATATATCCATTTGATATGTATTCCCAGATATATCTAACTGTTTTATCTGCAGAGTATTAAGCATCACGTTTCACCTCGATAATAATCAGCTATTGGTTGAAGGGGTTACCTAGGGCAGGCTTCTGGTTCTGAGCCAGGAGCCCGTCTTTCCCCCTCACACCCTGGTTACAAATCTGCTTAAAACTTATTAAGTTATTAAGTTATACATTTATTTTGTAAATCAACCCCTTACTACCAAGGGTCTCCAAATCTGAGGAAGGACATTATTGCCATAGAGGGAGTGCAGCGAAGGTTCACCAGACTGATTCCTGGGATGTCAGGACTGTCTTATGAACAAAGACTGCATAGACTCGGTTTATACTCTATAGAATTTAGGAGATTGAGAGGGGATCTTATAGAAACTTACAAGATTCTTAAGGGGTTGGACAGGCTAGATGCAGGAAGATTGTTCCCGATGTTGGGGAGGTCCAGGACAAGGGGTCACAGCTTAAGGATAAGGGGGAAATCCTTTAGGACCGAGATGAGAAGGAATTTTTTCACACAGAGAGTGGTGGGTCTCTGGAACTCTCTGCCACAGAGGGTAGTTGAGGCCAGTTCATTGGCTATATTTAAGAGGGAGTTAGATGTGGCCCTTGTGGCTAGGGGGATCAGAGGGTATGGAGAGAAGGTAGGTACGGGATACTGAGTTGGATGATCAGCCATGATCATATTGAATTGAATTGAATACCTTTATTGTCATTCAGACCTTTCGGTCTGAACGAAATTTCGTGCCTGCAGTCATACATATATAAAAAACAACAATACAATACCACACAATAAACACAAAACTAACATCCACCACAGTGAGCTCACCAAACACCTCCTCACTGTGGTGGAAGGCAAAAGTCTTGGGGTCTCAGTCTTTTCTCCCCTCCTATTTCTCCCTCTGCGCTGAGGGGATCCAGGCCGCCGCCGCCGGAACACCGCAACAGGGCCCGCCGCCGGAACGTCGCTGGAGCACCGCAGCTCCCGAAAACCAGGCCGCCGCTGGAGCACCGCAGCTCCCGACACCCAGGCCGTCGCTGGAGCACCGCAGCTCCCGACATCCAGGCCGCTGCTGGAGCACCGCAGATCCCGACATCCAAGCCGCCGCTGGAGCACCGCAGCTCCCGACACCCAGGCCGCCGCTGGAGCACCGCAGCTCCCGACATCCAAGCCGCCGCTGGAGCACCGCAGCTCCCGACACCCAGGCCGCCGCTGGAGCACCGCAGCCCCCGACATCCAAGCCGCCGCTGGAGCACCGCAGCCCCCGACACCCAAGCCACCGCTGGAGCACCGCAGCTCCCGAAGCCCAGGCCGCCGCCGGAAGCCAGGTCGCCGCTGAAGCTCTGAAGGCCGTGCCGCCGCCGCTGGAAGCTCGAAGGCCGTCACCAGGGCCTCGGCACAGACGGAGACGGTGTCGGGGGACACGACAGGAAAAGTCGCATCCCCCCGAAGGGAGATACTAAAACCCCGTTTCTCCCACCCTCCTCCCCACCCCCCCCCCCCCCCCCACACACATACACAACCCAACAAACCAAAAATAAACACCAAAAACAGGGACGAGGACAAAAATAAAATAAAAGACAGACGGACTGCAGGTGAGCCGCAGCTGACAAGCAGCGCCGCCAATTGAATGGCGGTGCAGGCTCGAAGGGCCGAATGGCCTACTCATGCGCCTAATTTCTATGTTTCTATGACATCGGTGGTGGGGAAGATGCTGGAGTCAATTATAAAAGATGAAATAGCAGCACATTTGGAAAGCAATAACAAGATCGGTCTGATTCAGCATGGTTTATGAAGGGGAAATCATGCTTAACTAGTCTTCTGGAATTATTTGAGCATGTAACTCGGAAAATGGACAAGGGAGAGCCAGTGGAAGTTGTGTACCTGGACTTTCAGAAAGCATTTGATAAGGTCCCACATAGGGGAATGTCGGGCAAAATTAGAGCACGTGGTATTGGTGATAGGGTACTGACATGGATAGAAAGTTGGTTGGCAGACAGGAAACAAAGACAGGATAAACGGTTCCCTTTCAGAATGGCAGACAGTGAATAGTGGGGTACCGCAAGGCTCGGTGCTGGGACCGCAGCTATGTACAATATAGGTTAATGATTTAGATGAAGGGTTTAAAAGTAACACTAGCAAATTTGCAGATGACACAAAGCTGGGTGGCGATGAACGTATTGAATGGCGGTGCTGGCCTGAAGGGCCGAATGGCCTACTGCTGCACCTATTGTCTATTGTCTATCTCCAAACTAAACATATAAATGCGCCATGAATTTTTGAGGCATTGTAAAATGTCTTCAATTTCCATTAGTGTTTCCTTATAGATGGGCTTTGTCAACTTATTGTAGTGCTTTGTTTTACTTCATAGTCTGTGTGTCTTGAATAAGTATTGTTGTTTGTCCATGACAACTCTGTTCTTCCCCTTATCTGCCGGTTTGATGTTAATTTCTCTGTTGTCTTTCACCTCTGTTAGGATTTGGGTATTGCAAGCCAAGCTTACAGCTGAGGAGGAGAGCCAAAATCGGGCTGATGGAGGGAAAAGACAAGGCTGTGAAAGTTGTTTAATAGGATCGGCACACTGGCACAGCAGTAGTTGATGCCTCACAGAGCCAGAGTCAGGGTTTGATCTTGACTGCGGGTGCTTGTATGTACTAAGTTTTACGTTCTTCCATGACCTGCGTGGGTTTTCTCCGAGATCTCCGGTTTCTTCCCACACTCCAAAGACATACAGGTTTGTAGGTTAATTGGCTTGGTATAAAACTAAATTGTCCCTAGTGTGTTTCGGAAACATAGAAACACGGTGGCACTATGGCGCAACGGTAAATCTGCTGCCTTACAGCACTTGCAGCGCCTGAGATGGTGCTTATCTGTACGGAGTCTAAGTTCTCCCCATAACCGGTATCCCACACATCAAAGAAGTACAGGTATGTAGGTTAATTGGCTTGGTGTATGTGCAAATTGTCCCTGGTGTGTGTACGATAGCGTTAATGTGGGGGTGATCGCTGGTCCACGCTGACTTTGTGGGCTGAAGGGCCTGTTTCCACACAGTATCTCTAAACATAAAAAATAGGTGCAGAAGAAGGCCATTTGGCCCTTTGAGCCAGCACTGTCCTTCAATATCATCAGTGCTGATCATCCAAAATCAGTACCCCATCCTGCTTTCTCCCCAAATCACTTGATTCCATTAGCCCTAAGAGCTATATCAAATTCTTGAATACATTCTTTACACAGAGAGTGGTGAGTCTCTGGAATTCTCTGCCACAGAAGGTACTTGAGGCCAGTTCATTGGCTATATTTAAGAGGGCATTAGATGTGGCACTTGTGGCTAAAGGGATCAGGGGGTATGGAGAGAAGGCAGGTATGGGATACTGAGTTGGATGATCAGCCATGATCACATTGAATGGTGGTGCAGGCTCGAAGGGCCGAATGGCCTACTCCTGCACCTATTTTTCTATGTTTCTATCCAGTGAATTGGTCTCCATTGCCTTCAGTGACGGGGAATTCCACAGATTCACAACTCTGGGTGAAAATGTTTTTCCTCATCTCAGTCTTAAATGGCACACCACTTATTCTTAAACTGTGACCCCTGGATCTGGACTCCCACAACATTGGGAACATTTTTCCTGCATCCAGCCTGTCAAATCCCTTAAGAATTTTATATTCTACTAGACCAAGAGTAGACCCGTTGGTTCTGTTCCACGAACGTGCTTCAGACCCCGAGTACGGGGGGAGGGGAGGGTGGAGCGGGGGGGCGTGATGCCGAGTAAGCCTGCGGGCCAGGCGTACGTCGTTGAGACGCTGCGTATGTCGTTGAGACGCTGCGTACGCCCATCGAGACGCTGCGTACGCCCTCAATGCGCCTGCGGGCCGACAGGTCGTTGACGCGCCGGCTATTGAGCTAGCTTAAGCCAAAGATTGGCTGTTCCCATGGCGAAAAGCAGCTGCACAGACCATTGCGTGTTACAAGTACTGCGGATGAAAGGCACGGAGAATTATCCCTACCAAAGAGATCGATCTCTTAGATAGGCATAATTCTCCCATCCGTTTACTACTTAGATTTAATAATTAACATTTTATAATTTTAGTCAGGGTAGGTAGTGCCTATCTTGCCTACGCTAACAGCACGACGAGGTTAGAGGTTACATGACGCATAAAAGGCGGGCCGACTGCGTATGGGCGGTGCACGGTGTAGCATGTTTATGGACGTTGACGTAACCATGTGTCGCCACACGATACAGCGTGCGATGCTAATGCATCAGCGTGCGTAGCCAATGCGTCAATGTGCGTACGCGATACGTCACGGAGGTGGCCTGCAAGGATTTTGTTACAACTCTGGGTGAAAAAGCTTTTCCTCGTCGCAATCTTAAATGGCATACCACTTCTTAAACTGTGAGCCCTGTATCTGGACTCCCACAACATCGGGCACATTTTCCTACATCTAGCCTGTCAAATCCCTTAAGAATTTTATATTCTACTAGACCAAGTGCTGACCCGTTGGGTCTGTTCCCCGAACATGCTTCAGACCCCGAGTACGGGGGGGGGGGGGGGGGGGGGGGATGCGGGCGGGCATGATGCCGAGTAAGCCTGTGGGCCAGGCGTACGCCGTTGAGACGCTGCGTACGCCGTTGAGACGCTGCGTACGCCGTTGAGACGCTGCGTACGCCCGTCGAGACACTGCGTACGCCCTTAATGGTCCTGCGGGCCGACAGGCCGTTGATGCGCTGGCTATCACGCTGGCTCAAGCCAAAGATCGGCTGTTCCCATGGCGAAAAGCAGCTGCACAGACCTTCGCGTGTTACAAGTACTGCGGATGAAAGGCACGGAGAATTATCCCTACCGAAGAGATCGATCACTTAGATAGGCATAATTCTCCCATGCATTTACTATTTAGATTTAATAATAATAATTTTAGTCAGGGTAGGTAGTGCCTATCTTGCCTACGCTAACGGCACAACGAGGTTAGAGGTTACATACCGCATAAAAGGCGGGCCGACTGCATATGGGCGGCGCACGGTGTTGCATGTTTACGGACGTTGACGTAACCATGTGTCACCACGCAATACGGCGTGCGACGCTAATGCGTCAGCGTGCGTAGTCAATGTGCGTATGTGATACGTCACAGAGGTGGCGTGCGAGGATTTTGTTACAATACCGCGCGCCACTGCATGCGATTCCATGCCTTACCATGTGCAATGCGTGCGTCACCCACGCGCACCACACGCATCACGACGCGTTGACCTATTACATATGATGCGTAATGAGGCGCAAATGACGGCCAAGTGGGACAGCCCCTTAAATTCCAGTGAATATAAGACAAGATAGCATTGGTGTGCAGACTAGGTAGGCCGAAGGGCCTGTTTCCGTGCTGTATCTCTAAACTAATCTAAACAGGATGGCTAGTGATCAGTTTACAAGTTGCTCTGAGAAGCCTCTCACCTTACACATCCACAATAATTCATTATAGGCTGATACAAAGTTTAGTTTGCATTTCGCTGTAAACTGGAAGTGTTAGAGTTTTAAAATGTTGATAGAAATAAAGTCTTTTGAAAGAGAGAGAAAATAATCCAGTTACAGAGTACTCTAAAAGCAACTATTGGTGTGCTTGCCAGCTTTTGTAGCTGAAGAATGAGGTGCAGCCATTCACACCTCTAATCATTACAACCTTTCAGTGGCTGTGTTTCCCTTGGAGCGGTTGGCTTGCCTGTATTTGTGAGATGCAGGCTCTGTCTGCAAAGGGCCTCAGATAGTTAATTCCCTTTTCACTCAATTTATACTCTTCTCTGATTTTTACGGTTGATGCTGTTATCAGACGACACAATGGACTTTGCCAAGTTAAGGTTGCAATCCCATTCTCCCAACTTATCTCATTGTAACTAATACAAATGAGTGTCGAATATTAAAGTTGCGTGTGTGCGCAATGGAGTTAAAAATAGGTTTTCTTTTATTGATTTCAGCAATTGATATTTTAAATGAAAAGGGGGAGGTACAGCTTGCATTTCAAACCACAAATGCAACTGAAACTTCCAGGATTGAGAAACGTATAATAAACAAATCTTCAGCAAATTATTCAAAATCACAATTACCGGCTCTGGGAATTAAGTAGCCACAATCGGGGTGATGTCAGTCGGTCAGAAGAGAGAGAGTGAGCTGCACGTGAACCACAGTGAGCACCACACTGCTGAGATATGACTGACACTCTGACGGGGGCAGGGGTGAATTTAGCGCCTTCACATGAGCAGCCCCAGGGAGTAATTGCTTCTTCAATGTGGACCTGCCCCCTGACAAAACTCTTGCCCACACGCTTTAGGACCCGGGAGCGGGGGGGGGGGGGGGGTTGCACTGTTGGCTGTGTATTGGTAAGTCATCTGTCTGTCTGTGGGCGTGGGATGATTGGCTCTGGAGGGTGCGTGGGCTTGCGCCATCGCGCCTGGAGGGGTCGGGGGGGTTAGGTGGGTGGCACCAGAGGTAATGACAAGGCCGCCCGCCTTGGTAGATTTGTCACGAGCCAAGTTTACGGTTGAGGAGGAGAGGCAGCAAGCGGCTGGCGGGCTGGTGGAGGGGAAAGGCAAGGCCAGGTGAGCAACTTGCTGTGCACCTTGTGCCTTTGTGCGTCTGAGCTTCAGCCAAGCCCAGTGTGTTGCAGGTGCGACACGCTCTGCTTGGGTCCCTGTGAGAGCAAACACTGAGGGGGTGGGTGATGGCGCCTTGATCTTCAAATTCAAGATTCCAGGACCTCGATCGCAACCCAGCTTCATGCTCCTTCGACGGGATGAATCAGGAAAGGTTTCCATCTTAGATATTCTTCACCATCACCCGAGCAGTGTTGTCAATCCCATGTCCTCCTCCCAGGGCACTCTTTGCATAGCCATCGCAAAGGAGACAGTGAGCAGAATTTGCTTCTGGAATGAGAGTTACGTTGCCTGTCAGTCTCGATCCGTAAAAAGACTCAAGGACTCAAATCATTAACCATCAGCAATTGGTTGATTTTATATGCGCAAGGGGAGATGTGTCTCAGTCAAAGGCTGTGATCACATTTCCAGTGTTAATTGGCATAGCAGGATATTTATACACTAAGGTGATGACTTTTGATAATGTGAAGTAGATCAATGTGTTAATCATCAGGTCTCATAATATACACAAAGGCGATGGCTTTTGATGATGTGAGGTAGATCAATGTGTTAATCACATTGCTGAGTTTCCATTAATCATCTAGGTTGAACATTATTGTGTGAACTATCCCATTATACTTTTTGAGTACTAAAGATTTTTCTTCTATGCTCCCTCCTCTTTTTCCTTTCGGACAACTGGCATTTCTTTTGATAGTGATAGTGAGTGTGTGAAACGCTTCTTTAACAATCTTACCTGGGTCGGTTGGTTGCGCCAGCATTTAGCGCTGGTCCTATGGTGACAAGGGCCGTAGCTGCCTGAGCCTTGCAACGCCAGATCAGGGCAGCAACACAGTAAAAGGCAGTGATTATGACAAAAACTATGACAAGACCCTGTAGTAGGCTGGTACATGCTTCCCAGCCACCCTGACACAAAACCCCTCTGGGCCCAAGAACTGGTTGGCTCTTAGTGCAACTTTGCGGATTCCTTGCGAATATAGTTTGCTAGATTAATAATATTTTCGGAATTATCTGCGACGTGATGATATTCCACGACATCTGCGTGTCTTATGTTGTGCGCCCTGTCGCACACTGACGTAGGTTGTCCAGGTGACGCATGGTGACGCAAGGTCATCTTCTTTCGTATGTCGTGCACAGCCTAAAGTTGTAGGACAACTTGTTCTATTTGATCTTCTGTTTGTGCATGTCGAGTTGATTGCATTAGTTAAAACAAGGCGGACCACGTGAAGGTTGCAATGTTCCACCCCACGCAAGGTCATGACCTCTGCTAATTCATTTTGTGTCATCATGCGTCACCATGCATCACGATGCGTAACGGCGCCTCATTTGAGCACCGCACCACGTCTTCTTGTGAATGAAACATAAACCAAGGGAATAGTTAGATCTCAAGCTGGATGTTGAGCAGCCAGGTTGTTGTCTGCATCATTGTCTGCCAGACCCTGAGCTACATTTGGTGGGTGGTAGACCGGGCACCCAGAGATGACATGGTTGGCTGTCTGTTGTTCTGCTCTGCTCCTCATTCACAGGCTGGGCTCTGGCGGAGTCCCCATCTCCACATGCTGGCATTGAAACGTCCAACTCCAGTACAAAGTCTGTTGAGCTTCACCCATGCTCCTCTGGGGAGGTCAGACCCTGTGCAGCTTTTAACTGGTGAAGAGATGTAGCTCTGTAATGGAGATGAGGTTGCCTTCCACTCCTGTGACCACTTGGATACCAGTGTGCCTTTGCCTCAGTTGGCTGGTTGGATGCTCGGCCTCTGCTCTCTGCTGATAGCCTGATGGAGGAGGCGATCTGGGTCCTTGGCACGACAAGATAGTGCCGGAGTTGCTGCTTGCCTTGGGATCCTTGCAGGCGGAATGCTTGCAAGTATAGGGACCTGCTCGACTGGAGTAAACTGAAGACACCCAGTGCTGGTTCGTGTGTGCTGTTCAGGCTCATGTTTACCAGGCTAGTATGTCTTCTACTCCATATGGGTGCGCAGTACTCAGCTGGGGCATGCACAAGAGCTAAGGCAGAGGTGCAAAAGTTGATGGACTGGCTCCCCAACTTGTTCCTTTATATACCCGCGTGATCACGCAGCACTACCTGATCACGCGGGTATATATAGCGGCGGCTTTCAAAACATTTTTCACATGCAACGGAGACAATCGTAAAATGGCACCCAAGAGAAGTAGGGTTCATCAGACGAGCAAGGCACAACGAAAACCAACCATGTAGGAGAAGACCCAGGTTGAGCAGATTGAGGTCTAGGAGGAGGAGACCATGGAGGGGGCTCATGGCCACCGTACTACCCACATAGGGCCAAAGCTGCCACTGTTGTTGCTTTTGCTGCTGCTCCTGCTGCAGTTGCTAGATTTGCTGTAGATTGGGATTCCGATTTTGTTGTGGATACTGATGCCTCAGCTGAGCCAGTTGAGATAAAGAAGAAGAGGCAAATGGTAACCAAGCTATGTTATTTCAGCATGGAACAAGAGGGGAGACTGGTAGATTGGTATCAAGCCAACCCTGAGCTGTATGATAAAAACAGCAGACATTTTAGAAACAGGGAGCCAAAGTACGTGCTGCTTGTGACCAAGGCGATGGAGTTCCCTGGCTGCACTTATAAGCGCACACTTACTTTGTTGTTTGTCTGCATGTCTGTCATTATAATTACAATCACAATTAAAATTACAATTTGTTCCACACTGACCTTCATCCTGTGTTTTCACAAACGACCAACTGTGCTAATGGTTTAAGAGCCAGAGGACTAGGTACGGCAAGCTGTCGCACAGTTTGCACAAGTCTGGCTCTGGCAGTAAGTTCGTGACCCAGAGGCAGCAGTAGATAGTAGGAAAATGGGCCTTTATAAAGAACCATATCATTCGAGTGGAGAGGAGGCAGAGCTCCAAGAAGGTGATTATTATCAAAAAATATTTTGACATAGATAATTTGATTATTATCTTGTTTGCCTCTTCTTGATGGTCTTAAAATTTGTGATACACATTTATTTTCTTCCAGTTTAACAAGGGGAAACCACAGCGTGCCATCTCCAGGATGAGCATGATCCTCCTGAGGGACCTTGTGGATCCACCACCCCGAGCAGTCAGGTGCACAGCCAGAGAAAGCAGACAATTGCCATCCCCACTGCAGACTCCAGCACAACTGCAGCTGAGGAAGAAGAGTCTCGCCAGGCAAGTCAGCAGGAAATGATCATAGAACCTCCTCTGCAAGCTAGATATCAGTCATTGCAAGCAAGGAGTGATATCATCGTACATCTACACCCCAGTCCTCACCCAGCAGGGTGAGGTAGGCATAAAAGGTAGAAATCAAGATTCTTATTGAACCTTGGTTCGACCGCAGAACCAACCAAACCCCATCTACTGATACTTTCCTGCGCCTAGTGGAGCTGATCCTTACCCGTAACAACTTTTTGTTTGACTCCTTCCATTTCCTCCAAATACAAGGCGTAGCTATGGGCACACGCATGGGCCCAAGCTATGCCTGCTTCTTTGTAGGCTGGGCGGATTTACATATAAACTTGACAAGCTTAAGTTTAGGGCCTCGAGACCTTGCAGGGCCGGATTTACCACTAGGCTTCGTAGGCTGAAGCCTAGGGCCTCGAAATCTACACGGCCTCCGGCCAAGGCAGGACACCTGCCGTTCAACTCTGGGCGGGCCCCCTCTCTATCTCTCTCTCTCTGTCTGTCAATCTCCGTCTCCACCCGTCCGGGCCGCCGGGTATCCGCTCTCCGCTCGCTGCTCATCCGCCCGCACGGCAGGTCGCCTTGCACATACGCACTGCTACGGCCAGCTCATCCTCCCCCCCTGCAAATGTGCACAACCAAGGCAACTGGTAGACACTGGGCACTTTCAGGAGGGATAGACGAAAAGGAAAAGGAGGTGGGGTAGCGTTGCTGGTGAGAGAGGAGATTAATGCAATAGAAAGGAAGGACATTAGCGTGGAGGATGTGGAATCGATATGGGTAGAGCTGCGAAACTCTAAGGGGCAGAAAACGCTAGTGGGAGCTGTGTACAGGCCACCTAACAGTAGTATTGGAGTTGGGGATGGCATCAAACAGGAAATTAGAAATGCGTGCAACAAGGGTAACACGGTTATAATGGGTGACTTCAATCTGCATGTAGATTGGGTGAATCAAATTGGCAGGGGTGCTGAGGAAGAGGATTTCCTGGAATGTATGGGGGATAGTTTTCTCAACCAACATGTGGAGGAACCAACGAGAGAGCAGGCTATTCTAGACTGGGTATTGAGTAATGAGGAAGGGTTAGTTAGCAGTCTTGTTGTGCGTGGCCCCTTGGGCAAGAGTGACCATAATATGGTTGAGTTCTTCATTAGGATGGAGAGTGACAAAATTAAGTCCGAAACAAGGGTTCTGAACTTGAACAAAGGTAACTTTGAAGGTATGAGATGTGAATTGGCCAAGAAAGACTGGCAGGTGATTCTTAAAGGGTTGACAGTGGATGTGCAATGGAAGGTATTTAAAGACTGCATGGATGAAGTACAAAAGTTGTTCATACCAGTTTGGCAAAAGAATAAATCGGGGAAGGTGGTGCATCCATGGATAACAAGGGAAATCAGGGATAGTATAAAAACAAAAGATGAGGCATACAAATTTGCCAGAAAAAGCAGCCTACCGGAGGACTGGGAGAAATTCAGAATGCAGCAGAGGAGGACAAAGGGCTGAATTAGGAAAGGGAAAATAGATTATGAAAGGAAACTGGCAGGGAACATAACAACTGACTGCAAAAGTTTTTATAGATATGTGAAGAGAAAGAACTAGTTAAAACAAATGTTGGTCCCTTGCAGTCAGAAACAGGTGAATTGATCATGGGGAACAAGGACATGGCAGACCAATTGAATAACTACTTTGGTTCTGTCTTCACTAAGGAAGACATAAATAATCTGCCGGAAATAGCAGTGGAACGGGGGTCAAATAAGATGGAGGAACTGAGTGAAATCCAGGTTAGCCGGGAGGTGGTGTTGGGTAAATTGAACGGATTGAAGGCCGATAAATCCCCAGGGCCAGATAGTCTGCATCCCAGAGTACTCAAGGAGGTAGCCACAGAAATAGTGGATGCATTAGTGATAATTTTTCAAAATTCCTTAGATTCTGGAGTAGTTCCTGAGGATTGGAGGGTAGCTAATGTCACCCCACTTTTTAAAAAAGGAGGGAGAGAGAAAGCGGGGAATTACAGACCAGTTAGTCTAACATCGGTAGTGGGGAAACTGCTAGAGTCAGTTATTAAAGATGGGATAGCAGCGCATTTGGAAAGTGGTGAAATCATTGGACAAAGTCAGCATGGATTTACGAAAGGTAAATCATGTCTGACAAATCTGATAGAATTTTTCGAGGATGTAACTAGTAGAGTGGATAAGGGAGAACCAGTGGATGTGTTATATCTAGACTTTCAGAAGGCTTTCGACAAGGTCCCGCATAAGAGATTAGCATACAAACTTAAAGCACACGGTATTGGGGGTTCAGTATTGATGTGGATAGAGAACTGGCTAGCAGACAGGAGGCAAAGGGTAGGAGTAAACGGGTCCTTTTCAGAATGGCAGGCAGTGACTAGTGGGGTGCCGCAAGGCTCAGTGCTGGGACCCCAGCTATTTACAATATATATTAATGATTTGGACGAGGGAATTCAATGCAACATCTCCAAATTTGCAGATGATACCAAGCTGGGGGGTATAGTTAGGTGTGAGGAGGATGCTTGGAGGCTGCAGGGCGATTTGGATAGGCTGAGTAAATGGGCAAATGCATGGCAGATGCAGTATAATGTGGATAAATGTGAGGTTATCCACTTTGGTGGCAAAAACATGAGGGTAGACTATTATCTGAATGGTGGCAGATTAGGAAAGGGGGAGATTAGGAAACGAGACCTGGGTGTCATGGTACACCAGTCATTGAAAGTAGGCATGCAGGTGCAGCAGGCAGTGAAGAAAGCAAATGGTATGTTAGCATTCATAGCGAAAGGATTTGAGTATAGGAGCAGGGAGGTTCTACTGCAGTTGTACAGGGTTTTGGTGAGGCCACACCTGGAGTATTGCGTACAGTTTGGTCTCCAAATCTGAGGAAAGACATCCTTGCCATAGAGGGGGTACAGAGAAGATTCACCAGACTGATTCCTGGGATGTCAGGACTTTCATATGAGGAAAGATTGGATAGACTCGGCTTGTACTCACTGGAATTTAGAAGATTGAGGGGGGATCTTATAGAAACTTACAAAATTCTTAAGGGGTTGGACAAGCTAGATGCTGGAAGATTGTTCCCGATGTTGGGGGAGTCCAGAACAAGGGGTCACAGTCTAAGGATAAGGGGAATTCCTTTAGGACCGAAATGAGGAAAACATTCTTTACACAGAGAGTCGTGAGTCTCTGGAATTCTCTGCCACAGAAGGTAGTTGAGGCCAGTTCATTGGCTATAATTAAGAGGGCCGTTAGATGTGGCACTTGTGGCTAAAGGGATCAGGGGATATGGAGAGAAGGCAGGTACGGGATACTGAGTTGGATGATCAGCCATGATCACATTGAATGGCGGTGCAGGCTCGAAGGGCCGAATGGCCTACTCCTGCACCTATTTTCTATGTTTCTCTCTCGCTTTGAATTGTGGAGATCTGGCCGCCATTGCTGTCCGATCGCCGTCTCGCCACGACCAGCCTGAAAACCAACGCAGAATCACTCCCTGGCCCTGGATCTGGAGTAACTCCCTGGATTAACTCTTTCTTCTGGGTTCCTGGTCCTCCATAAATATTCTAAATGGAATTTAAACTGGAGGTGGTGGGAGGGCTGAACAATAACAGCCTATTGCATTTTATCTGTTTATTTATTGTATAAATAAATGGGTATATAAACACACTGAACTTATATCTCCTGTGCTCTATTATGTTTACATATTCTGTTGTGCTGCAGCAAGCAAGAATTTCATTGTCCTATCTGGGACTGATGACAATAAAACTCTGTGACTCTCGACTTGGACTTAAGCAAAAAAACGGTTCTGGGGGGGGGGGGGGGGGGGGGGGGGGAAATGTACCTTAAATTTAATTGCGTCTGGTTGGGTAACAATGGTAGGGTGAAGACTAATCCATGCTTTACTTGTGCGGGGGACCTCCATGGAGCAGCCAGCAACTCCGGATAGAAGACATTGGGTGATGTTTCGTGTGGAGACCCTTCTTTAGACTCCCTCTGGTTTTAATGTTTTTTAATTTAAAGATACAGCGTGGAAACAGGCCCACCGAGTCCACGCCGACCACTGATCACCCGTACACTAGTTCTATCCCACACATTAGCTGAGTCATTCAAGAGTCAAGAGTGTTTTACTCTCTCACGTCTCAGTTAGTTAGAACAATGAAATCCTTACAATGTAAACATAGTACTCTGTAAACAATGTTATAAATGAGAAAACAAAACGGTGTATATTTATACATGAATATATAACTATATATATGTGTCTGTGTGTATAATCTCTCTCCCCCCCTCCCCCTCTCCCCTCAGTTTTAAATCTCCAAGTGACGCTATGTCCCCCTTTACAGCTACTGTATGTTTTTATTAAGTTCAAGACTATGGGGCAGTACATTGGCCATAAAGTTGCTGTCAAAAAGTCCCAGAGACCCGGAATTGATCCTGAATATGGGTGGTGTCTGTATGGAGTTTGCTCCTTTTCCCTTTGATCGCGTGGGTTTTCTCCGGGTCCTCTTGTTTCCTTCCACATTCCAAAGGTGTGCAGGATCCTATTTCAGACCCAACACAAAACATCATATTTTCCTTTTGTCCAGAGATTCTGTCTGACCTGTTGAGTTACTCCAGCTTTTTGTGTCTATCTTCAGTTTAAACCAGCATCTGCTGTTCCTATCGCTTCGCCCAACACCTCCGCTTGGTTCGCAATAACCAACCTGATCTCCTGGTGGCTCAGCACTTCAACTCCCCCTCCCATTCTGAATCCAACCTTTCTGTCCTGGGCCTCCTCCATGGCCAGTGAGGCCCACTGTAAATTGGAGGAGCAGCACCTCGTATTTCACTTGGATAGTTTACACCCCAGCCGTATGAGCATTGACTTTTCCAATTTCAGGTAATCCCTGCTTTCTCCTCCCCTTCCCAGCTCCTCAGCTCACTGTCTCCGCCTATTCCTTTCTTTACCCCTACCCCCCCCCCCCCCCCCCCCCCCCACATCAGTCTGAAGAAGGGTCTTGACCTGAAACGTCGCCTATTTAGTTCGCTCTTTAGAGGCTGCCTCACCCGCTGAGTTTCTCCAGCATTTTTGTCTACCTTCGATTTTCCCGCATCTGCAGTTTCTTCTTAAAGATTCTTATTGTAGTTGCAAATACATATTATATGTTTAATATGGTACTACGTAGATATATATCAACAATTATCAAATTATTAAGTGCCAAAATACTCAGGAATCATTGAAAATGTGTGGAAGGAAAGTGTGTCAGAATGGCTAAAACCCATGAGTTTCATGAGCCCCTGGACCCCACCTGCAAGTGCTCGATTGCTTCGCTCGCTCGCAAAAATATCCCAAAACGGAAAATCCCAATGTTGGCAGCTCTGTACTTATGAGTAAAACTGCATAATGATGAACAGCCAACACAGCATCAGGGTTTCAGCCCCTGATTATACTAACCAGCCATCTCTTCCTACGGGCCTACACATAGAGCACAATGATGCAGCAACTCCAAACTTAATCCGAAAATTTGATGGACCTCCCAGAGCGGGATAAACGCCAAGTCGAGCCCAAATTAGCTAAGTTGATGTTGATAAAGCACAGGAAAGGGTGGCTCTACTAACTGCAAAAAAGACTATTGGTATCAGAACATGGAATGTTCGAACACTATACCAGGAAGGACATTTTGAAATTAAATGGAAATCTTTCATTGGGAAATTTTAGGAGTAGCAGAAAGTCACTGGACCGAATCAGGGGAATTTTCCAATCAAGGATACAAGATTTTATGTGTAGGAAATGACACAATACACCGCGCATGAATCGCACTTATTCTTACTAAGAAAGCGCAAAATGCACTTCTTGGATATAACCCAATTTCAGCACTCCTCGTGTAGGCAAGATTCAAAACACAGAATGGAGAAATGACCATTCTTCAAGTATACGCCCCAAACTCAGCTGATTCAGAAGCAATTATTGATGAATATGATATTCTCCAAAGTACTGTTAATAGAACTCCGAAAAGTGATGTCCCCACTCCCCATCATCATGGAAGACTTAAATGCCAAAGTCGGAACGACTGGCGACAATGGGCAAAATACCATAGGCATGGATTTGGCCAAGTAAACCAGCGAGGTGAAAAACGTCTGCATTTCTGCACTGTAAATGACTTATGTATTAATTACCCAATGCTTAAACAGAAAAAGGATTCCAGACAATGGACATGGGATCTCCAGATCAAGCAACAAAATAGACTACAACATGATAAGCAATGTGGAAAAAACTGTATTCAAAACGCCAGAAGCGCTGACATTGGATCTGACCATCAGCTTGTAAGAGCTAATATGCGCATGAAATTCCATACAATCAAGAAAGCCAAATATACAAAGCAGTATGATATCTAAGACTCAAAAACCCAGATACTAGAAGTGATAATTAAATTGAAATTGGAGGACACTTTGCTCCTCCTATGGAGCAGGACGATTGCGACACAGAAAGCATGTGGACAGAAATTAAAAATGCCTTTAGTTGATTTGATTTGATTTTATTGCTTGTCATTCGAACCTCAGAGAGGCTCGAACGAAACTCCGTTTCTACAACCAGAACAATTCATAAAAAACACACAAACAATTCAATTGACACAAACATCCATCACAGTGAATCTCCTCCTCACTGTGATGGAAGGCAAAGTCTTCTCTCTCCCCCGCACCATTTCTCTCCTGAGGTCGAAGCCCCAGACGGGCGGTGCCAAGTCCCACGGCCCTGGAGATCGCGCTGGGCCGGGTGATGTACGGCCCCGCTCTAGGCCCAAAGTCACAGCGTTGGAGCCCCCGGCGGGCGCTGGAATGTCCCGCGGACACCGAAGCCGCGCGGGGCGATGTACGGCCCCGCTCCGGGTCGCTCCAACCCCGCGACACGGGCTGGAGAAGCTGTGTTGCGGGAGCTCCGGAGACCGGTCTCTCACCCGGACCCGCGAGCTCCCGATATCCCGACAGTCCACCCGGAGTCGGGAGTCGGGCCGCAGCGGCGAGCCACCACCGCTCCCCACGCGGAGTTCCGGAGCCCGGAGTCGGGCTGCAGCGGCGAGCCACAACCGCTCCCCACGTTCCGAGGCCGGCCAGCTCCACGATGGTGAGTCCGCAGCTCATCCCGGTCGGAGGCCGCTCCGCTGTGCTAGGCCCAAACGACAACGGAGACCCGACAGGGAAAAAAGTCGGGTCTCCCGTGCAGGGAAGAGATTTTAAAGTTCCCCCCACCACCCCCCACACATACACAGTTAGGAACACGATACAAAAAAAAGACGAACAACTACATTTAACTAGACAAAAAATAAAAAATAAAAAAGACAGACAGGCTGTAGGGGCCGCTGCAACGTGAGTCGCGCCCGCCCACTTAGTGAGACATCAAAGAAAGTTCTTGGATACAAAAAGAGCCCTAAAGGTAAAACCCTGGATCAGTGAAGAAGTTATCCAGCTTACTAAGGAAAGAAGCAAAGCCAAACAAGAGAAACTTCTTGATCCAACCAAACAAAGCAGACACAACTACCTAAATTGTGAAATCAAGAGAAAAACCAAAGGATGCTGTGACAACTGGCTCAAAGAGTTATGCCTCAAAGTAGAGCAAACACATCAAGCTGCTAAATCCAAAGAGGTTTACTCAATAATTAAGAAAATTACAAGGAAATCGACCACCAAAAATGCAGACGGTAAAAAGCAAAGAGGGAGAAATATTTACTAAAATTGATGATGTCAAAGGAAGATGGAAAGAGTATGTCCAAGGCCTCTACAACAAGAACAACCCAATTGACGAAGAATTCACAAATACCATCCCCCAAATACCAATCACTACTGTGGAACCAGTTATTCTGCACGACGAAATCATCAGCTCAATTAGAAAGCTTTCTGATGGAAAAGCCCCGGGCTATGACAGCATTACTGGAGTAGAACTCAAAGCAGCTGGAGACAAAGGAGTTGATATTATACACAAACTGCAAGAAAATATGGGACGCCGTAGAATTTCCCAATGACTGGGGAAAGGCAATCATTATACCAATCTACAAAAAAAAGACAAGCTACACTGTGCTAATTATAAGGGAATCAGCCTGCTTAATCATTCATGCAAAATACTCATCCTAATGCTTCAAAGATGCATCACGAAAAGGGCGGAAGAGATTCTATCAGAAGCCCAAGCAGAGTTTAGACCAGGGGTACACAAAATGCTGGAGAAACTCAGCGGGTGCAGCAGCATCTATGGAGCGAAGGAGATAGGCAACGTTTCGGGCCAAAACCCTTCTTCAGACCACCAGGTTGGTCAACCACTGATCAACTGTTCACTCTAAGACAAACAATGGAAAAACACCTCGAAAAGAAAAAAAGGACTCTTGTTGCTTTCTTGACTTTGAAAAGACCTTCGAACTTTGGTTTTTCTAACAAAATTATAAGGCCACTAAAAGCACTTTACCAGAAATCTACAAGTGCTGTTAGAATGAATGGAGAACTAACAGATTGGTTTACCACTGCAGTTGGTGTGTGACAAGGGTGTGTGTTCTCACCACAGCTATTTAACATCCTGTAACATATTGTATGCATTGCACGGCACAAATATGGGCATAAATATCCAAGGTCAGCTCCTAAATGGCTTCGCAGATGACATCGCACTCATTGCTGCGAGTGAAACCAAACTTCAGACTCTGGTAAACCTCGTACATGAAAGCGGTAAAGTGCTGGGACTGAAAATCAATTTAGATGTGCAGGCAATCTCCAAAGAGAACATAAAAATAAATAGCAAAATCAATGGTACATCATTAGCTCAGGTTGAAGAGTTCACATATCTAGGAGGAAAGACATGTCAAACTCGATTATTGTGCCTTCCTGTTTTTGCCACTAAAGTGGATAACCTCACATTTATAAAACTGCATCTGCCCACTCACCCAACCTGTCCAAGTTACCCAGCATTCTCATAGAATCCTCCTCACAGTTCACACTGCGCCCAGCTTTTTGTCATCTGCAAATTTGCTAATGTAACTTTTAATTCCTTCATCTAAATCATTCATGTATATTGTAAATAGCTGCGGTCCCAGCACCGAGCCTTGCGCTCCCAACCCCACTAGTCACTGCCTGCTATTATCCATGTCAGTACCCTATCCCCAATACCATGCGCTCCAATTTTGCCCAGTAATCTCCTATGTGGGACCTTTTCAAATGCTTTCTGAAAGTCCAGGTACACCGCATCCACTGGCTCTTGTCCATTTTCCTAGTTGCATCCTCAAATAACTCGGACAGATCCTGCTACTGCTATCCAAATGTGCCGCTATTGCATCTTTTGTAGTCAGAGTGAGGCTATAGTGTGGAGGTGGGGATTGGGGAGGTGAGGTGAGCAGGGGCGGAAATCCTGAGGGGGATGACAGGTGGGACACTTACCCCCCCCCCCCCCCCCCTCCCTCTGCTTTGAGAGGAGGGGGACAATCATTCTCCCCCCCCCCCCCCCCCCGTGTTTTGTAATCCGGACTTTATCAGACGCTTTCTAAGGACTGAATCAGCCCGTTTGTAGTGCCTTTCAGCGCCCGGCGCGGCTTAAAATCAAACTGCTGATCGAGGCTCCCGATGTTGAAGCCCCCATCGGCCGATGAACGACCACGTGAATGGGCCAATTCAAGCCCCACGATTTGGGGCGGACGAAGCTGCTATTGCTGGAGTCCGGTCGCTCATCAACCAGGTGAGCTCCCGATGTTACCGTCCACAGAACCCACGGCCGAAGCCTCGCGTGTGTGTGCATGTACGTGCACAGCCGCCAAGAAATTGTGTTCCCCGCATGTTTTGATCAAAGATTGGTTTTGATAGCGATTTCCATGCCTGGAGGGGCCGGTTGGAATGTTGGGGTGGTGGTGCCGCAGTTGTCACTGATCCTGTCCCCACCTCCCGGAGGGGTGGAACCGTGACACAAGCTAACACTCTAGAATGTAGCATTTTGAACGATGCAGCCAAAGGGCAGCGGCACCGTGGGCAGGATGTAGAAACGGACGCAGATAGACGGCGTTGGAGGAGGTCATGTCTGGTATCTGCTCTGTTCAGTTATACTCGACCCTCATCTACTATGCTATATACTCTAGGTGCGGCGGGGACAAGCTGCGACCAGAAGGGGATTGGTTGAAGTGGCCACCCTCCCACTCCTTATTCCCGGCGCCGTGGGGAAGCTTCTGCCGCTCGGAACCCGCAGGGAACATCAGTCGGTGAGTCTGTCTGTCTGTCGTCTCAGTCGCTGGCCCCGCACAGGTGACCGCTCCTCCCGGCACGGGGGGCCCTGCGGACGGGGGCGGCTCCCAGCCTCACCCCCTTGACTTGCCTCCCCTTAAACACTGACCCACGGCAGCGCTGTCAGAGCCCAGTGGTGCTTCACCGCTGAATTAACTAACCGCACATTTTAAAGAGGTATTGTACAAGACGCTAATAATAGTTGGTATTCAAAGGTTTAAGGTGTTTTAACGCTGTGAGAATGTGTTGCTTCTTCTCTGGCACTTTAACTTTGGAGCACAAGTTTATAGTTAACGTTTATTATTGTCAATATGATCCACCGCTGGGTTTGGTCAGGGCCGGATTTAGATTAAGAGAGCCCCTAAACTGTTCCACATGGGAGGCCCCTCCCAATCCCCCACCCCCACGACTAGAGGAAGATAGTCCACCAGATTGACACCGATTTGCAGCCGAGCGTGGCCAATGACATAAGGGGCTGGAAAGCTGTGCTTATTTATTTATTTATTGCCAGTGCTAGTGTCGTTTATTGGCTTAAAACACCACTATTCTGAAATGGAGGGCAAGGAAAATTACTGAAGGGTTGTTTATAGACGACAGTGCGTTGTGACAGCATATGCAAGAAAGGCCCATGGCAGTGTCAAAAATATACAGCTTGCAGGGCTCACACTTAATTTTTTTTCTCTGTTGTCAGCCAGGCAACCTTTGGCAGCTTTTTAAGTTGCCAAATGACAGTTTAGGTGGTCATTTAAGATGGTGGGCGATAATGTGCTCGGACGAAGTGCGTAATTACCAGTCGGAATTATGCTCAATGAACACATTCACACATTTTTTCTGTTTCAAATAAAGTCCCAAACTAAACATATTCACCAATCAAGCCATGAAATGTACCACAATGACATGCAGCAAAATTATAATACAGTATCTCAACTCTTTTTACACATTGCAATGAATGCATTTTCTATTATTTCTTTCCACTTCCAAACAGAAATGTGGTTGGATTATTCAGCGTATGAGCAACCTCGGTGAGACCAAGCGCAGGCTTGGCGATTGCTTTGCACAACACCTCCGCGTGGTCCGCAATAACCAACCTGATTTTCCGGTCGTTCAGCACTTCAACTCCCCCTCCCGTTCCGAATCCGACCTTTCTGTTTTGGGCCTCTTCCATGGCCAGAGTGAGGCCCACCATAAATTGGAGGCGCACCACCTCATATCTCGCTTGGGCAGTTTACAACCCAGTAGTATGAACATTGACTTCTTCAATTTCAGGTAATTCCTGCTTTCTCTTCCCCTTCCCAGTTCTCCCTCAGCCCACTGTCTCTGCTTCTTCCTTTCTTCTTCCCGTCTCCCCCACCGTCACATCAGTCAGAAGAAGGGTCTCGACCCGAAACGTCGCCTATTTCCTTTGCTCCATAGATGCTGCCTCACCCGCTGAGTTTCTCCAACATTGTTGTCTACCCATTCACACAAGTTCTGTTATCCCACTTTCCTCACCTGCTCCCTACACATTCGGGGCAATTTTACAGAGACAAGTTAACGTACAAAGCCAATGCGTCTTAGGGATGTGGGAGGAAACCCACACGGGAGAATGTGCAAATTCAACACAGACAGTGCCCGAGGACAGGATCGAACACAGGATCTCTGGCTCGTGAGGCAGCAAGTCTACCAGCTGTGCCACTATATTTTGTTTTCCCACACACTAAAAATTATACGTTGATAACTTTGGTTAGTAAAAAAATGAAAATATTCATTTTCAGTTTTAAATCTCCAAGTGACGCTATATGTCCTCCTGTGCAGCCACTGTATATTTTAATTAAGTTCAAGACTATGGCGCAGTACATTGCCAATAAAGTTGCTACCTAAAAGTAGGTATGTTGCAAAACTTACCTTGAGCGGCGCTGCAGTTCTGCCGCTCCCCGTGTGCGCGACTTTGGCGCCTTTCAGAGGGGGGCGGGCTTAAAGTGCCATTTTTCAACAGGCAGGAAAAATCGATGAATGTCGGGCGATTTGGTTGCGGAAGAAAAATCGCTCCGACATTTCATGAATGAAGATATTTTTAAATTACTCTAAATTATTTATTAACTAGAGTAATTTAAAAATCACCTTCAAAAGCCGTGAGCACCGACAACCGGAAGGAGTTTGCGTAGGGGAGAAGAAAAGGTAAATAGTTTATTTTTATATTAAAAGTTGGTTTTTCGGGAGGCTTTAATAATATTTTTATGTTGCGAAATGGGGTCCCAAAAAATGTATGAACAAAGAATATTTTTCCTCCCGACTTCACTGCTAACCGCAACGTTCCAATCCACCGCATTCCACTAAAACCCACTCGCTAGTTGATTTAAATGGCCATTAATTTACAGGAATCAAACACTAAATTCCTTCCATTTGGCCCAGAAATTCATGAAAATTAGATGTAAAAATTATGTTATATTGTGGATTATTGTGTGAATGTTATTTGGACACTTAGGCAATTTAAAAAAGTTTATCTTTTCTTAAGAAATTGATAGATGTTTAGATCTACTCATTGAATTTTGTAATTAGCTACAATTAGATAACTAACTAATTATATGCTTTAATTTCAGGTCATCCAAGTAAGATTGTTTCATATTTGTTTCAGAATGCTTCAATCTATAATAACTGAAAATTTCATTGAGTTCTCTTAATTTTTAAGAAAGTTATGGGCTTTTAACTTTTCCAGATCACAGCTTTTGAGTTAAGTCAATTGAAAGGCAATGGGGAGCAAGATGCTAATTTCCAAGTATGAAAATGGCCATAACTTTCTTAATACTGAAGATATAAAAGTAAATGTGTCAAATTAAACTTCTTTTTATGCTTTATCTGATAGGATAAATTGCAGACTTGATTTTTTAAATCTCGAAATTTTGTAACATTGCTACTAAAAGTGCCAGACACCTGGAATTGATCCTGAATATGGGTGCTGTCTGCATAGAGTTTGCTCCTTTTCCCTTTGATTGCATGGGTTTTCTCCGGGTGCTCTTGTTTCCTTCCACATTCCAAAGGTGTGCAGGAACCTATTTCAGACCCAACCCAAAATCTAATATTTACCTTTTGTCCAGAGAGTCTGTCTGACCTGTTGAGTTACTGCAGCTTTTTGTGTCTACAGTTTAAACCAGCATCTGCAGATCCTTCCTACACACACGATACAATACGATAGAACTTTATTGATCCCAGGAGGGAAATGATAGATAGATAGATAGATAGATAGATAGATAGATAGATAGATAGATAGATAGATAGATAGATAGATATTTTGCCTTCCATCACAGTGAGGAGGTATCTGGTGAACTCACTGTGGTGGATGTTATTATTGTGTCTTTATTATGTCTTTATTGTGTGCTTTGTTATTTACTATATGTATGACTGCAGGCAACAACATTTCGTTCAGACAGCAAGGTCTGAATGACAATAAAGTTTTCCATTCCATAAAGTTTTCCATTCCAGTTTTCCATTCCATTCCAGTTTAAATTCCATTTAGAAATCATTGGACAAATCATTGGTGAAATCAGTGGACAAAGTCAGCATGGATTTATGAAAGGTAGATCATGTCTGACGAATCTTGTGGAATTTTTCGAGGATGTAACTAGTAGCATGGATAGGGGAGAACCAGTGGATGTGGTGTATCTGGACTTCCAGAAGGCTTTCGACAAGGTCCCACATAAGAGATTAGTATATAAACTTAAAGCATGCGGCATTGGGGGTTCAGTATTGATGTGGATAGAGAACTGGCTGGCAAACAGGAAGCAAAGAGTAGGAGTAAACGGGTCCTTTTTACAATGGCAGGCAGTGACTAGTGGGGTACCGCAAGGCTCAGTGCTGGGACCCCAGCTATTTACAATATACATTAATGATCTGGATGAGGGAATTGAAGGCAATATCTCCAAGTTTGCGGATGACACTAAGCTGGGGGGCAGTGTTAGCTGTGAGGAGGCTGCTAGGAGACTGCAAGGAGACTTGGATAGGCTGGGTGAGTGGGCAAATGTTTGGCAGATGCAGTATAATGTGGATAAATGTGAGGTTATCCACTTTGGTGGCAAAAATAGGAAAGCAGACTATTATCTAAATGGTGGCCGATTAGGAAAAGGGGAGATGCAGCGTGACCTGGGTGTCATGGTACACCAGTCATTGAAAGTAGGCATGCAGGTGCAGCAGGCAGTGAAGAAAGCGAATGGTATGTTAGCTTTCATAGCAAAAGGATTTGAGTATTGGAGCAGGGAGGTTCTACTTCAGTTGTATAGGGTCTTGGTGAGACCACACCTGGAGTATTGCGTGCAGTTCTGGTCTCCAAATCTGAGGAAGGACACTATTGCCATAGAGGGAGTGCAGAGAAGGTTCACCAGACTGATTCCTGGGATGTCAGGACTGTCTTATGAACAAAGACTGCATAGACTCGGTTTATACTCGCTAGAATTTAGGAGATTGAGAGGGGATCTTATAGAAACTTACAAAATTCTTAAGGGGTTGGACAGGCTAGATGCGGGAAGATTGTTCCCGATGTTGGGGAGGTCCAGGACAAGGGGTCACAGCTTAAGGATAAGGGGGAAATCCTTTAGGACCGAGATGAGAAGGACTTTTTTCACACAGAGAGTGGTGGGTCTCTGGAACTCTCTGCCACAGAGGGTAGTTGAGGCCAGTTAATCGGCTATATTTAAGAGGGAGTTAGATGTGGCCCTTGTGGCTAAGGGGATCAGAGGGTATAGAGAGAAGGCAGGTACAGGATACTGAGTTGGATGATCAGCCATGATCATATTGAATGGCGGTGCAGGCTCGAAGGGCCGAATGGCCTACTCCTGCACCTAATTTCTATGTTTCTATGTTTCTAGAATATTTATGGAGGACCAGGAAACAGAAGCAAGAGTTACTCCAGATCCAGGATCAGGGAGTGATTCTTGTTTGGCGAGGCAGCAACCGGACAGCAATGGCGGCCAGATCTCCCACAATTCAAAGCGAGGGAGAAAGTGCCCAGCGCCAACCAGTTGCCGTGACAGTGCTCATGCGCAGGGCAGCCGATGATGTGCTGGCTGTGGTTGTGCGCATGTGCAGGGGGGAAGATGTGCTGTCCGTCGCATTGTGCATGTGCAAGGCGGCCTGCCATGCCGGCGGATGAGGAGCGAGCGGAGCCCGGCGGCCCGGATACGGATGACGGGCGGAGATGGAGATTGAGGCCCGCCCAGAGTTGAACGGCAGGTGTCCTGACATGGCCGGAGGCCGCCTAAATTTCGAGGCCCTAGGCTTCAGCCTATGAAGCCTAGTGGTAAATCCGGCTCTGCGAGGCCCCCCTAGATCTCGAGGCCCTAAGCTTAAGCTTGTTAGCCTTATACGTAACTCCGGCCCTGGGGTTGGTGGATCATAGACTCGGGTGTTCAGTTCAAGGACAGGCCAACGGTTGCTGGTTTGGAAAAAAACAGTATGGAACCTTCACGCTCTCTTGAAGGTCCTGTGCTGATCCCGGGCTTTAGCCTCTGTCTACCTTCTTTTTGTATCTGTGTGTTAACTGGTGCCGGTATCCCGGCCCTCCGTGACCATGATGAATTGATGAATTTGCAGTGTCGTGGCCCTGGTGCTGTAGAGGTTTTCGAACCATATCAATCCTGTGCTATGGTTGGCATCTTGTTGCAAACTTTTGTTATCTTTGATAGCTGGTGACTCGTGGAGTCAAGTGAACGGTTAATAATGGGGAAACTGTGATAAAATCTGAAAGAAAATGTCATGTTAAAGGGAGAATGACTGAATTTGCCAAAAGTATTATAATCTATCTGTTATTATATTACTAAAACTATAATTTTGTTTGTTTGTATGCACGCGCGCATGATTGAAAAACTCCGCCAAAACGGTACACGATAGCGCTACAATTTTTGGCCCACCATTGTCCTAGAGAGTCCATTAGCCAAGTTTCATTTAGATTGATGTTATTATTTACAATTTATTGACATTTGAAACTTTACATAAACTACTTTTAAAGCACGCTTCCACTTGCCCTGCCTGTCAATCACATCACGATGGTATATCGAATCTCATTTACATAATATTCAAAACAAAATCTGTTTTATTAAAATTCTTCCATTTTCATTCACACTAACGTCACACAGGGAATCCAAATCTAATTTACATTAAAAATTGTGAGGGGGGTGGTGTGGGGTGGGATAGGGGAGAGGTGAGGAGTGGGGAAGCAGGGAGGGAGAGGGTTTATGGAGGGAGGAAGGGACTGATGGAGGGAGAGGTGATTGAGGGAGGAGGAGAGGGGAAAGAAGAGGGAAGGTGAAGAAGCCTGGTGTGGGCTGAGCCTCAGGGCTGTAGGGTTTGGGCGCCGTTTGGGCTTGCACAGGGTTTGGGCACCGGGGAGCAGACATGGACACGGACTGGGCCCTGAGTGCAGCTCCGGGCCCTGGCCTGGGGTTCGAGTTGGTGTGGTAACAATGTTATAAAATTTTGAGATTTAAAACATAAAGTCTGCAATTTATCCCATCAGATAAAGCATAAAAGCAAGTTTAATTTGACACCTAATTCACTTTCATATCTTCAGTATTTAAAAGGTTACGGCCATTTTCATACTCGGAAATTAGTATATTGTTCCCTATTGCTTTTCCATTGACTTAACACAAAAGCTGTGATCGAGGACAGTCAAAAGCCCATAACTTCCTTAAAAATTAAGAGAACTGAATCAATTTTTCAGTTAATATAGATTGAAGCATTCTGAAACAAATATGAAACAATCTTACTTGGATGACCTGAAATTAAAGCATATAATTTGTTAGTTGTAGCTAATTGTAGCTAATTACAAAATTGACCATTGTGACGGAAATAGTAATAAACACACAGTCTGCTTTGAAAATTCAAAAATGTGATATTGTCAAGATCAGAACTTTAATATTATTGTATTATATGCTGCAAGTCCATTGTAAATTGTAAATAATTTACAATTTCTAGCAAAAGACTGAGTCTTTATGGAGAAGATCAGCTGCTAGCTGGTACATTTCTTCTTCAGAGACATCCGTTTATAATGTAAATTAAAAAAAAACACTGAACAGCATTAACAGAAACAAGTTATTATTTGCAGTTTCAGAAAAAAAAGGTAGAAGTTAAACGCTAAACAAATAGTAAATACCCAACGAGAAATTCATAATCTTCTAAATTCAATTACTAGATCTAAACATCTATCCATTTCTTAAGAAAAGGTTAATATTTTTAAATAGCCTGTGTCCAAATAACATTCACACAAGAATTCACAATATAACATGATTTTTAAATCTCATTGTCATGAATTAATAGGCCAAATGGAAGGAATTTAATGTTTAATTCCCGTAAATTAATGGGCATTTAAATCATCTTACGAGTGGGATTTTGTGGAACGTGATCGATTGGAACGTTGCGGGTGCTGTGAATTTGAACCCCATATCGGTAGGAAAAAGCATTGCTGGTTCGTATGGGGCCCAAATCACATTTTCGTAAAATTTGATTAAAGTCATCCCAAGAAGCAAGTTTATATGTAAAATACATGACTTACCCCGTGTTTTGTCCCGTACTTGAGATCTGTCACGTTGTAGGCGTTGACGGCGTTAGAAGTAGCTTTTTATTTTAATCCAGCGATTAAATTGTCCAGCGATTTGGAAAAAAAAACCCATTGAGAACAGTCCGGTTGATTTTTCATCAGCAGCTGGCAGCCCAACAGGCAGGAGAAAACGGCATTTTAATCCCCAACCCCCCCAAAGGCACCAAAGTTGCGTGCACGGCCAGTGGCAGAACTGCAGCGCTGTTGCAGGTAAATTTTGTAACATCGCTAGGTGTTGGGTCTGGGGGCTGCTGCTCCGGGCCCCATGGGGAGGGAGAGGAGCGGGCCCTGGGTCAATAACTAGGCCGCAGCCTCAGCCTCTCCCTCCCATGGCTCCAGACTTGCCGACACGTGACACCTGTGTGGTCGTGAGTAGTCGCCCAAGGACCCCCAGATCCTGTTGTACTTCCTCTTTCCCCAACCTGACACCATTTAGATAATAATCGGCCTTCCTGTTTTTGCTACCAAAGTGGATAACCTCACCTTTATCCACATTAAACTGCATCTGCCATGCATCTGCCCACTCACCCAACCTGTCCAAGTCACCCTGCATTCTCATACAATCCTCCTCACAGTTCAAACTGCCACCCAGCTTTGTGTCATCTGCAAATTTGCTAATGTTACTTGTAATCCCTTCATCTAAATCATTATTATGTATTGTAAATAGCTGCGGTCCCAGCACCAAGCCTTGCGGTACCCCACTAGTCACTGCCTGCCATTCTGAAAAGGACCCGTTAATCCCCACTCTTTGTTTCCTATCTGCCAACCATTTTCTATCCATGTCAGCACTCTACCCCTAATACCATGTGCCCTGCCATGTGCAGGGAGGGTGTGTAGGATGACAGCAATGTGTTCCCTTCCCTCTCTGGGCCAGCAGGCAGGGTGCCAGTGCTCAGTGCAGGCCTGCCCCTCACTGTCTTTCTCTTTGCTCACAGTTAGTGCGGTAGACTCGCAATGCCGTGCTGGGGCTCGGGGTGGTGGTGATACAGTGAGGATGTCTCGCCGCAGTCCCCATCTCGCCACCAACGGCTATGACCAGCAGAACGACGCCACCTCCAGCAGCAGCGGCGGCTCCGCCAAATCCAGCACTCCCTCTTACAAGAAGACTCCTGTCAGGTACGTCTCTCTAATCTCTATTGTCTCGTTTACCCCCCGCCCCCCCCCCCCCCCCTCCTCGTTCTTTCCTCTCTAAGCTATGCTCCTTTTAACAGTAAAGATGCAGCCTCCACCCTAGTACCTCACTTGGGGATCTGTGTATCAAAACCCCAACTTCTCCCCTCCTCCCCCAGCACTGCCGCCCAACTCCCAATCCCCCCACCCTCAACTGAATGTTTCCCAACTGTATTGTGTACAGTTTTGGTCTCCTAGTTTGAGGAAGGACATCCTTGTGATTGAGGCAGTGCAGTGTAGAAACATACAAAATTATAAAAGGACTGGACAAGCTAGATGCAGGAAAAATGTTCCCACTGTTGGGTGAGTCCAGAACCAGGGGCCACAGTCTTAGAATAAAGGGGAGGTAATTTAAGACTGAGGTGAGAAAAAACTTTTTTACCCAGAGAGTTGTGAATTTATGGAATTCCCTGCCACAGAGGGCAGAGGAGGCCAAATCACCGGATGGATTCAAGAGCGAGTTGGAGCTCTAGGGGCTAGTGGAGTCAAGGGATATGGGGAGAAGGCAGGCACGGGTTATTAATAGCGAACGATCAGCCATGATCACAACTAATGGCGGTGCTGGCTTGAAGGGCCGAATGGCCTCCTCCTGCACCTATTTTCTATGTTTCTCACAGGAAAAAGTTCTAGACAAAAACAAAGTTCCAACAGCCTCTTCTTTCCTGCTTGGAATCTCACATTGAGGATGATAGGATGTAGGGTATATCTTCCATTTCCCAAGGGCAGGGTGGCCGTCCCAATAAGTTGTTGATGAAGCTATTCGGTTGATGGGCTTATGAGGGATGTTGGAGGGAATGTGAACAGAGGCTGTGTGACCCATTCAGTTACTCCAGCACTTTGTGACTTTTTTCATAAACAGCATCTGTAGTTCCATGAGGAGGGGAAGAGGGAGGGAGAGCGAGTCGTGATATTCCTTCCCCCTGTGAAACAAACTTCTTCCCCCCCTCCCTTCCCAGCTCTGACAAGCGATCCTCTCCTTCCCTCCCCCACCCAAGTCGCATCAGCTTTTCATTCTCACTTAGCAAGCGCATAACATTGGCCCGTTTCCTTTACTACGTTACTTTTTTTGCATAGCTTTCATTCATTTGTTCCATATTTCACTATATCACCGTCTCTATCTCTCGTTTCCCTTTCCCCGGACTCTCAGTCTGAAGTAGGGTCTCGAAACGAAACATCACCTGGTAATTCTCTCCAGTGATGCTGCCTGCCCCACTGACCTACTGCTGCTTTTTGTGTCTATCTGGTATAAACCTGTACCTGTAATTCCTTTGCATACCTACCCGTGAGATTTCTGCTGCCATCTTTTAGTTTAGTTTGTTGGTTACATGTACCGAGGTAAACATTTTTGTTACGTGCTAACCAGTTTGCGGAAAGACTATATGTGAATACTATCGAGCCATTCACGGTGTACACGATGAGGTGAATAGCATTTAGTGCCAGATAAAGCCAGTAAAGTCTGATCAAAGATAGTCCGATGGTCTCTGATGAGGTAGATAGTAGTTCAGGACAGCTCTCTGGATATTAATAGGATGGTTCAGTTGCCTGATGACAGCTGGGAAGAAACTGCCCTGAATCTGGAGGTGTGCGTTTCCATACTTCTGCACCTTTTGCCCGATGGGTAAGGGGAGAAGGAGGAGTGGCCATGGTGTGACAGCTCCTTGAATATGCTGGTGGCCTTGCCAAGGCAGTGTGGGGTGTAGTGTTGTCTCGGCAAGGCCACCACCATAATCAAGGACGAGGCCCAATACGAGTTTGTTATTGGGCCCAGGCACGCTGTTGTCAGTTTTAAGATGCCTGCTCTCGGCGGTTCATGGTGCAGCATTATGCTAATGGTGGGCAAGTGCATTGTGCCCTGATTCCATCTTTCTATTCTATTCTCTTCTATCTTTCTCCATAGCCTTGACACCGTTGTCTCAGACTGGATCATCACCCAGGTTGATCCCTGGAATAAGTCTTAAGCAGAACATTTTTGAATTTAGTTTGGAGAATGGTAACAGGATTGTCAGGAGAGAATGATGTTTAGTGGTGGTATCAACATTTTGTTCAGCTTAGAGATATAAAAGGACAAAGATCAACTGGAAGCGAATGCTAACCCCTAATAACTGTCGGACAGAGCGAGACCTTGATTGGGTAGAAAGAAACTGCAGATGCTGGTCGATACTGAGATACAACAGATGACCAAGGAAGGGTGGAGCCCAAAATGGCCCATAGTAGGATGCCCAGCGTGGGGGGAGAGTGAATGCCGGAGTTACTTGAAATTGGAGAAATCAATGTTCATACCACTGGGGGGTAAGCTGCCCAAGCGAAATGTGGGGTGCTGTTCCTCCAATATGTGTGTGGCCTCACTCTGACAGTGGAGGAGGCCTAGGACTCAAAGGTCAGTGTGGGAATGGGAAGGGGAGATGCCGCGACATGTCGACACGTGACGCCTGTATGGTCGTGAGTAGTCGCACGAAGAGTCGTACCTTTTTCTGGTCGCCACTGGAATTTCAACATGTTGAAAATTTTCGGCGACATGCTGTGACTATGACGGGTGCCGGCGGTCGCCAAAAAAAAATCGCATAAGTGGGACAGGCCCTTAAGGCAGCAACTGTACCTCTGCGCCACCATGCTGAGCTTAGCTTGCGTTCTATCCATTCAAATCGTACAATGCACGAGTACAGGTACCTTGTGATTTACGGAGCGTTACATGCTTGAAAAGCAGCACATCATTCAATAATACATAAATTAAACAGATAAGCGATGATGACGTCAACAGTAAATTTGAACCCTTTATTCTGAAAATAGCAGCGTGTAAATTAGGCCTTTGCATCTACCCAATCTGTTCCTCTCATGATCTTATGCACCTCTATACGATCATCGCTCATCCTCCTGCGCTACAAGAAGTAGAGTCCCAGCCTACTCAACCTCTCCCTGTAGCTCACACCCTTTAGTTCTGGCAACATACTTGTAAATCTTCTCTGTACAAGTTGCAGATTGATAACATCTTTCCTATAAATTGGCACCCAGATCTGAACACAATACTCTAAAAGCAGCATCACCAACATCTTATACAACTGCAACTTGACCTCCCAAGTTCTATACTCAATACTGTGGCTGATGAAGGCCAATGTGCCAAAAGTCTTTTTGACCACTCGATCTACCTGTGACTCCACCTTCAGGGAACCATGCACCTAGATCACTCTGCTCAAGAGCCCCACCATTCACTGTGCAGGTCCTGCCCTTGTTAGTCTTCCCAAAATGCAACACCTCACATTTCCCTGCACGGCCTAATTCTGCTCCTATCACCTATGAGATTAAACTGTTAGTCAGCATAGCAGACATTTTAGGTTGAGGACCAAATTATAGAGATGGAATGTTGCAGCAGAGCGGTGCATTTGGAGAGGCAGCCGTGCAGTTGGCAGGTGGTTGGCTGGAAAGGCAGGGGAGGGATGGAGGAAGCCTACAGTTAATTGGAATATGATGCCAACCATGTGGCCAGCAGGAACAGTGCCAACACTGGGGTGCACAACCAAAGGTCAAGACAATTACATGGCACCACAGCTGGACCTAGCGATGAGTTACAACCCGTGTAAGATTGGCTGAATGCAAAAGCTGAAGCTGTTCAGTGCTGCAATCTCACTTGGAAGCAGGTCGGATAATCCTAAATCGTGTTCCTCATGTAGTTTCCTGTGACATGTTTTGTGTAGTGCTTCACTGGGCACTAAACTGGAACAGGGTCAATCATACACAACAGCAGTGTATTGCTTATGACAGGCGCTGAGGGATTAATGGGACAGAAAAGCCAGCAGAGTTTAGAAAGTGTAGGAGAGAAATTAAAGGTGACAATTACAGAAAGCAAGGAGGGTTTGAAAATATTTGGCAAATAAAACCTAACAATATTTTATGTACGCGAAGAGCAAGAGAATGATCAAGAAACGAATAGCGCCATTGGGGAACCTTTAGACTTTAGAGATACAAGCCTTTCGGCCCACCAAGTCCGCACCAACTAGTCATCACCCCATAAGATAGCATTATCCTACACACACTAGGAACAATTTATAATTATCAGTAGCCCATTATCCTACAAAGCAGGTTTGCCACTGCTACACGGGTGGTTTTAAACTGAATAAGGGGGGGTGGGGTGTCAAATGGGATAGTCGAGGATGGAGTTAAAGGGAAAGAGAGTAAAGGGATTGTTAATGACCCCTGAATTAACAGGAAGGGAAGGTCACAAACAGATAGGAGAGTATGGCCAAGTGTAATAGGGATCGATGTGAAAGGTGAGATGCGTAAAGAATTAAAAGTATTGTTTATGAATGCGCGAAGTATAAGAAGTAAAGTAGATGAGCTTGAGGGTCAGTTAGAGGTTGGTAGATATAAAAACATAGAAACGGAGAAAATAGGTGCAGGAGGAGGCCATTCGGCCCTTCAAGCCAGCACCGCCATTCATTGTGATCATGGCTGATCATCCCCTATCAATAACCCGTGCCTTCCTTCTCCCCATATCCCTTGACTCCACTAGCCCCTAGAGCTCTATCTAACACTCTCTTAAATTCATCCAGTGATTTGGCCTCCACTGCCCTCTGTGGCAGGGAATTCCATAAATTCACAATTCTCTGGGTGAAAAGGTTTTTTCTCACCTCAGTCTTAAATGACCTCCCCTTTATTCGAAGACTGTGGCCCCTGGTTCTGCCCAACAGTGGGAACATTTTTCCTGCATCTAGCTTGTCCAATCCTTTTAGAATTTTATATGTTTCTATAGGATCCCCCTCATCCTTCCAAACTCCAGTGAATACAAGCCTAGTCTTTTCAATCTTTCCTCATATGACAGTCCCGTCATCCCAGGGATCAATCTTGTGAACCTACACTGCACTGCCTCAATCACAAGGATGTCCTTCCTCAAATTAGGAAACCAAAACTGTACACAATACTCCAGATGTGGTCTCACTAGAGCCCAATCCAACTGCAGAAGAACCTCATTACTCCTGTACTGAAATCCTCTTGTTATGAAGGCCTACATTCTATTATATTTCTTCACTGCTTGCTGTACCTGTAAGCCAACTTTCAGTGACCGGTGTACAAGGACGCCCAGGTCTCGCTGTACCTCCCCCTTACCCAACCTAACCCCATTGAGATAATAATCTGCCCCCTTGTTTTTAACCGCAAAAGTGGATAACCTCACATTTATCTACATTATACTGCATCTGCCACACATCTGCCCACTCAACCTGTCCAGGTCACCCTGCAACCTCCTAACATCCTCTTCACAGTTCACACTGCCACCCAGCTTTGTGTCATCCGCAAACATGCTAGTGTTGCTTCTAATTCCCTCTTCCAAATCATTAATATATATGGTAAACAGTTGCTGTCCCAACACCGAGTCTTGCGGCACTCCACTCGCCACTGCCCGCCATTCTGAAAAGGACCCATTCACTCCTACTCTTTGCTTCCAGTCTGCCAACCAATTTTCTATCCATGTCTTACACCCTACCCTCAATACCATGTGCTCTAATTTTAGTCACCAGTCTCCCATGCGGGACCTTATCAAAGGCTTTCTGAAAGTTTAGATACGCTACATCCACTGGCACCCCTTCATCCATTTTACTTGTCACATCGTCAACAAATTCCAGAAGATTAGTCAAGCATGATTTCCCTTTCATAAATCCATGTTGACTTGGACTAATCATTTTACTGCTATCCAAATGCCCCATTATTACCTCTAATAATTGACTCCAGCATCTCTCCCACCACCGAAGTCAGGCTAACTGGTCTGTAATTTCCCGTTTTCTCTCTCGCTCCTTTCTTGAAAAGTGGGATAACATTAGCTATCCTCCAATCCACAGGAACTGATCCTGAATCTATTGAACATTGGAAAATGATCACCAATGCGTCCACTATTTCTAGAGCCACCTCCCCGAGGACCCTGGGATGCAGACCATTAGGCCCAGGGGATTTATCATCCTTCAGTCCCATTAGCTTACCCAATACTATTTCTCGCCCAATGAAAATTTCTTTCAGTTCCTCTACCACTTAGATCTTCGGTCCTCCAGTACATCTGGGAGATTGTTTGTGTCTTCCTTAGTGAAGACAGATCCAAAGTATCTTTTCAACTCTTCTTCCATTTCCTTGTTGCCCATAATAATTTCACCTGTGTCTGTCTTCAAAGGACCCACATTTGACTTTGGTACTCTTTTTCCCTTAACATATCTAAAGAAGCCTTTACTGTCCTTCTTTATGTTCCTGGCCAGCTTCCCTTCATACTTCATCTTTTCAACCCATATTGCCCGTTTTGTTTCCTTCTGTTGTCCCATGAAAGTTTCCCAATCCTCTGGCTTCCGGCTACTCTTTGCTGTGTTATACATCTTTTCTTTTAGTTTCAGTCTACCCCTAACTTCTCTTGTCAGCCATGGTTGCCTCCTACTCCCCTTGGAATCTATCTTCCTTTTTGGAATGAAATGATCCTGCATCTACCGGATTATGCCCAGATATTCCTGCCATTGCTGTTCCACCATCATTGCTGCTCTGATCCATTTCCAATCTACTTTGGCCAGCTCCCCTCTAATGCCTTCATAGTCCCCTTTGTTCAACTGCATCACTGCCACTTCCGATTTAACGTTCTCCTTCTCAAATTGCAGATTAAAACTAATCATATTATGATTACTACCTCCAAGCGGTTCCTTTACCTCGAGTTCTCTTATCATATCTGGTTCATTGGACAACACTAAATCCAGAATTGCCTTTTCTCTGGTCGGCTCCATTACAAGCTGCTCTAAGAATCCATCTCGCAGGCATTCTACAAACTCTCTTTCTTAGGGTCCTGAACCAAGCTGATTTTCCCTGTCTACCTGCATATTGAAATCCCCCATCACCACAGTGGCATTACCTTTGTTACATGCCAGTTTTAACTCCTGCTGCAACTTACACCCTACATCCTGGCTACTATTTGGGGGCCTGTAAATAACACCAATTAGTGTCTTCTTGCCTTTACAATTCCTCAATCCACAGTGACTCTACCTCATCAGTCCCTATGTCTTCCCTCGCAAGGAACTGAATTCCATCCCTCATCAGCAGAGCTACCCCCTCTCCTCTGCCCATCTGCCTGTCCTTTCTATAGGGTGTATAACCCTGAATATTAAGTTCCCAGGCCCGATCCTCCTGCAGCCACGTCTCAGTAATCCCCACAATGTCATATCTACCAACCTCTAACTGAGCCTAAAACTCATCTACTTTATTCTTATACCTTTAATTCCTTACGCATCTCACCTTTCACATCGATCCCTATTACACTTGGCCATATTCTCCTATCCCTTTGTGAGCTTCCTTTCCCGTTAATTCTAGGGTCATTAACCATCCCTTTACTCTCTTTCCCTTTAACTCCTTCCTCGACTATCCCATTTGACACCCCACCCCCCTTATTCAGTTTAAAACCACCCGTGTAGCAGTGACAAACCTGCCTGCCAGAATGCTGGTTCCCCACCTGTTAGGAAGCAATCCTTCCTTTTGTACAATTCCCCCTTACTCCAGAACAGATCCCAGTTATCTAAGAATCTAAACCCCTGCCCCCTGCACCAGTTCCTCAGCCACACATTCAGGTCCCGTATCTCCCTATTTCTGCTCTCGCTAGCAGGAGGAACTGGAAGCAAACCGGAGATAACAACCCTGGAGATCCTGCTTTTCAGCATTTTTCCGAGCTCTCGAAAGTCACGCTGCAGAATATTCATCCCCTTCTTTCCAACATTGTTTGTGCTGACATGCAATACCACTTCCGGCTGTTCACCTTCGCCCTTGAGGATTTTCTGCACTCTGTCTGTGACATCCTGGATCCTGGCACCAGGAAGGCAGCACACCATCCTCGAATCCCGTCTGTTGCCGCAGAAACCCCTGTCCGTACCTCTCACAATGGAGTCTCCAACTACAATGGCGTTGCCTGACATTGGTCTCTTTGGTTTTGGCTCAACAGCCCTTTTTGCTTTGCAAGCCAGTCCGCCGCTCAGTGTAATAACGGCTTCTGTCCCGACAGCTTCTAAGTGGGTGAACCTGTTCACAAGAGGTACAATACCCGGGGACCTTTGCATTCCAAGTTTCCCTCCCTTTCTCACCATCACTCACTTTCTCTCTTCCAGTACCTTAGGTGTAACAATCTTACTGTAGGACCCGTCGAGGAACGACTCCGTTTCTCGGACGAACCTGAAGTCATCCACTTGCTTCTCCAGTTCCCCAACACGATCCTTCAGGAGCTGTACCTGGATGCACTTCTCACATTAGTAGCAGCCAGAGGCACCAGCAGTGTCCTTGACCTCCCACATACTGCAAGCATCACACTGAATTAGCTTGCCTGACATCTCCTTCTTACGTCTCTCCCTCTCCAGCGTTTTGCGCAGCCTGCTCTCCTCAGCCTCCTCGCCGAAGACTCTCGAGCCAAAGACTCACACTTTACTCACAGGGCACTTCCCTCACAATGCCGCTCCCAAAGAGCCGTCCTGCTTATATTGACTGATAAATTGCCTAATTTACCAATTTACAAACCAAATTCCTCAGTTTTAAACAGTTTTCCCCATCTTACTCACTTCTAACTCTCCTCCCACTTGGGCTAGAGCCAATCAATGTCTTCTCCTGCTTCTCTTTGTTGCTGTTGCTTCAAATATGACATTGCGGGGATTACTGAGACGTGGCTGCAGGAGGATCCGGCCTGGGAACTTAACATTCAGGGTTATACATCCTATAGAAAGGACAGGCAGGTGGACAGAGGGGGGGGGGGGGGGGTTACCTACAGACCCCCAAATAGTGGTCCGGAATCAGGTGTAAGTTGCAGCAGGAGTTAAAACTGGCATGTAACAAAGGTAATGCCACTGTGGTGATGGGGGATTTCAATATGCAGGTAGACTGGGAAAATCAGCTTGGTTCAGGACCCCTAGAAAGAGAGTTTGTAGAATGCCTCCGAGATGGGAAATTGTTCATCCCAGTTTGGCAAAAGAATAAATCAGGGAAGGTAGTGCATCCGTGGATAACAAGGGAAATCAGGGATAGTATCAAAGCAAAGGATGATGCGTACAAAGTAGCCAGAAAAAGCAGCATACCAGAGGACTGGGAGAAATGGCAGAGACCAGCAGAGGAGGACAAAGGGCTTAATTAGAAAAGGAAAAATAGATTATGAAAGAAAACTGGCAGGGAACATAAAAACGGACTGCAAAGGTTTTTAGAGATATGTGAAGAGAAAGAGATTAGTTAAAACAAATGTAGGTCCCTTGCAGTCAGAAACAGGTGAGTTGACAAGGATATGGCGGACCAATTGAATAACTACTTTGGTTCCGTCTTCACTAAGGAAGACATAAATAATCTGCCGGAAATAGCAGGGGACTGCGGGTCAAAGGAGGAATTGAGTGAAATCCAGGATAGTCGGGAAGTGGTGTTGGGTAAATTGAATGGATTAAAGGACGATAAATCCCCAGGGCCAGATAGGCTGCATCCAAGAGTACTTAAGGAAGTAGCTCCGGAAATAGTGGATGCATTAGTGATAATCTTTCAAAACTCTTTAGATTCTGGAGTAGTTCCTGAGGATTGGCGGAGAGCAAACATAACCCCTCTTTTTAAGAAGGGAGGGAGAGAGAAAACGGGGAATTACAGACCAGTTAGTCTAACATCGGTAATGGGGAAACTGCTAGAGTCAGTTATTAAAGATGGGATAGCAGCACATTTGGAAAGTGGTGAAATCATTGGACAAAGTCAGCATGGATTTACGAAAGGTAAATCATGTCTGACGAATCTTGTGGAATTTTTCGAGGATGTAACTAGTAGCATGGATAGGGGAGAACCAGTGGATGTGGTGTATCTGGACTTCCAGAAGGCTTTCGACAAGGTCCCACATAAGAGATTAGTATACAAACTTAAAGCATACGGCATTGTGGGTTCAGTATTGATGTGGATAGAGAACTGGCTGGCAAACAGGAAGCAAAGAGTAGGAGTAAACGGGTCCTTTTCACAATGGCAGGCAGTGACTAGTGGGGTACCGCAAGGCTCAGTGCTGGGACCCCAGCTATTTACAATATACATTAATGATCTGGATGAGGGAATTGAAGGCAATATCTCCAAGTTTGTGGATGACACTAAGCTGGGGGGCAGTGTTAGTTGTGAGGAGGATGCTAGGAGACTGCAAGGTGACTTGGATAGGCTGGGCGAGTGGGCAAATGTTTGGCAGATGCAGTATAATGTGGATAAGTGTGAGGTTATCCACTTTGGTGGCAAAAACAGGAAAGTAGACTATTATCTAAATGGTGGCCGATTAGGAAAAGGGGAGATGCAACGCAACCTGGGTGTCATGGTACACCAGTCATTGAAAGTACGCATGCAGGTGCAGCAGGCAGTGAAGAAAGCGAATGGTATGTTAGCTTTCATAGCAAAAGGATTTGAGTATAGGAGCAGGGAGGTTGTACTTCAGTTGTATAGGGTCTTGGTGAGACCACACCTGGAGTATTGCGTACAGTTCTGGTCTCCAAATCTGAGGAAGGACATTATTGCCATAGAGGGAGTGCAGAGAAGGTTCACCAGACTGATTCCTGGGATGTCAGGACTGTCTTATAAAGAAAGACTGGATAGACTCGGTTTATACTCTCTTGAATTTAGGAGATTGAGAGGGGATCTTATAGAAACTTACAAAATTCTTAAGAGGTTGGATAGGCTAGATGCAGGAAGATTGTTCCCAATGCTGGGGAGGTCTAGAAAAAGGGGTCACAGCTTAAGGATTAGGGGGAAATCCTTTAGGACCGAGATGAGAAGGAGTTTTTTCACACAGAGAGTGGTGGGTCTCTGGAACTCTCTGCCACAGAGGGTAGTTGAGGCCAGTTCATTGGCTATATTTAAGAGGGAGTTAGATGTGGCCCTTGTGGCTAAGGGGATCAGAGGGTATGGAGAGAAGGCAGGTATGGGATACTGAGTTGGATGATCAGCCATGATCATATTGAATGGCGGTGCAGTCTCGAAGGGCCGAATGTCCTACTGCACCTACTTTCTATGTTTCTATGTTTCTATGGATTCTTAGAGCAGCTTGTAATGGAACTGACCAGAGAAAAGGCAATTCTGGATTTAGTGTTGTCCAATGAACCATATATGATAAGAGAACTGGAGGTAAAGGAACCGCTTGGATGTAGTGATCATAATATGATTAGTTTTAATCTGCAATTTGAGAAGGAGAAGGTTAAATCGGAAGTGGCAGTGATGCAGTTGAACAAAGGGGACTATGAAGGCATGAGAGGGGAGCTGGCCAAGGTAGATTGGAAAGGGATCCTAGCAGGAATGACGGTGGAACAGCAATGGCAGGAATTTCTGGGCATAACCCGGAAGACGCAGGATCATTTCATTCCAAAAAGGAAGAAAGATTCTAAGGGGAGTAGGAGGCAACCATGGCTGACAAGAGAAGTTAGGGATAGAATAAAACTAAAAGAAAAATATATAACACAGCAAAGAATAGCCGGAAGCCAGAGGATTTGGAAACTTTCATAGGACAACAGAAGGAAACAAAACGGGCAGTACGGGCTGAAAAGATGAAGTATGTAGGGAAGTTGGCCAGGAATATAAAGAAGGACATTAAACGTTTCTTTAGATATGTTAAGGGAAATAGAGTAGCAAGGTCAAATATGGGTCCCTTGAAGGCAGACAAGGAAATGGCAGAAGAGTTGAATAGGTACTATTGTATTGGCATTCCAGGGTCCTCAGGGAGGTGGCTCTAGAAATAGTGGATGCATTGGTGATCAATTTCCAATGTTCAATAGAGTCAGGATCTGTTCCTGTGGATTGGAGGATATCTAATGTTATCCCACTTTTCAAGAAAGGAGTGAGAGAGAAAACGGGGAATTACAGACCAGTTAGCCTGACTTCGGTGATGGAAAAGACGCTGGAGTCAATAATGAAAGGGGTAATAATGGGGCATTTGGATAGCAGTAAAAGCAGTAGTCCAAGTCAACATGGATTTATTTATTTATTTTTGAAAAAATTATTAGAGGTAAATACATCAACGTACTTCACATATATACTGTTACAATCATTGTACCCCATACTTTTATGGCTTTTAAAGAAAAAGAATAGAAAGAAAGAGAGTGAAATGTGAAAAGAGTTGTGATAGTGAAAGAGCGTGCCAAAGGGGAGAAGAAACCCTTGGTCAAAGAATTAGAGAAAGGGGGTTAAAAGATAGACCCTAAAAAAAAAAGGAAAAAGAAAAAAAAGAAAAAAAGCCAGTTACTATGTTATGTATCACGCGAAAGGAATCCACCAATTCGATAGTTTTTCATCCCCGCGCACCAAGGCCCGAGGTACTCCTGCACCCTATCTTTGTAGTAATTCTATAAATGCAGACCATGTCTGATGGAAGCGTTCTGATTTTCCTTCCAGGGTGAGTCTCATATCTTCCAGATGTAGTGTTTCAAACATAGTTGAAATCCACATATTTAATGTTGGTATAGGAGCATTTTTCCAGAATTTTAAGATTACTATTTTTCCTATTATTAAGCCGTAATCAAATAAATTCTTTTGATACACATTTAATTCTGAACTACCTTCTGCCATTCCGAAAATAATTTATTCTGGCTTTGGTGTCATTGTTATTTTAAGCAGTTTTGTGAAAATTTCAAAGATTTCAATCCAAAACCTTTGGATTTTTGTACAAAAGATGAATGAGTGTGCTATAGTAGCTTCTTGACTCTGGCAATTATCACAAATTGGTGAAATGTTAGGAAATAAATTATTTAATTTAGTGTTTGAGTAGTATAATCTGTGTATTATTTTAAATTGCATTAAAGTGTGTCTTACGTTAATTGAGCATTTGTGCACATTTAATAAGTATTCTTTCCACCTTTCATTGGAAATTTTTATGCTTAGTTTGTTTTCCCACTCACCTCTAATACCTTCCGTTGTTGGTACTACTGCATTTAGTATAATATATATATATGTGAAATTAAATTTGCTGATTCCGCCTTTGTATTCATTACTTCATCACATTAGTCTAATGGCATTTTGTGAAATTCATGTGCATGTTTTTTCAAAAAATCACATATTTGGAAATATTTAAAATACTGATTGTTACCCAGATTGTATTTTAATTGTAATTGTTTAAATGATAATAGTTTTCCCGTATCATACAAATCTCCCAAAGTTTTAATTCCTGCTCTTTCCACTTGTGTAAATGCTTTGTCTATAATTGAGGGTTTAAACAGAAGGTTTTTAGCAATAGGTGATAGGAGAGATAAGTTTCTTAATTTTAAATTGTATTTTATTTGTTTCCAAATTCTGATTGTACTATGTATAATTGGGTTTTTGTTGTAGTTTGTATTATTCACCATCATTGGTGAAAGAAGGATCACACCAATATTAAATGGGGAGCAGTCCTCTTTCTCCATAATGATCCATTCCGGTTGATGAAGAGAATTATCCAAAAATTGAATCATATTTCTAATATTTACCGACCAATAATAATACATAAAATTAGGGAGTGCTTTGGGTTTATTCAGGTGTGGTCTTTGTAGTCTATGGGTCTTATAATCCCAAATAAAATTTGTTATATCTGAGTCCAATTTAAAAAAAAACAAAAAACTTTTTGGGTAGATATAGTGGGATTGATTGGAACAAGTATAGAATTTGTGGTAGAAAAATCATTTTTATGGCATTTATTCGACCTATTAAGCACATCGGAAGCGTTTTCCAGAATATAATTAAATTATGTCATTTTTTAAGTACAGGGTTATAGTTTGCTTTAAACATGTCTTGAGATCTTCTAGTAATTTTAATACCCAAGTATTTAAATTTTTCCACAGCTATTTTAAAAGGAAATTGTACGCGATTGTAGAATCTTTCGGTTTTATTGACATGATTTCACTTTTATTCCAGTTTATTCTATAACCTGAAAATGAACCGAAATCCTCAATTAAATTTAAGATGTCGGGTATAGTGATATGAGGCTTTGTGATATACAAAAGTACATCATCAGCGTATAATGATATTTTATTGTTTGAATATTTTGTCTTGTATCCGTGGATATTCGGATGAGTTCTAAATCTTTCCGCTAGTAGTTCAATTATGAGGGCAAATAACAATGGTGATAATGAACAACCTTGTCTATTACCCCTTGACAGTTGAAATTTCGTGGATGAAATATTATGTTAATATTTTGGCCGTTGGCTTATTATATATTAATTTAATCCATTGAATGAAATTTTCTCCCGGTTGAAATGTTTGCAATACCTTAACCATATACTTGCATTCAACCTGATCGAATGCTTTCTCTGCATCCAGCGAAATAATTGCGAGATGGATCAACATGGATTTATGAAAGGGAAATCATGCTTGACTAATCTTCTGGAATATTTTGAGGATGAGAAAAGTAAAATGGATGTAGTGTATCTAGACTTTCAGAACACCTTTGATAAGGTCCAGCACAGGAGACTGGTGACTAAAATTAAAGCACATGGTATTGGGGGTTGGGTGTTGACATGGATAGAAAATTGGTTGGCAGACCGGAAGCAAAGACATTCTTGCCATGGAGGGAGTACAGAGAAGGTTCACCAGACTGATTCCTGGGATGGCAGGACTTCCATATGAAGAAAGTCTGGATAGACTCGGTTTGTACTCGCTTAAATTTAGGGGATTGAGGGGGGATCTTATAGAGACTTACAAAATTCTTAAGCGGTTGGACAGGCTAGATGCAGGAAGATTGTTCTCGATGCTGGGGAACTGCAGAACAACGGGTCACAGTTTGATGATAAGGGGGAAGTCTTTTAGGACTGAGATGAGAAGATCATTTTTCACACAGAGAGTGGTGAGTCTGTGGAATTCTCTGCCACAGAAGGTAGTTGAGGCCAGTTCATTGGCTATATTTAAGAGGGAGTTAGTTGTGGCCCTTGTGGCTAAAGGGATCAGGGGGTATGGAGAGAAGGCATGTACAGGATACTGAGTTGGATGATCAGCCATGATCATATTGAATGGTGGTGCAGGTTCGAGGGGCCGAATGGCCTACTCCTGCACCTATTTTCTATGATTCTATGAGTAGGAGTAAACGGGTCCTTTTCAGAATGGCAGGCAGTGGCGAGTGGAGTGCCGCAAGGCTCAGGGTTGGGGCCGCAAATGCTTACCATATATATTCATGATTTGGAAGAGGGAATTAGGAGCAACACTAGCAAGTTTGCGGATGTCACAAAGCTGGGTGGCAGTGTGAACTGCGAAGAGGATGTTTGGAGGTTGCAGGGTGACCTGGACAGGTTGAGCGAGTGGGAAGGTGCATGGCAGATGCAGTATAATATTGATAAATGTGAGGCTTACAGGTACAGCAGACAGTGAAGAAAGCTAATGGAATGTTGGCCTTCATAAGAAGAGGATTTCAATATAGGAGTAAAGAGGTTCTTCTGCAGCTGCATAGGGCTCTGGTGAGACCACATCTGGAGTATTGTGTACAGCTTTGGTCTCCTAATTTGAGGAAGGACATCTTGTGATTGAGGCAGTGCAGCGTAGGTTCACGAGATTGATCCCTGAGATGGCGGGAATGTCCCATGAGGAATGATTGAAAAGACTAGGCTTGTATTCACTGGAGTTTAGAAGGATGAGGGGGTATCTTATAGAAACATATAAAATTATAAAAGGACTGGACATCTTCCTGCTAGATGCAGGAAAAATGTTCCCAATGTTGGACGAATCCAGAACCAGGGGCCACAGTCTTAGAATAAAGAGGAGGTCATTTAAGACTGAGGTGAAAAAAAACGTTTTCACGCAGAGAGTTGTGAATTTATGGAATTCCCTGCCACAGAGGGCCGTGGAGGCCAAATCACTGGATGGATTTAAGAGAGAGTTAGATAGAGCTCATGGGGCTAGTGGAGCCAAAGGATATGGGGAGAAGGCAGGCACGGTTTACTGATTGGGGACAATCAGCCATGATCACAATGAATGGCGGTGTTGGCTCGAAGGGCCTTATGGCCTCCTCCTGCACCAATTTTCTATGTTTCTATGTTTCTAAACCTGTACATCTTTGGAGTTTGTGAGGAAGCTGGAGCACCCAGAGAAAACCCATGCAGTCACAGGGAGAAGGTACAAACTCCGTAGAGACAGCACCCGTAGTCAGGATTGAACCCGGGTCTCTGGTGCTGTGAGGCAGCAACTCTACCGCTGACCCAAAAGGTTGTCTGTGAGTGGCTATGTGTACGATGAATGAATATTTAGTGATGTGGTCACAATGGACAGAGGGGATGCGGCTGCGAAACCTCAACAAGCTTGGCCGTGTATTGCAGTGCGTGACCTGCAGGGTGGCAGGCGATCAAACATGGTTGTTTTTGCTTGACTGGTACAGATGGGCTGAATGGCCTCCTGTGTAATCGATGTTTAGAATCATCTTACACCCTGGCATCTGGAAACCAGAGCACTGATCAACCACAGTGCCGATAACCTCTACCCTGACCCAGCTAGTCTGATTTAAAGTGTAGGCAGTAACTGCGGATTCTGGAGGAACTCAGCGGAACAGGCAGCATCTCTGAGAGTCGGAACCGAAACATCACCCATTGCTTCTCTCAGTCTTCAACATAGAAAATCAGTGCAGGATAAGGCCATTTGGCCCTTCAAGCCAGCAGCGCAATTCAATATGATCATGGCTGATCATCCAAAATCAGTACCCCGTTCTGGCTATTTCCCCCATTTCCCTTGATTCCCTTAGCCCTAAGATCTAAATCTAACTCTCTCTTGAAAACGTCCATTGAATTAGCATTGAGTGCCTTGTGTGGCAGAGAATTCCACAGAATCACAACTCTTTGGGTGAAAAAGCTTTTCCTCATCTCAGTCCTAAATGGCCTACCCCTTATTCTTAAACTGTGACTCCGGGTTCTGGACTCCCCCAACATCGGGACCATTTTTCCTGCAACTACCTTGTCCAATCCTCTAAAAATTTAATGTTTCAATATATCCGAGCCTCCCCGGTAAACCAACTGCCTGTCCTCGCTGGCATCGTCCCAGCCAACATCAGACGAGAAGTAGCCACGCTGGCCCTCTCTCGAAAGACGCAGACCAGTGAATCTCACCTCCTCCATCAGATCGTCACAGAGACACCACGACGAGTGCGCCTCAAGTCACGGCAACCCTTTTCTATGTAAGCCCAAGAGCTGCTCTGCACAACACCGGCTGACGCTTCTAAGGCCGCCTGGGTCAAGACGAGATGGATAGACCAGTTGAAGTCAGCGGAACCATGTAGGCTACATCGATAACCCCATGGAGGTCCCTTGCCAGGACCTGCCCCGAAAGCAGTGGACAACCCTCAACCGCTTGAGGACAGGCATCGGACGCTATGGAGTAGCGATGAAGAGGTAGCGCCTCCTGCGAGTGAGGGGACCAAACACAGACAGTGGAGCACATCTTCACCAGTTGCCCCAAACACTGGCCACCGAATGGTGAACGAGGTCTGATTGACCTGGACGATGACATGTTGACCTGGCTCACCTCAACGGAGCTGCAGGTCTAAAAGACATATGACAGAAGAAGAAGAAGTCCAGTCGACCCATTCTTTCATCATATGTTAGTCCCGCCATCCCAGGAATTAAACTGGTGAACCTACACTGCACTCCCTCAATAGTAATAATGTCACAACCCTCTGGATGAACCATTTATGTTTCACACAGAGAGTTGTGAATTTGTGGAATTCTCTGCCACAGAAGGCAGTGGAGGCCGATTCACTGGATGCATTAAAAAGAGAGTTAGATGGAGCTCTTAGGGCTAGCGGAATCATGGGATATGGGCAGATAGCAGGAACGGCATACTAATTGTGAATGATCAGCCATGATCATATTTAATGAGGCTGTCTCGCTGGGCCGAATGGACTTCTCCTGCACCTATTTTCTATGTTTAATAACTCATGCCCACAATGTGCTTTGGATTGCTGTGCCAATTTCACAGAAGTTGCTGCTTCTCTTTCTCAGTCCTGGTCTGCCTCCACTCTAAATCGTCGCCCTTTATCAGTTTGTCAGGTTATCAGTTTATCGGAAGTCAGGTTGCACAAGAAAAGGTCAAACAGCAAGGGGCTGGGACCTGTGCCTGGCGTTAAAGGTTCGTCGTCCAACAGTTCAGTCAACAGTCTGAGTAACTGCATCAGCAACACCTCCAAGCGCTCTCAGCACTCTTAGCGCTCTCAGCACCTCGGCAGCAGCAGCGGCTGGCAAGAGCCCATCATTACGTGTCCGGGGAGGGCAGTGCAGCGCGGGGGGTGGAAGCAGGGCACCAGCGCATTTCTTTAGTCAGAGTGTAGTGAATCAGTCAAATTCATTGCCACAGAAAGCTGTGGAGGCTAAGTCAGTGGGTATTTTTAAGGCAGAGATAGATTCTTGATTAGTACAGGGGTTATGGGGAGAACACTCAAAATGGGGTTAGGAGGGAGAGATAGTTCAGCCATGATGGAATGTCGGAATAGACTTGATGGGATGAATGGCCTGATTCTTCTCCTATCACTCATAACCTTTTGCCAGCAGTGTTCTTAAAGCCTTAACCCTTCCCTCCAACAGACTGGTTAAGGGCTTCTCCTTGTGTTAAAATACCACAATCACTGGTGCACGTTGGAGACACGTGCTGCAGTATCTCAGTTTTAGTCGGAAACTAGCTCTTTGGCCCACCGAGTCTGCCCTGACCAGCGATCATCATGTGTGTGGTAACCAAAGATCTTGGAGCAGAGCACTTCAGTTACTGTGGGGGAACAGTGTGTCGGGGTCTGATGCCCCTGGTGGTGTGAGGTGACTAACAGTTACTGAGAGGCGAGGGATTTTACCAGGGGTGGGGAACCTGCGGCCTTCTAGGCCATTAAGTGAGGCCTTTTGAATTAATCAAAATTTTGTAGAACGAATCCTTTTATTTTTATTAATATGGTTTTTTTTTGGTCTTATTATTTTTAATTTTAAAATGAGCTTATTTAAAATACCAAAGAGTAAAAGAAGATTCAACAAAATAATCCTCCCCGACTGACGGCCACAATTAAAACATTAGTAAGTCACGAGGGCTATTTTAACAAAATAATGTACATTTTGAAGTATACATAATTGAAGTTTCTTGGATGCGGCCTTATTAGATTACAAGATACAATATACATGTATTTGTCACATGTGCCAGATGGCACAGTGAAATGTGATTACCATACAGCCATACAATAAAAATAAAGAACACAACACACGATAGAATTCAACATAAAAACATCCCCACACAGCAGAATAAAAGTTTCCCACGGTGAGGGAAGGCACCAAAGTCAGTCATCTTCCTCGAATGTTCCCCAATGTTCACCCGTGCTCAGGGCCTCCCTGAGCCCTCTGCAGTCACCGCTATGGGCTGCCCGATGTTCAGGCCCGCTCGCTGAGGTGATGTAAGTCCGACGTTGGGGCTGGGGGACCTCCTCAGCGGCCTGGACATCAGAGTCGGCCACCTCCTACCGGAGTCCGCGGCTCCCAAAGTCAGCTGGCCGTGCTGGGCGGAGATTCAACGCTGGCAGCCCTCGGCCAAGGGCCCCAGGACTCCATGATGATGGTCAGCGCCGCCCACATTGGAAGCTCTCCCAAACCGCAGCTCAACAATGTTGGAGCAGCGGCCCAACGCTCCGGAGCTCCAAACGGTGATCCAGGTAGGCATCGCCCGCTCCGCAGTGAATTCAGCGCTGCGCCGCCGCTGTTGTCGCTCTGGTCTGGTTCCCGGTCCCCGGCAGGAAAAGCCGCTTAAAAAAAGATTGAAAGACAAACAGGCTGCAGGCTGCAGGCAGAGGCTGCCGTCAATGCAGCGCCCCTAGTGGTGGGCCGCTAACAGCTAACTTAATACGGCATTCGAACATGAAAAGGTTCCCCATTCCTGGATTACACCTTCCTTTATAGGAAGGAACTGCAAAAGCTGGTTTACACCCAAAAGATAGACACAAAATGCTCGAGTAACAGCGGGACAGGCAGCCTAAGGTCATAAGTGATAGGAGCAGAATTAGTCCATGCGTCCCATCAAGTCTACTCCACCATTCAATCATAGAAACATAAAAAAATAGGTGCAGGAGTAGGCCATTCAGCCCTTCGAGCTTGCACCACCATTCAATATGATCATGGCTGATCATCCAACTCAGTATCCCGTACCTGCCTTCTCTCCATACCCCCTGATCCCTTTAGCCACAAGAGCCACATCCAACTCCCTCTTGAATATAGCCAATGAACTGGCCTCAACGACCTGTGGCAGAGAATTCCAGAGACTCACCACTCTCTGTGTAAAGAATGTTTTCCTCATCTCGGTCCTAAAGGAATTCCCCCTTATCCTTAGACTGTGACCCCTTGTCCTGGACTCCCCAACATCGGGAAAAATCTTCCTGCATCCAGCTTGTCCAACCACTCAAGAATTTTGTAAGTTTCCATAAGATCCCCCCTCAATCTTTTAAATTCCAGTGAGTACAAGCCGAGTCTATCCAGTCTTTCTTCATATGAAAGTCCCGACATCCCCGGAATCAGTCTGGTGAACCTTCTCTGAACCCCCTCCATGGCAAGAATGTCTTTCCTTAGATTTGGAGACCAAAACTGTACACAATACTCCAGGTGTGGTCTCACCAAAACCCTGTACAACTGCAGTACAACCTCCCTGCTCCTATACTCAAATCATTTCGCTATGAATGCTAACATACCATTTGCTCTCTTCACTGCCTGCTGCACCTGCATGCCTACTTTCAATGACTGGTGTACCATGGCACCCAGGTCTCATTGCATCTCCCCTTTTCCTAATCTGCCACCATTGAAATAATAGTCTACCCTCAAGTTTTTGCCACCAAAGCGGATAACCTCACATTTATCCACATTATACTGCATCTGCCCATTCACTCAGCCCATCCAAATCACACTGCAGCCTCCTAGCATCCTCGTCACACCTAACAATACCCCCCAGCTCAGTGTCATTGCAAATTTCGAGATGTTGCATTCAATTGGAGGCAAAAAAATACAAAAGACATAAAAAAGGAAAAAAGAGAAAAACGAAAAAAAAGAAAAAAGAGAAAACGACAAAAAAAGAAAATAGAAAAAAAGAAAAACGAGAAAAACAAAAAAAGAGAAAATCAAAAAAAGAGAGAAAAACCACAAAAAGAAAAACGAGAAAAAATAATAATAAAAAAGAGAAAAACGAGAAAAAATAGAAAAAGGAAAAGGAGTGAAAAAAGAAAAAAGAGAATAAGAAAAAATAGAAGAAAAAAACGAGAAAAACAAAAAAAAAGAGAAAAACCAAAAAAAGAAAAAAAAGGAATGAAAAAGGAGAAAAAATAGAAAAAGGAGGAAAAGACTTAAAAGAGAAAAAAAGAAAAACGAGAAAAGAGAGAAAAGAAACAAAAAAGTGAATAAAAGAAAAAACAAAAAAAGAGAAAACATAGAAAAGTGGGGAATAAGAAAAGAGAAAAAAGAGAAAAACAAAAGAAGAGAAAAAAGAAAAAAAGAAAAAAGAGAAAAACAAAAAAAACGGAAAAACAAAAAAAAAGAAAAAAAAGATAAAAAAAAAGAAAAACAAGAAAAAATAGAAAAAGGAGTAGGAGGGAAAAAAATAAAAAAGACATAAAAGAGAAAAAAAATAAACGAGAAAAAAGAGCAAAACGAAAAAAAGAGAAAAAAAGAAAAAAGGAAAAAAAAGTGAATAAAATAAAATGAGGAAATGGAGGCAAAAAAATACAAAAGACATAAAAAAGAAAAGAGAAAAACGAAAAAAAAGAAAAAAGAGAAAACGACAAAAAAAGAAAATAGAAAAAAAGAAAATAGAAAAACGAGAAAAACAAAAAAAGAGAAAATCAAAAAAAGAGAGAAAAACCAAAAAAAGAAGAAAAAGGAATGAAAAAGGAGAAAAAATAGAAAAAGGAGGAAAAGGAGGGAAAGACTTAAAAGAGAAAAAAAGAAAAAAATAAAAACGAGAAAGAGAAAAGAAACAAAAAAGTGAATAAAAGAAAAAACAAAAAAAGAGAAAACATAGAAAAGTGGGGAATAAGAAAAGAGAAAAAAGAGAAAAACAAAAGAAGAGAAAAAAGAAAAAAAGAAAAAATAGAAAAACAAAAAAAACGGAAAAAAAAAGAAAAAAAGAAAAACGAGAAAAAATAGAAAAAGGAGGAATAGGAGGGGGAAAAAAAGACATAAAAGAAAAAAAAACGAGAAAAAAGAGCAAAACGAAAAAAAGAGAAAAAAATAAAAAAGAGAAAAAAGTGAATAAAATAAAAGGAGAAAATGGAGGCAAAAAAATACAAAAGACATAAAAAAGAAAAAAGATAAACGTGTAAAAAGAGAAAAACGAAAAAAAAGAAAAAAGAGAAAACGACAAAAAAACTAAATAGTAAAAAAGAAAAACGAGAAAAACAAAAAAAAGAGAAAATCAAAAAAAGAGAAAAAAACCACAAAAAGAAAAACGAGAAAAAAAAATAATAAAAAAGAGAAAAACGAGAAAAAATAGAAAAAGGAGGAAAAGGAGGGAAAAAAGAAAAAATAGAACGAAAAAAAACGAGAAAAACAAAAAAAAAAGAAAAACCAAAAAAATAAAAAAAAGGAATGAAAAAGGAGAAAAAATAGAAAAAGGAGGAAAAGGAGGGAAAGGCTTAAAAGAGAAAAAAGAAAAAAAGAAAAACGAGAAAAGAGAGAAAAGAAACAAAAAAGTGAATAAAAGAAAAGGAGGAAATGGAGGCAAAAAAATACAAAAGACATAAAAAAGAAAAAAGATAAACGTGTAAAAAGAGAAAAAAGAAAAAAAGAAAAACGAGAAAAGAGAGAAAAGAAACAAAAAAGTGAATAAAAGAAAAAACAAAAAAAGAGAAAACATAGAAAAGTGGGGAATAAGAAAAAAGAGAAAAACAAAAGAAGAGAAAAAAGAAAAAAAGACAAAAACAAAAAAAACGGAAAAACAAAAAAAAAGAAAAAAGAAAAAAAGAAAAACGAGAAAAATAGAAAAAGGAGGAATAGGAGGGAAAAAAATAAAAAAGACATAAAAGAGAAAAAAAAATAACCGAGAAAAAAGAGCAAAACGAAAAAAAGAGAAAAAAGTAAACAAGAGAAAAAAAGTGAATACAATAAAAGGAGGAAATGGAGGCAAAAAAATACAAAAGACATAAAAAAGAAAAAAAGAGAAAAACGAAAAAAAAGAAAAAAGAGAAAACGACAAAAAAACTAAATAGTAAAAAAGAAAAACGAGAAAAACAAAAAAAAGAGAAAATCAAAAAAAGAGAAAAAAACCACAAAAAGAAAAACGAGAAAAAAAAATAATAAAAAAGAGAAAAACGAGAAAAAATAGAAAAAGGAGGAAAAGGAGGGAAAAAAGAAAAAATAGAACGAAAAAAAACGAGAAAAACAAAAAAAAAAGAAAAACCAAAAAAATAAAAAAAAGGAATGAAAAAGGAGAAAAAATAGAAAAAGGAGGAAAAGGAGGGAAAGGCTTAAAAGAGAAAAAAGAAAAAAAGAAAAACGAGAAAAGAGAGAAAAGAAACAAAAAAGTGAATAAAAGAAAAGGAGGAAATGGAGGCAAAAAAATACAAAAGACATAAAAAAGAAAAAAGATAAACGTGTAAAAAGAGAAAAAAGAAAAAAAGAAAAACGAGAAAAGAGAGAAAAGAAACAAAAAAGTGAATAAAAGAAAAAACAAAAAAAGAGAAAACATAGAAAAGTGGGGAATAAGAAAAAAGAGAAAAACAAAAGAAGAGAAAAAAGAAAAAAAGACAAAAACAAAAAAAACGGAAAAACAAAAAAAAAGAAAAAAGAAAAAAAGAAAAACGAGAAAAATAGAAAAAGGAGGAATAGGAGGGAAAAAAATAAAAAAGACATAAAAGAGAAAAAAAAATAACCGAGAAAAAAGAGCAAAACGAAAAAAAGAGAAAAAAGTAAACAAGAGAAAAAAAGTGAATACAATAAAAGGAGGAAATGGAGGCAAAAAAATACAAAAGACATAAAAAAGAAAAAAAGAGAAAAACGAAAAAAAAGAAAAAAGAGAAAACGACAAAAAAAGAAAATAGAAAAAAAGAAAAACGAGAAAAACAAAAAAAAGAGAAAATCAAAAAAAGAGAGAAAACCACAAAAAGAAAAACGAGAAAAAAAATAATAAAAAAGAGAAAAACGAGGAAAAGGAGGAAAAGGAGGGAAAAAAGAAAAAAGAGAATAAGAAAAAATAGAAGAAAAAAAACGAGAAAAACAAAAAAAAGAGAAAAACCAAAAAAAGAAAAAAAAGGAATGAAAAAGGAGAAAAAGGAGGAAAAGGAGGGAAAGACTTAAAAGAGAAAAAAAGAAAAACGAGAAAAGAGAGAAAAGAAACAAAAAAGTGAATAAAAGAAAAAACAAAAAAAGAGAAAACATAGAAAAGTGGGGAATAAGAAAAGAGAAAAAAGAGAAAAACAAAAGAAGAGAAAAAAGAAAAAAAGAAAAAACGAGAAAAAATAGAAAAAGGAGGAAAGGGAGGGAAAAAAAAAAGACATAAAAAAGAAAAAAAGAGCAAAACGAAAAAAAGAGAAAAAAATAAAAAAGAGAAAAAAAGTGAATAAAAGAAAAGGAGGAAATGGAGGCAAAAAAATACAAAAGACATAAAAAAGAAAAAAAGAGAAAAACGAAAAAAAAGAAAAAGAAAACGACAAAAAAAAAATAGAAAAAAAGAAAAACGAGAAAAACAAAAAAAGAGAAAATCAAAAAAAGAGAAAAACCACAAAAAGGAAAACGAGAAAAAAAAAGAAAAAAATAGAAAAACGAGAAAAACTAGAAAAAGGAGGAAAAGGAGGGAAAAAAGAAAAAAGAGAATAAGAAAAAATAGAAGAAAAAAACGAGAAAAACAAAAAAAAGAGAAAAACCAAAAAAAGAAAAAAAGGAATGAAAAAGGAGAAAAAATAGAAAAAGGAGGAAAAGGAGGAAAAGACTTAAAAGAGAAAAAAAAACGAGAAAAGAGAGAAAAGAAACAAAAAAGTGAATAAAAGAAAAAACAAAAAAAGAGAAAACATAGAAAAGTGGGGAATAAGAAAAGAGAAAAAAGAGAAAAACAAAAGAAGAGAAAAAAGAAAAAAAGAAAAAAGAGAAAAACAAAAAAAAACGGAAAAAAAGAAAAAAGAGAAAACGACAAAAAAGAAAATAGAAAAAAAGAAAAACGAGAAAAACAAAAAAAGAGAAAATCAAAAAAAGAGAGATAAACCACAAAAAGAAAAACGAGAAAAAAAATAATAAAAAAGAGAAAAACGAGAAAAAGGAGGAAAAGGAGGAAAAGGAGGGAAAAAAGAAAAAAGAGAATAAGAAAAAATAGAAGAAAAAAAACGAGAAAAACAAAAAAAGGAATGAAAAAGGAGAAAAAATAGAAAAAGGAGGGAAAGACTTAAAAGAGAAAAAAGAAAAAAAGTGAATAAAATAAAAGGAGGAAATGGAGGCAAAAAAATAGAAAAGACATACAAAAGAAAAAAAGAAAAACGAAAAAAAAGAAATAAGAGAAAACGACAAAAAAAGAAAATAGAAAAAAAGAAAAACGAGAAAAACAAAAAAAGAGAAAATCAAAAAAAGAGAGATAAACCACCAAAAGAAAAACGAGAAAAAAAATAATAAAAAAGAGAAAAACGAGAAAAAGGAGGCAAAGGAGGAAAAGGAGGGAAAAAAGAAAAAAGAGAATAAGAAAAAATAGAAGAAAAAGAAGGAGAAAAAAAGAAAAACGAGAAAAAATAGAAAAAGGAGGAATAGGAGGGGAAAAAAATAAAAAAGACATAAAAGAGAAAAAAGAGCAAAACGAAAAAAAGAGAAAAAAATAAAAAAGAGAAAAAAAGTGAATAAAATAAAAGGAGGAAATGGAGGCAAAAAAATACAAAAGACATAAAAACGAAAAAAAAGAAAAACGAAAAAAAAGAAAAAAGAGAAAACGACAAAAAAAATAGAAAAAAAGAAAAACAAGAAAAAACAAAAAAAGAGAAAAACAAAAAAGAGAAAAACCACAAAAAGGAAAACGAGAAAAAAAAAGAAAAAAATAGAAAAACGAGAAAAACTAGAAAAAGGAGGAAAAGGAGGGAAAAAAGAAAAAAGAGAATAAGAAAAAATAGAAGAAAAAAACGAGAAAAACAAAAAAAAGAGAAAAACCAAAAAAACAAAAAAAAAGGAATGAAAAACGAGAAAAAATAGAAAAAGGAGGAAAAGGAGGGAAAGACTTAAAAGAGAAAAAAGAAAAAAAGAAAAACGAGAAAAGAGAGAAAAGAAACAAAAAAGTGAATAAAAGAAAAAACAAAAAAAGAGAAAACATAGAAAAGTGGGGAATAAGAAAAAAGAGAAAAACAAAAGAAGAGAAAAAAGAAAAAAAGACAAAAACAAAAAAAACGGAAAAACAAAAAAAAAGAAAAAAGAAAAAAAGAAAAACGAGAAAAAATAGAAAAAGGAGGAATAGGAGGAAAAAAAATAAAAAAGACATAAAAGAGAAAAAAAATAAACGAGAAAAAAGAGCAAAACGAAAAAAAGAGAAAAAAATGAAAAAGAGAAAAAAGTGAATAAAATAAAAGGAGGAAATGGAGGCAAAAAAATACAAAAGACATAAAAAAGAAAAAAAGAGAAAAACGAAAAAAAAGAAAAAAGAGAAAAGGACAAAAAAAAAAAGAAAAAAAGAAAAACGAGAAAAACAAAAAGCGAAATTTAAAAAAGAGAGAAAAACCACAAAAAGAAAAACGAGAAAAAAATAATAAAAAAGAGAAAAACGAGAAAAAATAGAAAAAGAAGGAAAAGGAGGGAAAAAAGAAAAAAGAGAATAAGAAAAAATAGAAAAAAAACGAGAAAAACCAAAAAAACAAAAAAAAGGAATGAAAAAGGAGAAAAAATAGAAAAAGGAGGGAAAGACATAAAAGAGAAAAAAAGAAAAACGAGAAAAGAGAGTAAAGAAACAAAAAAGTGAATAAAAAACAAAACAAAAAAAGAGAAAACATAGAAAAGTGGGGAATAAGAAAAGAGAAAAAGAGAAAAACAAAAGAAGAGAAAAAAGAAAAAAAGAAAAAAGAGAAAAACAAAAAAAAAAGGAAAAACAAAAAAAAAGAGAAAAAAAGAAAAACGAGAAAAAATAGAAAAAGGAGGAATAGGAGGGAAAAAAAATAAAAAAGACATAAAAGAGAAAAAAAATAAACGAGAAAAAAGAGCAAACCGAAAAAAAGAGAAAAAAATAAACAAGAGAAAAAAAGTGAATAAAATAAAAGGAGGAAATGGAGGCAAAAAAGTACAAAAGACATAAAAAAGAAAAAAAGAGAAAAACGAAAAAAAAGAAAAAAGAGAAAACGACAAAAAAAGAAAATAGAAAAAAAGAAAAACGAGAAAAACAAAAAAAGAGAAAATCAAAAAAAGAGAGAAAAACCAAAAAAAGAAAAAAAGGAATGAAAAAGGAGAAAAAATAGAAAAAGGAGGAAAAGGAGGAAAAGACTTAAAAGAGAAAAAAAAACGAGAAAAGAGAGAAAAGAAACAAAAAAGTGAATAAAAGAAAAAACAAAAAAAGAGAAAACATAGAAAAGTGGGGAATAAGAAAAGAGAAAAAAGAGAAAAACAAAAGAAGAGAAAAAAGAAAAAAAGAAAAAAGAGAAAAACAAAAAAAAACGGAAAAAAAGAAAAAAGAGAAAACGACAAAAAAGAAAATAGAAAAAAAGAAAAACGAGAAAAACAAAAAAAGAGAAAATCAAAAAAAGAGAGATAAACCACAAAAAGAAAAACGAGAAAAAAAATAATAAAAAAGAGAAAAACGAGAAAAAGGAGGAAAAGGAGGGAAAAAAGAAAAAAGAGAATAAGAAAAAATAGAAGAAAAAAAACGAGAAAAACAAAAAAAGGAATGAAAAAGGAGAAAAAATAGAAAAAGGAGGGAAAGACTTAAAAGAGAAAAAAGAAAAAAAGTGAATAAAATAAAAGGAGGAAATGGAGGCAAAAAAATAGAAAAGACATACAAAAGAAAAAAAGAGAAAAACGAAAAAAAAGAAATAAGAGAAAACGACAAAAAAAGAAAATAGAAAAAAAGAAAAACGAGAAAAACAAAAAAAGAGAAAATCAAAAAAAGAGAGATAAACCACCAAAAGAAAAACGAGAAAAAAAATAATAAAAAAGAGAAAAACGAGAAAAAGGAGGCAAAGGAGGAAAAGGAGGGAAAAAAGAAAAAAGAGAATAAGAAAAAATAGAAGAAAAAGAAGGAGAAAAAAAGAAAAACGAGAAAAAATAGAAAAAGGAGGAATAGGAGGGGAAAAAAATAAAAAAGACATAAAAGAGAAAAAAGAGCAAAACGAAAAAAAGAGAAAAAAATAAAAAAGAGGAAAAAAGTGAATAAAATAAAAGGAGGAAATGGAGGCAAAAAAATACAAAAGACATAAAAACGAAAAAAAAGAAAAACGAAAAAAAAGAAAAAAGAGAAAACGACAAAAAAAAATAGAAAAAAAGAAAAACAAGAAAAAACAAAAAAAGAGAAAAACAAAAAAGAGAAAAACCACAAAAAGGAAAACGAGAAAAAAAAAGAAAAAAATAGAAAAACGAGAAAAACTAGAAAAAGGAGGAAAAGGAGGGAAAAAAGAAAAAAGAGAATAAGAAAAAATAGAAGAAAAAAACGAGAAAAACAAAAAAAAGAGAAAAACCAAAAAAACAAAAAAAAAGGAATGAAAAACGAGAAAAAATAGAAAAAGGAGGAAAAGGAGGGAAAGACTTAAAAGAGAAAAAAGAAAAAAAGAAAAACGAGAAAAGAGAGAAAAGAAACAAAAAAGTGAATAAAAGAAAAAACAAAAAAAGAGAAAACATAGAAAAGTGGGGAATAAGAAAAAAGAGAAAAACAAAAGAAGAGAAAAAAGAAAAAAAGACAAAAACAAAAAAAACGGAAAAACAAAAAAAAAGAAAAAAGAAAAAAAGAAAAACGAGAAAAAATAGAAAAAGGAGGAATAGGAGGGAAAAAAATAAAAAAGACATAAAAGAGAAAAAAAATAAACGAGAAAAAAGAGCAAAACGAAAAAAAGAGAAAAAAATGAAAAAGAGAAAAAAGTGAATAAAATAAAAGGAGGAAATGGAGGCAAAAAAATACAAAAGACATAAAAAAGAAAAAAAGAGAAAAACGAAAAAAAAGAAAAAAGAGAAAAGGACAAAAAAAAAAGAAAAAAAGAAAAACGAGAAAAACAAAAAGCAAAATTTAAAAAAGAGAGAAAAACCACAAAAAGAAAAACGAGAAAAAAATAATAAAAAAGAGAAAAACGAGAAAAAATAGAAAAAGAAGGAAAAGGAGGGAAAAAAGAAAAAAGAGAATAAGAAAAAATAGAAAAAAAACGAGAAAAACCAAAAAAACAAAAAAAAGGAATGAAAAAGGAGAAAAAATAGAAAAAGGAGGGAAAGACATAAAAGAGAAAAAAAGAAAAACGAGAAAAGAGAGTAAAGAAACAAAAAAGTGAATAAAAAACAAAACAAAAAAAGAGAAAACATAGAAAAGTGGGGAATAAGAAAAGAGAAAAAGAGAAAAACAAAAAAAAAAGGAAAAACAAAAAAAAAGAGAAAAAAAGAAAAACGAGAAAAAATAGAAAAAGGAGGAATAGGAGGGAAAAAAATAAAAAAGACATAAAAGAGAAAAAAAATAAACGAGAAAAAAGAGCAAAACGAAAAAAAGAGAAAAAAATAAACAAGAGAAAAAAAGTGAATAAAATAAAAGGAGGAAATGGAGGCAAAAAAGTACAAAAGACATAAAAAAGAAAAAAAGAGAAAAACGAAAAAAAAGAAAAAAGAGAAAACGACAAAAAAAGAAAATAGAAAAAAAGAAAAACGAGAAAAACAAAAAAAGAGAAAATCAAAAAAAGAGAGAAAAACCAAAAAAAGAAAAAAAAGGAATGAAAAAGGAGAAAAAATAGAAAAAGGAGGAAAAGACTTAAAAGAGAAAAAAGAAAAAAAGAAAAACGAGAAAAGAGAGAAAAGAAACAAAAAAGTGAATAAAAGAAAAAACAAAAAAAGAGAAAACATAGAAAAGTGGGGAATAAGAAAAAATAAAAAAGAGAAAAACAAAAGAAGAGAAAAAATAAAAAAATAAAAAAGAGAAAAACAAAAAAAACGGAAAAACAAAAAAAAAGAAAAAAGAAAAAAAGAAAAACGAGAAAAAATAGAAAAAGGAGGAATAGGAGGGAAAAAAATAAAAAAGACATAAAAGAGAAAAAAAATAAACGAGAAAAAAGAGCAAAACGAAAAAAAGAGAAAAAAATAAAAAAGAGAAAAAAGTGAATAAAATAAAAGGAGGAAATGGAGGCAAAAAAATACAAAAGACATAAAAAAGAAAAAAAGAGAAAAACGAAAAAAAAGAAAAAAGAGAAAACGACAAAAAAACAAAATAGAAAAAAAGAAAAACGAGAAAAACAAAAAAAAGAGAAAATCAAAAAAAGAGAGAAAACCACAAAAAGAAAAACGAGAAAAAAAAAAATAAAAAAGAGAAAAACGAGGAAAAGGAGGAAAAGGAGGGAAAAAAGAAAAAAGAGAATAAGAAAAAATAGAAGAAAAAAAACGAGAAAAACAAAAAAAGAAAAACCAAAAAAAGAAAAAAAAGGAATGAAAAAGGAGGGAAAGGAGGGAAAGACTTAAAAGAGAAAAAAAGAAAAACGAGAAAAGAGAGAAAAGAAACAAAAAAGTGAATAAAAGAAAAAACAAAAAAAGAGAAAACATAGAAAAGTGGGGAATAAGAAAAGAGAAAAAAGAGAAAAACAAAAGAAGAGAAAAAAGAAAAAAAGAAAAAAGAGAAAAACAAAAAAAAAGGAAAAACAAAAAAAAAGAGAAAAAAAGAAAAACGAGAAAAAATAGAAAAAGGAGGAATAGGAGGGAAAAAAATAAAAAAGACATAAAAGAGAAAAAAAATAAACGAGAAAAAAGACCAAAACGAAAAAAAGAGAAAAAAATAAACAAAAGAAAAAAAGTGAATGAAATAAAAGGAGGAAATGGAGGCAAAAAAATACAAAAGACATAAAAAAGAAAAAAAAGAGAAAAACGAAAAAAAAGAAAAAGAGAAAACGACAAAGAAAAAAAGAAAAACGAGAAAAACAAAAAAAGAGAAAATCAAAAAAAGAGAAAAACCACAAAAAGGAAAACGAGAAAAAAAAGAAAAAAATAGAAAAACGAGAAAAACTAGAAAAAGGGGGAAAAGGAGGGAAAAAGGAAAAAAGAGAATAAGAAATAATAGAAGAAAAAAACGAGAAAAACAAAAAAAAAGAGAAAAACCAAAAAAAGAAAAAAAAGGAATGAAAAAGGAGATAAAATAGAAAAAGGAGGAAAAGACATAAAAGAGAAAAAAAGAAAAACGAGAAAAGAGAGTAAAGAAACAAAAAAGTGAATAAAAGAAAAAACAAAAAAAGAGAAAACATAGAAAAGTGGGGAATAAGAAAAGAGAAAAAAGAGAAAAACAAAAGAGAAAAAAGAAAAAAAGAAAAAAGAGAAAAACAAAAAAAAAGGAAAAACAAAAAAAAAGAGAAAAAAAGAAAAACGAGAAAAAATAGAAAAAGGAGGAATAGGAGGGAAAAAAAATAAAAAAGACATAAAAGAGAAAAAAAAATAAACGAGAAAAAAGAGCAAAACGAAAAAAAGAGAAAAAAATAAACAACAGAAAAAAAGTGAATAAAATAAAAGGAGGAAATGGAGGCAAAAAAATACAAAAGACATAAAAAAGAAAAAAAGAGAAAAACGAAAAAAAAGAAAAAAGAGAAAACGACAAAAAAAGAAAATAGAAAAAAAGAAAAACGAGAAAAACAAAAAAAGAGAAAATCAAAAAAAGAGAGAAAAACCAAAAAAAGAAAAAAAAGGAATGAAAAAGGAGAAAAAATAGAAAAAGGAGGAAAAGACTTAAAAGAGAAAAAAGAAAAAAAGAAAAACGAGAAAAGAGAGAAAAGAAACAAAAAAGTGAATAAAAGAAAAAAACAAAAAAAGAGAAAACATAGAAAAGTGGGGAACAAGAAAAAAGAAAGAAGAGAAAAACAAAAGAAGAGAAAAAAGAAAAAAAGAAAAAAGAGAAAAACAAAAAAATGGAAAAAACAAAAAAAGAAAAAAAGAAAAAAAGAAAAACGAGAAAAAATAGAAAAAGGAGGAATAGGAGGGAAAAAAAATAAAAAAGACAAAAGAAAAAAAATAAACGAGAAAAAAGAGCAAAACAAAAAAAAGAGAAAAAAATTAAAAAGAGAAAAAAAGTGAATAAAATAAAAGGAGGAAATGGAGGCAAAAAAATACAAAAGACATAAAAAAGAAAAAAAGAGAAAAACGAAAAAAAAGAAAAAAGAGAAAAGGACAAAAAAAAATAGAAAAAAAGAAAAACGAGAAAAACAAAAAAAGAGAAATTCAAAAAAAGAGAGAAAAACCACAAAAAGAAAAACGAGAAAAAAATAATAAAAAAGAGAAAAACGAGAAAAAATAGAAAAAGAAGGAAAAGGAGGGAAAAAAGAAAAAAGAGAATAAGAAAAAATAGAAAAAAAACGAGAAAAACCAAAAAAACAAAAAAATTGAATGAAAAAGGAGAAAAAATAGAAAAAGGAGGAAAAGGAGGGAAAGACATAAAAGAGAAAAAAAGAAAAACGAGAAAAGAGAGTAAAGAAACAAAAAAGTGAATAAAAGAAAAAACAAAAAAAGAGAAAACATAGAAAAGTGGGGAATAAGAAAAGAGAAAAAAGAGAAAAACAAAAGAAGAGAAAAAAGAAAAAAAGAAAAAAGAGAAAAACAAAAAAAAAGGAAAAACAAAAAAAAAAGAGAAAAAAAGAAAAACGAGAAAAAATAGAAAAAGGAGGAATAGGAGGGAAAAAAAATAAAAAAGACATAAAAGAGAAAAAAAATAAACGAGAAAAAAGAGCAAAACGAAAAAAAGAGAAAAAAATAAACAAGAGAAAAAAAGTGAATAAAATAAAAGGAGGAAATGGAGGCAAAAAAATACAAAAGACATAAAAAAGAAAAAAAGAGAAAAACGAAAAAAAAGAAAAAAGAGAAAACGACAAAAAAAGAAAATAGAAAAAAAGAAAATCGAGAAAAACAAAAAAAGAGAAAATCAAAAAAAGAGAGAAAAACCAAAAAAAGAAAAAAAAAGGAATGAAAAAGGAGAAAAAATAGAAAAAGGAGGAAAAGGAGGGAAAGACTTAAAAGAGAAAAAAGAAAAAAAGAAAAACGAGAAAAGAGAGAAAAGAAACAAAAAAGTGAATAAAAGAAAAAACAAAAAAAGAGAAAACATAGAAAAGTGGGGAATAAGAAAAAAGAAAAAAGAGAAAAACAAAAGAAGAGAAAAAAGAAAAAAAGAAAAAAGAGAAAAACAAAAAAAACGGAAAAACAAAAAAAAAGAAAAAAGAAAAAAAGAAAAACGAGAAAAAATAGAAAAAGGAGGAATAGGAGGGAAAAAAATAAAAAAGACATAAAAGAGAAAAAAAATAAACGAGAAAAAAGAGCAAAACGAAAAAAAGAGAAAAAAATAAAAAAGAGAAAAAAGTGAATAAAATAAAAGGAGGAAATGGAGGCAAAAAAATACAAAAGACATAAAAAAGAAAAAAAGAGAAAAACGAAAAAAAAGAAAAAAGAGAAAAGGACAAAAAAAAATTGAAAAAAAGAAAAACGAGAAAAACAAAAAAAGAGAAATTTAAAAAAAGAGAGAAAAACCACAAAAAGAAAAACGAGAAAAAAATAATAAAAAAGAGAAAAACGAGAAAAAATAGAAAAAGAAGGAAAAGGAGGGAAAAAAGAAAAAAGAGAATAAGAAAAAATAGAAAAAAAACGAGAAAAACCAAAAAAACAAAAAAAAGGAATGAAAAAGGAGAAAAAATAGAAAAAGGAGGAAAAGGAGGGAAAGACATAAAAGAGAAAAAAAGAAAAACGAGAAAAGAGAGTAAAGAAACAAAAAAGTGAATAAAAGAAAAAACAAAAAAAGAGAAAACATAGAAAAGTGGGGAATAAGAAAAGAGAAAAAAGAGAAAAACAAAAGAAGAGAAAAAAGAAAAAAAGAAAAAAGAGAAAAACAAAAAAAAAGGAAAAACAAAAAAAAAGAGAAAAAAAGAAAAACGAGAAAAAATAGAAAAAGGAGGAATAGGAGGGAAAAAAAATAAAAAAGACATAAAAGAGAAAAAAAATAAACGAGAAAAAAGAGCAAAACGAAAAAAAGAGAAAAAAATAAACAAGAGAAAAAAAGTGAATAAAATAAAAGGAGGAAATGGAGGCAAAAAAATACAAAAGACATAAAAAAGAAAAAAAGAGAAAAACGAAAAAAAAGAAAAAAGAGAAAACGACAAAAAAAGAAAATAGAAAAAAAGAAAATCGAGAAAAACAAAAAAAGAGAAAATCAAAAAAAGAGAGAAAAACCAAAAAAAGAAAAAAAAAGGAATGAAAAAGGAGAAAAAATAGAAAAAGGAGGAAAAGGAGGGAAAGACTTAAAAGAGAAAAAAGAAAAAAAGAAAAACGAGAAAAGAGAGAAAAGAAACAAAAAAGTGAATAAAAGAAAAAACAAAAAAAGAGAAAACATAGAAAAGTGGGGAATAAGAAAAAAGAAAAAAGAGAAAAACAAAAGAAGAGAAAAAAGAAAAAAAGAAAAAAGAGAAAAACAAAAAAAACGGAAAAACAAAAAAAAAGAAAAAAGAAAAAAAGAAAAACGAGAAAAAATAGAAAAAGGAGGAATAGGAGGGAAAAAAATAAAAAAGACATAAAAGAGAAAAAAAATAAACGAGAAAAAAGAGCAAAACGAAAAAAAGAGAAAAAAATAAAAAAGAGAAAAAAGTGAATAAAATAAAAGGAGGAAATGGAGGCAAAAAAATACAAAAGACATAAAAAAGAAAAAAAGAGAAAAACGAAAAAAAAGAAAAAAGAGAAAAGGACAAAAAAAAATAGAAAAAAAGAAAAACGAGAAAAACAAAAAAAGAGAAATTTAAAAAAAGAGAGAAAAACCACAAAAAGAAAAACGAGAAAAAAATAATAAAAAAGAGAAAAACGAGAAAAAATAGAAAAAGAAGGAAAAGGAGGGAAAAAAGAAAAAAGAGAATAAGAAAAAATAGAAAAAAAACGAGAAAAACCAAAAAAACAAAAAAAAGGAATGAAAAAGGAGAAAAAATAGAAAAAGGAGGAAAAGGAGGGAAAGACATAAAAGAGAAAAAAAGAAAAACGAGAAAAGAGAGTAAAGAAACAAAAAAGTGAATAAAAGAAAAAACAAAAAAAGAGAAAACATAGAAAAGTGGGGAATAAGAAAAGAGAAAAAAGAGAAAAACAAAAGAGAAAAAAGAAAAAAAGAAAAAAGAGAAAAACAAAAAAAAAGGAAAAACAAAAAAAAAGAGAAAAAAAGAAAAACGAGAAAAAATAGAAAAAGGAGGAATAGGAGGGAAAAAAAATAAAAAAGACATAAAAGAGAAAAAAAAATAAACGAGAAAAAAGAGCAAAACGAAAAAAAGAGAAAAAAATAAACAAGAGAAAAAAAGTGAATAAAATAAAAGGAGGAAATGGAGGCAAAAAAATACAAAAGACATAAAAAAGAAAAAAAGAGAAAAACGAAAAAAAAGAAAAAAGAGAAAACGACAAAAAAAGAAAATAGAAAAAAAGAAAAACGAGAAAAACAAAAAAAGAGAAAATCAAAAAAAGAGAGAAAAACCAAAAAAAGAAAAAAAAGGAATGAAAAAGGAGAAAAAATAGAAAAAGGAGGAAAAGACTTAAAAGAGAAAAAAGAAAAAAAGAAAAACGAGAAAAGAGAGAAAAGAAACAAAAAAGTGAATAAAAGAAAAAAACAAAAAAAGAGAAAACATAGAAAAGTGGGGAACAAGAAAAAAGAAAGAAGAGAAAAACAAAAGAAGAGAAAAAAGAAAAAAAGAAAAAAGAGAAAAACAAAAAAATGGAAAAAACAAAAAAAGAAAAAAAGAAAAAAAGAAAAACGAGAAAAAATAGAAAAAGGAGGAATAGGAGGGAAAAAAAATAAAAAAGACAAAAGAAAAAAAATAAACGAGAAAAAAGAGCAAAACAAAAAAAAGAGAAAAAAATTAAAAAGAGAAAAAAAGTGAATAAAATAAAAGGAGGAAATGGAGGCAAAAAAATACAAAAGACATAAAAAAGAAAAAAAGAGAAAAACGAAAAAAAAGAAAAAAGAGAAAAGGACAAAAAAAAATAGAAAAAAAGAAAAACGAGAAAAACAAAAAAAGAGAAATTCAAAAAAAGAGAGAAAAACCACAAAAAGAAAAACGAGAAAAAAATAATAAAAAAGAGAAAAACGAGAAAAAATAGAAAAAGAAGGAAAAGGAGGGAAAAAAGAAAAAAGAGAATAAGAAAAAATAGAAAAAAAACGAGAAAAACCAAAAAAACAAAAAAATTGAATGAAAAAGGAGAAAAAATAGAAAAAGGAGGAAAAGGAGGGAAAGACATAAAAGAGAAAAAAAGAAAAACGAGAAAAGAGAGTAAAGAAACAAAAAAGTGAATAAAAGAAAAAACAAAAAAAGAGAAAACATAGAAAAGTGGGGAATAAGAAAAGAGAAAAAAGAGAAAAACAAAAGAAGAGAAAAAAGAAAAAAAGAAAAAAGAGAAAAACAAAAAAAAAGGAAAAACAAAAAAAAAAGAGAAAAAAAGAAAAACGAGAAAAAATAGAAAAAGGAGGAATAGGAGGGAAAAAAAATAAAAAAGACATAAAAGAGAAAAAAAATAAACGAGAAAAAAGAGCAAAACGAAAAAAAGAGAAAAAAATAAACAAGAGAAAAAAAGTGAATAAAATAAAAGGAGGAAATGGAGGCAAAAAAATACAAAAGACATAAAAAAGAAAAAAAGAGAAAAACGAAAAAAAAGAAAAAAGAGAAAACGACAAAAAAAGAAAATAGAAAAAAAGAAAATCGAGAAAAACAAAAAAAGAGAAAATCAAAAAAAGAGAGAAAAACCAAAAAAAGAAAAAAAAAGGAATGAAAAAGTAGAAAAAATAGAAAAAGGAGGAAAAGGAGGGAAAGACTTAAAAGAGAAAAAAGAAAAAAAGAAAAACGAGAAAAGAGAGAAAAGAAACAAAAAAGTGAATAAAAGAAAAAACAAAAAAAGAGAAAACATAGAAAAGTGGGGAATAAGAAAAAAGAAAAAAGAGAAAAACAAAAGAAGAGAAAAAAGAAAAAAAGAAAAAAGAGAAAAACAAAAAAAACGGAAAAACAAAAAAAAAGAAAAAAGAAAAAAAGAAAAACGAGAAAAAATAGAAAAAGGAGGAATAGGAGGGAAAAAAATAAAAAAGACATAAAAGAGAAAAAAAATAAACGAGAAAAAAGAGCAAAACGAAAAAAAGAGAAAAAAATAAAAAAGAGAAAAAAGTGAATAAAATAAAAGGAGGAAATGGAGGCAAAAAAATACAAAAGACATAAAAAAGAAAAAAAGAGAAAAACGAAAAAAAAGAAAAAAGAGAAAAGGACAAAAAAAAATAGAAAAAAAGAAAAACGAGAAAAACAAAAAAAGAGAAATTTAAAAAAAGAGAGAAAAACCACAAAAAGAAAAACGAGAAAAAAATAATAAAAAAGAGAAAAACGAGAAAAAATAGAAAAAGAAGGAAAAGGAGGGAAAAAAGAAAAAAGAGAATAAGAAAAAATAGAAAAAAAACGAGAAAAACCAAAAAAACAAAAAAAAGGAATGAAAAAGGAGAAAAAATAGAAAAAGGAGGAAAAGGAGGGAAAGACATAAAAGAGAAAAAAAGAAAAACGAGAAAAGAGAGTAAAGAAACAAAAAAGTGAATAAAAGAAAAAACAAAAAAAGAGAAAACATAGAAAAGTGGGGAATAAGAAAAGAGAAAAAAGAGAAAAACAAAAGAAGAGAAAAAAGAAAAAAAGAAAAAAGAGAAAAACAAAAAAAAAGGAAAAACAAAAAAAAAGAGAAAAAAAGAAAAACGAGAAAAAATAGAAAAAGGAGGAATAGGAGGGAAAAAAAATAAAAAAGACATAAAAGAGAAAAAAAATAAACGAGAAAAAAGAGCAAAACGAAAAAAAGAGAAAAAAATAAACAAGAGAAAAAAAGTGAATAAAATAAAAGGAGGAAATGGAGGCAAAAAAATACAAAAGACATAAAAAAGAAAAAAAGAGAAAAACGAAAAAAAAGAAAAAAGAGAAAACGACAAAAAAAGAAAATAGAAAAAAAGAAAAACGAGAAAAACAAAAAAAGAGAAAATCAAAAAAAGAGAGAAAAACCAAAAAAAGAAAAAAAAGGAATGAAAAAGGAGAAAAAATAGAAAAAGGAGGAAAAGGAGGGAAAGACTTAAAAGAGAAAAAAGAAAAAAAGAAAAACGAGAAAAGAGAGAAAAGAAACAAAAAAGTGAATAAAAGAAAAAAACAAAAAAAGAGAAAACATAGAAAAGTGGGGAACAAGAAAAAAGAAAAAAGAGAAAAACAAAAGAAGAGAAAAAAGAAAAAGAGAAAAAAGAGAAAAACAAAAAAAATTGAAAAAACAAAAAAAGAAAAAAAGAAAAAAAGAAAAACGAGAAAAAATAGAAAAAGGAGGAATAGGAGGGAAAAAATATAAAAAAGACAAAAGAAAAAAAATAAACGAGAAAAAAGAGCAAAACGAAAAAAAGAGAAAAAAATTAAAAAGAGAAAAAAAGTAAATAAAATAAAAGGAGGAAATGGAGGCAAAAAAATACAAAAGACATAAAAAAGAAAAAAAGAGAAAAACGAAAAAAAAGAAAAAAGAGAAAAGGACAAAAAAAAATAGAAAAAAAGAAAAACGAGAAAAACAAAAAAAGAGAAATTCAAAAAAAGAGAGAAAAACCACAAAAAGAAAAACGAGAAAAAAATAATAAAAAAGAGAAAAACGAGAAAAAATAGAAAAAGAAGGAAAAGGAGGGAAAAAAGAGAATAAGAAAAAATAGAAAAAAACCGAGAAAAACCAAAAAAACAAAAAAAAGGAATGAAAAAGGAGAAAAAATAGAAAAAGGAGGAAAAGGAGGGAAAGACATAAAAGAGAAAAAAAGAAAAACGAGAAAAGAGAGTAAAGAAACAAAAAAGTGAATAAAAGAAAAAACAAAAAAAGAGAAAACATAGAAAAGTGGGGAATAAGAAAAGAGAAAAAAGAGAAAAACAAAAGAAGAGAAAAAAGAAAAAAAGAAAAAAGAGAAAAACAAAAAAAAGGAAAAACAAAAAAAAAGAGAAAAAAAGAAAAACGAGAAAAAATAGAAAAAGGAGGAATAGGAGGGAAAAAAAAAAAGACATAAAAGAGAAAAAAAATAAACGAGAAAAAAGAGCAAAACGAAAAAAAGAGAAAAAAATAAACAAGAGAAAAAAAGTGAATAAAATAAAAGGAGGAAATGGAGGCAAAAAAATACAAAAGACATAAAAAAGAAAAAAAAGAGAAAAACGAAAAAAAAGAAAAAAGAGAAAACGACAAAAAAAGAAAATAGAAAAAAAGAAAAACGAGAAAAACAAAAAAAAGAGAAAATCAAAAAAAGAGAGAAAACCACAAAAAGAAAAACGAGAAAAAAATAATAAAAAAGAGAAAAACGAGGAAAAGGAGGAAAAGGAGGGAAAAAAGAAAAAAGAGAATAAGAAAAAATAGAAGAAAAAAAACAAGAAAAACAAAAAAAAGAGAAAAACCAAAAAAAGAAAAAAAGGAATGAAAAAGGAGAAAAAGGAGGAAAAGGAGGGAAAGACTTAAAAGAGAAAAAAAGAAAAACGAGAAAAGAGAGAAAAGAAACAAAAAAGTGAATAAAAGAAAAAACAAAAAAAGAGAAAACATAGAAAAGTGGGGAATAAGAAAAGAGAAAAAAGAGAAAAACAAAAGAAGAGAAAAAAGAAAAAAGAGAAAAACAAAAAAAAGTAAAAACAAAAAAAGAGAAAAAAAGAAATACGAGAAAAAATAGAAACAGGAGGAATAGGAGGGGGAAAAAAATAAAAAAAGACATAAAAGGGAAAAAAAATAAACGAGAAAAAAGAGCAAAACGAAAAAAAGAGAAAAAAATAAAAAAGAGAAAAAAAGTGAATAAAATAAAAGGAGGAAATGGAGGCAAAAAAATACAAAAGACATAAAAAAGAAAAAAAATAAACGAGTAAAAAGAGAAAAACAAAAAAAAAGAGAAAAGTAAAACGAGAAAAAAGAGAAAGATGAAAAGAGAAAAAAAATAAAAAAAGAAAAAAGAAAAAGGATAAAAAATAGAAACTGGAAGAAAAGGGAGAAAAAAGAGAAAATGACAAAAAAAATGGAAAAAAAGAAAAACGATAAAAACAAAAAAAGAGAAAAAACAAAAAACCAAAAAAAGAAAAAAAAGGAATGAAAAACGTGAAAAAATAGAAAAAGGAGGAAAAGGAGGGAAAAAATGAAAAAAGACATAAAAGAGAAAAAAGAAAAAAAGAAAAATGAGAAAAGAGAGAAAAGAAAGAAAAAACTGAATAAAAGAAAAAAGAGAAACACAAAAAAAGAGAAAACATAGAAAAGTGGGGAATAAGAGAAGAGAAAAACAAAGGAAGAGAAAAAAGAAAAAGAAAAAAGAGAAAAACAAAAAAAGGGAAAAACCAAAAAAAGAAAAAAAAGAGAAAAAAGAAAAACGAGAAAAAATTGAAAAAGGAGGAATAGGAGGGAAAAAATAAAAAAGATAAAAGAGAAAAAAAATAAACGAGAAAAAAGAGCAAAACGAAAAAAAGAGAAAAAAATAAAAAAGAGAAAAAAAGTGAATAAAATAAAAGGAGGAAATGGAGGCAAAAAAATACAAAAGACATAAAAAAGAAAAAAAGATAAACGAGTAAAAAGAGAAAAACGAAAAAAAAGAAAAAAGAGAAAAGAAAAACGAGAAAAAAGAGAAAGATGAAAAAAGAAAAAAAAGAAAAAAGAAAAAAGGAAAAAAAATAGAAACTGGAAGAAAAGGGGGAAAAAAGAAAAAGAAAACGACAAAAATAGAAAAAAAGAAAAACAAAAAAAGAGAAAAACGAGAAAAAATAGAAAAAGGAGGAAAAGGAGGGAAAAAAGAAAAAAGAGAATAAGAAAAAATAGAAGGAAAAAAATGAGAAAAACAAAAAAAAGAGAAAACCCAAAAAAAGAAAAAACGAATGAAAAACGAGAAAAAATAGAAAAAGGAGGAAAAGGAGGGAAAAAATGAAAAAAGACATAAAAGAGAAAAAATAAAAACAAGAAAAGAGAGAAAAGAAAGAAAAAAGTGAATAAAAGTAAAAAGAAAAAATGAGAAAAACAAAAAAAGAGAAAACAGAAAAGTGGGGAATAAGAAAAGAGAAAAAAGAGAAAAACAAAAGAAGAGAAAAAAGAAAAACGAAAAAAAGAAAAAAGAGAAAAACAAAAAAGGGAAAAAACAAAAAGAGAAAAAAAAGAGGAAAAAAAACGAGAAAAAATAGAAAGAGGAGGAATAGGAGGGGAAAAAATAAAAAAGACATAAAAGAGAAAAAAGAAAAAAGAGAAAAGAGTGAAAAAGAAAAAAGTGAATAAAAGTAAAAAGAAAAAAAAGAGAAAAACAAAAAAACAAAAAAAGAGAAAACAGAAAAGTGGGGAAAGAAAAAAAAGAAAAACGAAACAAGAGAAAATCAAAAAAAGAGAGAAAAACCACAAAAAGAAAAACGAGAAAAAAAAGAAAAATTAGAAAAGAAAAGGAGGGACAAAATGAAAAAAGACATAAAAGAGAAAAAAAATAAACGAGATAAAAAAATAAAAACGAGTAAAGAGAGTAAAGAGAGAAAAGACAGAAAAAAGTGAATAAAAGAAAAAATAAAAAAAGAGAAAAACCAAAAAAAGAAAAAAAAGTGAAAAAAAGAAAAACGAGAAAAAAGAGAAAGAATAAAAAGAGACAAACGAGAAAAAATAGAAAAAGGAGGGAAAAAAGAGAAAAAGACAAAAAATAGAAGAAAAAAAACGAGAAAAACAAAAAAAAGAGAGAAAAACCAAAAAAGAAAAAAAAGGAATGAAAAACGAGAAAAAATAGAAAAAGGTGGAAAAGGAGGGAAAAAATGAAAAAAGACATAAAAGAGAAAAAATAAAAACGAGAAAAGAGAGAAAAGAGAGAAAAGAAAGAAAAAAGTGAATAAAATAAAAAATAAAAAAAGGGAAAAACAAAAAAAGAGAAAACAGAAAAGTGGGGAATGAAAAAAGAAAAAAACAACAGAGAAAAAAAGAAAAAGGAAAAAAAGGAAAAAAGAAAAACAAAAAAAAAGAGAAAAAAGAAGAAGTGGATGCTGCTGGTGTTGCTGGCATTACTGGGTAAGGACCTGCTCCATTTCTTCATCGATCATTGATGTCTGCAGGACAATATGAAGAGAAAATCTTCACAGAGGGTTCGAGCAGTTGAGGCAAAGCATGAGGAGAAACAAGTTGAGAGTAAAGGATTAAAGGTGGAGGGAGGGATTGGGGTGGGCCCAGCGCTGTATTTAGCAGTCTGTTTGGCAGAACAACGCTGGCCAATTTATAGTGTAACTGAGTATCCGGAGCCCAAGGTTCTTATTGGAATTAGAGAGTGAGGTCCAAGCAGCTGAATTGAGGTTGTGTTATATTGTACAGGCCCAGTGCCTACAAATGTTCATCACACGTCAACACACTCATTCCTGGGATCATTCTCGTAAACCTCCTCTGGACTCTCTCCAACACCAGCATATCCTTCTTCAGATGTGGAGCCCAAAACCGCTCACAATACTCCAAATGTGGTCTGGCCAGTGCCTTATAAAGCCTCAGCCTTACATCCCTGCCTTTACATTCTATTGTCAGGGTGCTTGTATTTGATTATCTCGCTGTTCTAACGCGTGCAAAAATGTTAATCTCCAGATTGCTCCCAGTAGCTGGTCCAGTGAGTGTAGGTGTGGGAAGGGAGTGTGGGTGATGAGTAGGGGAGTGATGGTGCAGGAGGGAGGGCTGTATATTCGTCGGGCACTGGCACTGGTTCTGAGGGCAGGTGGCACCTCGAGGCTGGGACCAATCTCCTCGATGAGTTTGCTAATGCCGTTTGGATGGGTTGATATGGTTTGGTATGGAAGGAAAGATTTGGGGAGAAGATGGGCAGAACAGGGAACGAGGGCTTGAAGTTAGTGAGTGTTTGGGAGGAAGAGGAAAGAAAGGCTGGAAAATCCAATGGAGGAGTGTGGCTCCACTTGATGCAAGGATTCCATCGAGGGGAAAATGTCAAAGGCTAGAGGGCATAGCTTTCAGCTGAGAATGGCGATTTTTAAAGGAGATATGGCCCCAAAGTTGTTTTTTAAGAGTGGTGGGTGTCTGGAGAATATGCTTCCAGGGATAATGGTGGAAGCAGATACGATAGTTGATGTTTAAGAATATTTTAGATTTTAGATATGCACATGGATATACAGGGAATGGTGGGAAATGGATCACATGCAGCTAGAGATTAGTTTAACTTGGCATCATGTTCGGCACAGACATTGGGCTGAAGGTCCTGTTCCTGTACTGTTCTATGTTGGAGGATGACTTGCTTTCACTCTGAATTTGTTATGAGCAGCTCATTATGGAGAAGGGAGACTGAGGGATGACAGTCCTAGTTAATGAAATGCTGTAAACTGTGAAAGGGATGATATGTGTAGGAAGGAACTGCAGGTGTTGGTTTAATTCGAAGAAATGTCTTGACCCCGAAACGTCACCCATTACTTCTCTCCAGAGATGCTGCCTGTCCTGCAGAACTTATTTCAGCATTTGCGACTATCTTCAGAAGGAATGATTAGTTGTAACTATTCACGCAAGGGGGATAATATTGTTACAGTAAACAAATGTGAAATATTGTGTGGGACGTGCAGAGAATAAGGGGAGGCATCAAGAGTCGGTCATTTTAGTCAATGCGTAGCTCACCAGACTCAGATAAAATATATCCCAGGTTGTTGAAGGCAGCCAGGGAAGAAATTATAGATACTCCAACTATGATAGTTTGATTCTTCCTCACTGCAGGAGTAATACTGGAGTATTAGATTACTAACATACTTTTGTTTAAAAAGGGAGCATGGGAGAACCCAAGTAATTACAGGCTAGTTTGCTTAACTTGTGGAGGACAAATTATTGGAATAGATTCTAAATTGTATAAAATTCATTTAGAAGTGAATGGTTTTTAGAACTGAGAGTAAACATGCAGGTACAGCAGGCAGTGAATAAAGCTAATGGCATGTTGCCCTTCATAATAAGAGGAGTTGAGTATAGGAGCTAAGAGTTCCTCTGCAGTTGCATGGGGCCCTAGTGAGACCACACCTGGAGTATTATGTGCTGTTTTGGTCTCCAAATTTGAGGAAGGACAGTGTTGCAAGTGGATGCCAATTCTCTGGATGCTTTCAAGAGAGTTAGATAGAGCTCTTAAAAATAGCAGAGTCAATGGATATGGTGAGAAGGCAGGAACGGGGTACTGGTTGTGGATGATCAGCCATGATCATATTGAATGGCGGTGCTGGCTCGAATGGCCTACTCCTGCACCTATTATCGTGTCTAAAAGTTGAGTTAAGGAGAGGTCGTCAGGATGGAGTTCTTGCAGGAAGGCTCTGTCTGACTGATGGTTACTTTGCTTGAGTTGGTGACAAAGAATTAATAAGGGCAGTATGTTTCATGGAGACTATGGTTTTCACTGAGGTTTTTAGTAAGGTCCCATATGGCAGGTAAAAGGTGAGTGGTACATTGGAGCCTAAATTTGATTTGTGGTAAAAAGCAAAGGTTAATGAGTGGGAAGGAACTGCAGATGCTGGTTTACACCGAAGATAGACACAAAATGCTGGAGTAACTCAGCGGGTCAGGCAGCAACTCTGGAGAAAATAAATAGGTGACGTTTTGGGTTGTGACTCTTCTTCAGACTGAGAGTCGGGGGAAAGGGAAATAAGAGATATGGACGGTGATGTAGAGAGTTATAGAACAAATGTATGAAAGATATGCAAAAAAGTAACAATGATAAAAGAAACAGGCTGTTAGCTGTTTGTTGGGTGAGAAAGACTACAGACAATGAGACTCATCAAGACGTCTTTGAAGCTGGTACAACTTGGGTGGGGGAGGGATGGAGAGAGAGGGTATGCAAGGTTTACTTGAAGTTATAGAAATCAATATTCATACCATTGGGTTTTAAGCTGCCCAAGCAAAATATCAGATGTTGTTCCTCCAATTTACATTTGGCCTCACTCTGAGGACAGAAAGGTGAAGTGTGGGAATGGGAAGGGGAATTAAAGTTAGACAAAATTGCTGGAGAAACTCAGCGGGTGCAGCAGCATCTATGGAACGAAGGAAATAGGCAACGTTTCGGGCCGAAGTTCGGGTGGGGCAAGGGGGGTGGCGGGAAGAAGAATGGAAGAGGAGGAGCCAGAGGGCTGGGGGGAGAGCTGAGAAGGGGAGGAGACAGTGAGGACTCCTGAAATTAGAGAAGAGTTCAAGAGAGTTTTATTGTCATTTGTCCCTGATAGGACAATGAAATTCTTGCTTTGCTTTAGCACACCAGAACATAGTTGGCACGAATACAGAACAGATCAGTGTGTCCATATACCAATGTATAAATATATACACACATGAATAAATAAACTGATAAAGTGCAAATAAACAGATTATTAGCTAATAATGTTCAGAGTTTTGTCTGAGCCGAGTTTAATAGCCTGATGGCTGTGGGGAAGTAGCTATTCCTGAACCTGGGCGTTGCAGTCTTCAGGCTCCTGTATCTTCTACCTGAACGTAGTGGGGAGATGAGTGTATGGCCCGGATGGAGTGGGTCCTTGATGATGCTGCCAGCCTTTTTGAGGCAGCGACTGTGATAGATCCCCCCGATGGTCGGGAGGTCAGAGCCGATGATGGAGTGGGCAGTGTTTACTACTTTTTGTAGTCTTTTCCGCTCCAGGGCGCTCAAGTTTCCGAACCAAGCCACAATGCAACCAGTCAGCATGCTCTCTACTGTGCACCTGTAGAAGTTAGAGAGAGTCTTCCGTGACATACCGACTCTCCGTAATCTTCTCAGGAAGTAGAGATGCTGATGTGCTTTCTTTATGATTACATCAGTGTTCTCGGACTAGGAAAGATCTTCAAAAATATGCACGCCCAGGAATTTGAAGCTCTTGACCGTTTCCACCAAAGTCAATGTCCATACCGCTGGGGTACAAACTGCCCAAGCGAAATATGAGGTGCTACTTCTCCAATTTATGGTGGGCCTCACTCTGGCTGTGGAGGAGGCCCAGGACAGAAAGGTCGGATTCGGAATGGGATGGGGAGTTAAAGTGCTGACCCACCGTGAGATCAGGTTGATTATTGCGGACCGAGCGGTGGTGTTCGGCGAAGCGATCGCCAAGCCTACTCTTGGTCTCAATGATGTAGATCAGCTGCCATCTAGAGCAGCGGATGCAATAGATGAGTTGAAGGAGGTGCAGGTGAACCTCTGTCCCTACTGGAACGACTGCTTGGGTGCTTGAATGGAGTCAAAGAGGGAGGTAAAGCGACAAGTGCAGCATTTCTTGTGGTTGCAAGGGAAAGTGCCCGGAGAGGGGGTGGTTCCGGTGGGAAGGGACGAATTGACCAGGGAGTTACGGAGGGAGCGGTCTCTGCGGAAAGCAGACAGGGGAGGAGATGGGAAGATGTGGCAAGTGGTGGGGTCAAGTTGGAGGTGGCGTAAATGACGGAGGATTATTTGTTCTACGTGACGGTTGGTTGGATGGAAGCTGAGGACTAGGGCGAGTCTGCCCTTGTTACGAGTGGGGGGATGGGGAGAGAGAGCAGTGTCACGGTGTATCGAAGAGACCCTGGTGAGAGCCTCATCAATGGTAGGAGAGGGGAACGCCCGTTCCCTGAAGAATGAGGACATCTCCGATGCCCTGGTGTGGAACACCTCATCCTGGGAGCAGATGCGGCGTAAACGGAGGAATTGGGAGTAGGGGATGGAGTCCTTACAAGAAGCAGGGTGGGAAGAAGTGTAGTCCAGATAGCCATGGGAGTCAGTGGGTTTATAGTGGATGTTGGTCAGAAGGAGATAGTGAGGTCCAGAAATGATAGGGAAGTGTCGGAAATGGTTCAGGTGAAATAGATTAAATCAGTGAGTTGCGTGTCGGTGCAGGAGGTAGCACCAATGCAGTCGTTTAAAGTTAAAGTGTTTGGCAACCGGGAGATCGGGTAGGCCCAGGCAGACTGAGCACAGTGAGCGGACTGAGTCAACTGCATACCTTGAATGTTGCTTGCTTCAGTGCAACCTTTCTGCCTCTGTAGGTGTTGGCCTCTTGATGTCATCCAGAGGTATCTGGTCTCGTGCGGAGAAGCCGGGCGCGCTGGGAAGCGCTCAGGTGAGCCCCATACCATCCCATCCTCGTGCACCCTCGCTCTTCCTCCTGGAGCCCTTCGCCTCCGCAGGTCATGGCTCCCCTTGAGCAGTACGGGTGTCTGGGGTTATGGGGAGAAGGCAGGAGAATGGGGTTAGGAGGATGAGATAGATCAGCCATGATTGAATGGCGGAGTAGATGGGCTGAATGGCCAAAGTCTGCTCCTATCACTAATTACCTTATTACCCTGGAGCTACCCTGGCTGTAGGATCCCTCGCAGTCTATTCACCCCTTTCCTACATTCTGGTACAGCCACCAGCATCCTAGTAACTTTCACAATCACAGGAGCTCCTCGACACAATCATGTCCATCCCATTTTTGAAAATCTTTTATAAATACTTTATTCCAAAAACAAAATCAACATACAACGTAGTATAGCCTTCATATCAAAAGCTGCCTGTATTGGCAGTTTACAAACAAGACAAAAATTCAAAAAATGCAACATGTTGTTAGTTGGCCTTGCCAAGCAAGTTGGCAAACTGGGCTCATTTGGCCCACAGTCCTCCAAACCCTTTGTCAACATTTCTTTCGAAATGTCTTTTCAGACTGTCAGAAACCAGTGAGTACCTGGTGGATCTTGGCATTCACTGAAACTCTTCCACAGCAGTAGGAGCTTAAAATGCATATTTAAAATTCCATGTGTTAGTTTTAGTGGATTGGAAGTTGTTCTTCGTCCTTCCACGGCCAAGTCTGACCTAATCGGCCACCTTGTCGATCAGAACAGGCTGTCCTCCCTGCCAATACACTATAATAGACCATCCCTCTTGCCAATCACAATACCGAATACATTTGGCTGGCCCTCCCTCCTTGTTTACTGTGCATGGGCTTCAATCAGCCATCCCTCGCAGCTTCACTGTGCCCTTGTCTAGTTGCCCATTCACTTACACTGGAGGCCTGTGCTCCTGATGCAGCTGATGCTTGCAGTGGGAATGGCATGTGAATTGGCCGCAGCACTGGTGCAGCTAGTGGCATGTGCTTCGCAGATCCGAAAGGGAAGGGTGGGAGAGAGCATGAGCGGAAATCCCGGGAGGCGGGGGGGATGTCCCCCCCATGTTTTGAGAGGTTGGGGGCAATCCCCCCATGTTTTGGAATCCAGATTTTGAAATCCAGATTTCCGGTGGAAAAAAAAATCTATTAAAATCTCCACTTTCCGCGAGGAAGTTGGGGTGTCACTGTTAAGCGCTTGTGAATTGTCTCTAATTACATCGTATTAGTGTTTTGACCTTCAAGTATTACTGAAGGTATTCACGGAGAATTTCTTAAAGCTGTCTGATGCGGGTACAAATACCATTTGAACTAATTGGATATATTGATGGATGAGAAAGATTTAAACGTTTCGAACGGGTTTCCTAGCTCCCTTGCAGGTAAGTCCTTCATTCAGGTTACTCACATTATTTAGTATTTTTTCCCATCTCTCTCTCTCTCTCTCTCTCTTTCCCCTTCCAAGGTCGGCTCTTCCGTTTGGCTTTATTTGCTTCAGTTTTATTTGTTTAAGAGCTATTTATCACGTTGTAACTTTTGAAAGATTCAAGCCGGTATCAGATGTTTTCTAAGGGCTGAATAGGCCGATTCGCGGGTCCTTTCATCGCCCGGCGCGGCTTAAAATCAATCTGCTGCATCGAGGCTCCGGATATTGAAGCCCGCACCGGCCGATTTTAAACCGCACCGGGCGATGAAAGGCCCTGCAAACGGGCCGATTCAAGCCCCCCGAATCAGGGCAGACTAAGCTGCTGTTGCTGGAGTTCCGAGTCGGGGGGGGTGGGGGGTGGGGGTGTGTGTGTGTGTGTGTGTGTGTGTGTGTGTGTGTGTGTGTGTGTGTGTGTGTGTGTGTGTGTGTGTGTGTGTGTGTGTGTGTGTGTGTGTGTGTGTGTGTGTGTGTGTATGCGCGTGGCTACCAAGGAATTGTGTCCCCCCCTCCCATGTTTTGATAGCTATTTCCGCCCCTGGGAGAATGAGAGTACCCAAGAATGACAGCAGGGGCACTGCACCACCTTGAATTCACGCTCTTAATCCCACTCCAGCCTGCCCTAATTGATTTCTGAATGAAGTACAAAGCTGCTGGTTCAGTTTAGTTTAGAGATAGAGCATGGAAGCCCTTTGGCCCACCGAGTCCGCACCGACCAGCGATGCTCGCACATTAACACTACTCGACACACACCAGGGACAAGTTTACATTTATACCAAGCCAATTAAACAACAAACTTGTATGTCTTTATAGTGTGGGAGGAAACCAAAGATCTTGGAGAAAGCCCATGCAGATCACGGGGAGAACGTAGAAACTGTGTACAGCACCCATAGTCAGGATCGAACCCAGATCTCTGACACTGTGAGGTAACTTGGTCGGCTTCGATGTTGGGCTGAAGGGCCTGTCTCCGTGTTGTATGATTCTGCAGACCTGAGCCCTGTGCTTACAGATCAGCAGCAAGGACCCATACTGCAGTCGTCCAGGTTCCCAACACCACTGAACCGACCACTGTGCACAACTGCACAAACTTACTAGACATTAAATGCTGGAGTAATTCAACAGGTCGGGCAGATTCACTGGAGAAAAAGAATAGGTGACAATTTCTGGAAGGTCTTGACCCGAAACATCACCTATTCTTTCTCTCTGGAAATGCAACTTGACTCGCTGAGTTACTCCAGTATTTGTGTCTCTCTTCGGTTTAAACCAGCATCTGCAGGTCCCTCCTATGCATTTGACAGCTTGCTAGCTGGTTTCTCGATACAAGCCGTGCTGTGCAGCTTTGAGCTCCCCGCTCATGTGTGTGGTTTGCACATCCTTCGTTAGCTGCCCGCTTCTGTGTGGCCAGCTCACCTCCCTTGTGAGAAAAATCCATGGGCCAACTCATGCTTATTTAGATCCAAAGCATTCTCGGGATAACCTTTGCCAATTGACGGTTACCGCACATGGTATGGATGTCTGCTCCGGTCAGTAAATGTGGAATCAAGGACGACACGGTAGCAGAGTGGTAGAGCTACTGCCTTACAGCGCTTGCAGCACCGGAGACCAGGGTTCAGTCCTGATTACGGGTGCTGTCTGTGCAAATTTTGTACGTTCTCTCCATGACTGCGTGGCTTTTCTCCGAGATCTTCAGTTTTCTCCAACACTCCAAAGATGTACAGGTTTGTTGGTTACTTGGCTTGGTATAAGTAGTCCCTTGTGTGTCTGGGACAGTGTTAATGCATGGGGATCGCTGGTCGATGCGGATCCGGTGGGCCAAAGGGCCTGTTTCCTTGCTGTATCTCTAAACTAAACTAAACTGCACACAATCCTCAGGCAGAAAGACCAGTGAGACTTGCAGCTTTGTGACTGTGGTTGGGAGGTGTTGGCCAGAGCTGTCACCCAGGGACAAGGCAGCGTTTAATTTCACACCTGAGAGGTGTCGCACCTACACACACGCACTCACGCCCGAGGTGGGATTTGACCTTCCTGCAGCAGTGTTCTTGCTGGAACGACTTGAACACGAGCACCGGACTGTCACTGGAGAAATGTTGATCAAAGCTTTCCCATGGCCAGTGGGGGAATGGGTGAGCAGAGATGAAAGGCAGAGGAGTGCTGGAAATGTGGGTGGGAGGAGGGAGCAGCAGGGGAATAGCCATTCAGCCCACAATGTCAATGTCGAACATAATGCAAAGATGACTAATCTTTCTTGCCTGCACACGATCCATATCCTGCCATTCCCTGCATATCCACACGACTATCATAAAGCCTCAATCGTATCTGCCTCCACCGCCTCTCCTGGCGGAGCCTGATCCAGGCATCCACCTGGTATAAAAAATCTATCATCTTTTATACTTTATCCCTCTCATCGTAAAGCTATACCCTCTGGTCTTTTACATTTCCACCCTGGGGAGAAAGTAGTTGAGGGGAAAATAGAGGAGCGATGTGAGATGGAGGAGAAGGGGTGGGCTGGGGGCAGAGTGAATGGGGTGGAGAGTTTGGGGTTGAGATGGGGTTTGCAGGATGGAGAGTTTGCCTGTGTTGGCTGCAGTTGGCCTGCATTAGGTTAGAGGTCCCCCCCTCCATGCTGTGGAACCTGGCCTTGACAATAAATGTGCAGCGCACGGTCTCATTGAAGGGCGGCGATGGCTATATTGTGGGTCAGGTTGATATGGACTTTAGTTTAGAGATACAGCGCGGGATCAGGCCTTTTGGCCCACCAGGTCCACACCGACCAGCGATCCCCGCACACTAACACCATCTCACACACACAAGGGACAATTTTACATTAATACTAAGCCAATTAATCTACAAGCCTGTACATCTTTGGAGTGTGGGAGGAAACCGAAGATCTCGGAGAAAACCCATGGAGGTCACGGGGAGAACATACAAACTTCGAACAGGCAGCAGCTGTAGTCAGGATCAAACTCGGATCTCTGGCGCTGTAAGGCAGCAACGCTACCACTGCGCCACCATACTGCCCAAGCTGACTGTCTTGCTCTGTTCCTAGGCTGGCCTGCAGGTGCGAGTGCAGAGAATGGAGAAGGAGCTGGAGCTGCTGACCACTGACCTCTGGGCTTGGCTGGACTGGGGCGGTGGGCCGTCTGAAACCATACGCCTCCCTCCCCCACTGACACCAGCCCACATCATCAAGCTGCTGGGCAAGGTAACCCTTCAGAGACTGGATGAGCTTCGGAAAATGCTACCCTTTGAGTCGCTGGAGAGGGTGCATGTGAGTGTCAAATGCTGGCAGCTTGGCCTCTTCCCCCACCCCTGCCTGGCAGTGATGAGTAGAGTCTGTCCGTAGGGGGGTGAGCAGAGCCGTGATTGACACAGGAGGAAATCCAGCTGTTGGTTAACCTGTTGCTTAACCTGCCTGGTAGTCATTGAGGGAGATGGCATGGAAACAGGCCCTTTGACCCACTGAGTCCACGCTGACCATCGATCACCCATTTGCACCAATCTAATCCATTTGTTATCTGGCAACTGAATAAGTTTACCACAACTAGAGAGCAGTCCTGAACTACTATCTATCTCATTGGTGACCCTCGAACTATCTTTAATCAGATTTTACTATCTTTACCTTGCATTAAACATTATTCTCTTATCATGTATCTATACACTGTAAATGCCCAGATTGTAATCATGTATTGCCTTTCTGCTGACTGGATAGCATGCCACAAAAGCTTTTCACAGTACACGTGACAATAAACTAAACTGAACTGAACTTTATTCTTTCCATATAGTCTTCAATCCCCTCGCCCCCCCAGATTCTCCACTTGCCGACATGGAAGAGGCAATTTACAGCGGCCAATTAACCCACGAATCTGCACACATTTGGCATTCTCTCTCTGCAAAGGCTCTCGCTCTGTGTTGGACAGAGGTGGGGTGGGTGCGTGCCCCTTGTGAGATTGTAATGCTGCGTGTGTTTGCTTCCAGGCTGACATCGCCGCCATCCAGCAGAAGCACGAGGAGCGGACGGAGCCGGCGCTGCGGGCAGTTGGTTGCAATACCAAGGTGGGTGCTGGGAGAGGGAGCTGCTGCTGGTGTGGGAGAAGGGGTAGAGAGGGCACAGGCAGTCATGGTTCATAAGTGATAGGAGCTGAATTAGGCCTTTCGGCTCATCAAGTCTACACCGCCATTCAATCATGGCTGATCTATCTTACCCTCTTAACCTCATTCCCCTGCCTTCTCTCCATAACCCCTGACACCCATACTAATCAATAATCTATCTATCTCTTCCTTAAAAAGATCCACAGCCTACAGTGGCAGTGAATTCCACAGATTCACCACCCTTTGATTAAATAAATTAATCCTCATCTCCTTCCCAAAGGAACGTCCTTTTATGCTGAGGCTAAGGCCTCTGGTCTTAGCATGGCAAGCTTTCCATCACATTCTGCCTGAAATGGCTGCTTTTAGTCTTTTTTTGATTTGTTTTAGAAATACTGTGTGGAAAGTCTGCGCCAACCAGCGATCCACACACACACTACCACTATCCTGCACATACTAGGGACACTTTACAATTTTACTCAGCTATTTAGCCTACAAACCTGCACGTCTTTGGAGTGTGGGTGGAAGCCGGAGCACCTGGAGAAAATCCACGCAGGTCACAGTGGGCCTCTGGTGCTGTGAGGCAGCAACTCTACCCCTGAACCACCGTGCTGCCCCTCAGCTGCTCTACCTCTCAGTCAGTCAGACCATTTATCTCGGCACCATTTAACGCCATACTCTCAATTCCGTAATATCAAGGTCAAGGGCTGGTCTCCGAAACCACTTGGGCAGAGAATTCCCTGCATTTCCCATCCTCTGGGTGTTAAGTTGCTAAAGTTCAGTGAAGTTTGCTTTAAATTGAATGGTGGATTCTGCGGGCAATTGATGGGACTTTGTGAGGAACTAGTTTCAAGGAAAATTCGTGAAGGACTGGGATTCTCTGAGAGCTGGCATTGATTTGATGGGCTGAAATGTTCTATGTCATCAGGAAATATGAAGTATGGAAAAGTTACTTTTCTGCACGACATATTTGTAAATTTGACGTGTATGTTGTGAAATAAGTAGCTGCGAGTAGAATTAAAAAGCCTCCGAACTTGAAAATAAACTTTTTTTTAAATTTCTATTCCTAGATGTTGTTGCAGAAGGTGAAGGAAATGGAATCTGCTGTGGAAAGGTACAGAGTGTTTCCAGCCAGGAGTGAAGCAGCAGAAGACCCTTGGGTGGGGGGGGGGGGGGTGCTTCGTCGGTTGCTGCGTGACGTCGTGCAGGTCAACGTCGTTTTTAGTTTAGACGTACAGCGTGGAAACAAGCCCTTCGGCCCACCGAGTCCGGGCAGACCTACAATCACCCTTGCACCGGTAGTCAGCATTGAACCCAGGTTTCTCACTCTGTAAGGCCATAGCTCTACTGCTGCACCACCGTGCCGCCTCTGCTCCTGCACTCTGATGGCTTGCTTTGTCCTGTATACGACAGGTTTTGTCTGAGCCACAGCCAGTAGTTTTCCACGAGCAGTACTTCTACTCAACAGCCAAAAGTCTGTAGGCTCTTTTTACTCTGGTACTTTATTTCCACATGTTTAAATATTAATGTTTTATTTTTAATTGTCTACTGTCTATAATGTTTTTATCCTTGCAAGCAAAGCACCAAGGCAAGTTCCTTGTATGTATACATATTTGGCTAATAAAATTATATTTATTATTATTATTATTATTATTATTATTATAGGTTGACAGATGAAGGGGGTGAGCAGCTACTGACTGCACTGGCGCTGCTGAAGGAGCAGCTCAGCCAGACGCGTCTGGAACTGCAGGATGTACGTGCGGCACAGAAGGACGTGGTCTCCAGCAAGCGAGCATTAGAAAGCAGTGTTAAAAGTATAACTGATGTAAGTTTTCCCAAATAGTTTTTATTTAGCTGTAAAAGGCCAAAACTTACTTCTTCTGAGATGATCAAAGAGATTGAGGTTAAGTGGAAAGTATGGAAAGTATCTTGCCCTCTTCCCTCCCCTTCTCTAACACTCAACTCCCACTCACCCCCTCCCTCTCTACTGCGTTCTTCCCTTTCTCTCACTGTCTCTCCTTTTCCCCCTCTGCTCCTTTCCCTGTGTTCACGACGTGGTCTCCTCTACATTGGAGAAACCAAACAGGCATTGGGTTTCTACTTTGCGGAGTACCTATGTTCAATCCATGGAGCACTCCTGAGCTTCCTGTTATCTCATTCTGACTCTTGGATGTGGGAGTGACCGAACAGTCTGTGACTTCCTGCGCTGTTGCAATGAGGCTCAAGTAATCTTGAGGAATGGCATCTCATCTTCCATTTGGGCTCATGACAGTCCTCTGGGCTTGAACTAAATCCGATAATCTTGGGTGACTTGATTCCTCTGTTAGTATCAGTTGTCCATTTATGATAATAGGGTTGGCTTGTTTTTTAAAATCTCTTTCCAAAAGTTGAGGACATGTCCATGCTGACCTGCCAGACGTCATTTCTGAAAAGCATCTCCACCTGAAACGTAACCCATTCCTTCTCTCCAGAGATACAGCCTGTCCTGTTGTCTATCTTCGGTTTAAACCAGCATCAGTCGTTCCTTCCTAGACATGTTGCAACTGCTATGATTTTTTTGTCTATTTATCTTATCATCTAACCGCTCCTATTCACTCCCTGACAAGACAGCTTTGCTTGCAGCTTATCCCCATGGTCACCTGGTTTTACACTATCAGAGCCATCCACCCACCTGTGCAGCTTTACAAGTTTCTTTTGTCGCCTCCCCAGTTCTGACGAAGGGTCTTTGACTTGCAACATGAATTCTGTTTTTCTGGCTACAGATGCAGCCTGACCCGAGTGCTCCCAGCATTTTGTTTTTCAGATTTATTCCATCTGCAGTTTTCACGTACTTATTCTAATTTTTTCCTATACGACTGCCACCTTTCAGTCCATGTTAGCACACTTCCTCCAATATCTTGGGCTCTTAATTTTTTTCCAGCAGCCTCGTGGCAAATGCCTTTTGGAGATCTAAATACACACTACATTTACAGGAGATAGACACAAAAAGCTGGAGTAACTCAGCGGGTCAGACAGCATCTCTGGAGAAAACAAATAGAAAGTTCCTTTTCTCCAGTGATGCTATCTGACCCGCTAAATTATTCCACCTTATTGTGTCTATCTTTGGTTTAAACCAGCATTTACAGTTTCCATTTACTACATTTACAGGTTTCCCTTATCAACTACCTATCGCATCCTGTCAAGTTTTGTCACACATGATTTTCATTAAACCATGTCGGCTGCATTTGATTATATTCAGCTTGCCAAATGATTAATTATTTCCTCTTGCAAACTATGAGTGCTGGATGAATTAGAATCAGAGTGATACAGTGTGGAAACAGACCATTCGGCCCAACTCGTCCACACCCACCAACATGTCCCAGCTGCCCTAGTCCCACCTGCCTGCGTTTGGTCCATATACCTTCAGACCTGTCCTATCCATGTACCTGTCAATTGACCTATAGTTCCCAGCTTCTGTTTTACGTGCTGGGAGGCCAGGTGAATCTCACTCACAGCCTCTTCTACTGCTGGTCCAGGTGCCCAGTAAATGTCAGATCTGCTTCCAACAACCATTCAGGCAGTGAACCTTTGGCCCACTGTACTAATTGCATCAAACCCTTTTGTCAATTGAATGACATTTCCAATTTTGTGTAGGAAAGATGGTTACCTTGTTTACTCTGAATGGACCAGTCAGAATACTCCTTATGTGTAGGAAGGAACTGCAGATGCTGGTTCACACCACAGATGGACATCAGCAAGACAGGCAGCATCTCTGGGGGGGGGAGGAATGGATAACATTTTGGGATGAGACATCTGAAGAAGGGTCTCAATCCGAAACATGATCCATTCCTTCTCTCCAGAGATGCTGCTTGTCCCGCTGATTTACTCCAGCATTTTGTCTTTTGTTCTATAATATAACCACTCAAACAATCTACCTGCTGCAATTCCTGGCGACTCTCTCCTTGCAACCTTTCTTCTCCAGTCCTGCCAATGTCGTAAACCTTTCCTGTGCCTCTCTAGTGCACTCCCATCAATCCTGTAGAGAGGCAACCAGAATCCACACAATGTTACAGGTACGGCTGAGCAAACGCTTTCCACAGTTCCAAGATGACTGTCCCACTACCTTCAATGACCCATGAACAAGCTCTCCAAAGATAGACACTAAATGCTGGAGTAATTCAGCGGGACGGACAGCATCTCTGGAGCATTAAATGCTGCCTGGTCCGCTGAGTAACTCCAGCATTTTATTTCTATCTTCAGTGTAAACCAGCATCTGTATTTCCTTCCGACACAACAAGTTCTCCAAGATCTTTCTGTTCCCCACCATGGTTCAGTATCCTTTCAGCTATAATGTATTCCCTTGCCTTGTCTCCTCACCAAAGGATCAACAATTGTAAAATAATGTTTTTTTTAAGATGACATAGATACTGCTTTGCATTGATTGCAATGTTTACAAGGAGGAGCACTGACTATCCTGCTCTTGTGTGTTTAGAAGGAGACGGCGTTGCTCCCACTTGCCCACAAGCTGCTCTTCGGTTCATCACAAGACAACACAGGGGAACCTCTGACAGCACAGCTGGTGCATCACAAGGAACTCAAGGCCCTCCTCGCTGACTTGGAGAAGAAGATCCTCTCAGATGCTTCACTTTATCCTGTTCTGGCAATGGAGGCACACTCGGCAGCTGTCAGAGCAGGGATTATTAAGGTACAAGCATGCAAGCAGCCAGTGCCTCTAACTCTGGAACAGTCTATTGTACTTCAGAAAAGTAGTTTATTCATAATATATACATAAATCTAATGAAATTGGGGCATGTCTTGCTCTACGTTCCATCAATTCAGCACTTTCGCTTGCAACGTGTCAATGAACACCACATCCTTAAACAGTGCTCCCATGAAGTGTCTAAGAGTCCCTCAGTGTCTAGTGATGGCTGGACCTTAGACCAAGGCCACTCCCCCACAGCCTCTGTGGTGACATACTCTCGCACCCTGGAATGTGCCGGTCGGCAGCAATTCATTTACCAACATCTTATGCAGGAAGATCAATTTTTGGGCAGACCAAAGAGAGTCTTCTGCTGAGGTAATGATCTTCCAGCAGCAGTTGAAATTATGAGAGATCTATAGATGGAGTAGGCAGACTTTTTCCGAGGGTGGAAATGTCAAATACGCGAGGGCATAGAGTTAAGGTGAGAGGGGGAGATGTTTAAAGGCGACATGTGAGGCAAGTTTTTCTTGCACAGCTGTAGGTGTGCTGTCAGGGAAGGTGATGGAAGCAGATACAATAGTAATCTTCAAAAGGCATTTGGACAAATACATGTACAGACAGAGAGTAGAGGGATGCAGACCATGTCCAGTCAGATGGGATGAGTTAGGCTGACATCATGGTCGGTGCAGATACGGTGGGCCAAAAGATCCTGGTCCTGTGATGTAAATATATGTTCAACAATATATGCAAAATATATGTTCTACAGTATAAATTGTCATTTCTGGTTCGACTCTAAACGAGGTCAGATGTAATGCTATATGGCTTTATATAATTGAGAAAAAAACCTATGCAGCCAGCAGTCATTTGTTGCACATGTTCCCAGTTAACTGCCCACAAATAACACTATTGTAATACCTTGGTCAGCTGGTAGAAGTTTTGCTTCCATTTTATGTTATAGAAATCTTTCTCATTGTACTGAATTTTTTTGCGAAAATAGCTCCTTGTTTATTATAGTTGTATTGAATGGAAAAATTATGAGAGCAAGTAAATGTTTAATATTTGGGAGGGTACGTACCCAACCACTGCCACCTGGTGGCCATTCAGCTGTACATTTAAAGTTTCAGCTGGATTCTGTGCTCCAACCTGTTGGACATTGTATGAAAATTAGCTTTCAAGTTTACTTAAACAATTGCGATTGTAACATTAAATTATTTCTGCAGTTGTGCTGGATGTGTTGAGTTCTTGGACAAATTGGAAAATTCTTCTTAGTGATCAGCACTCAAGGAAAAACTTTCCAATCCCTCTGCCAGAGTTTTGCAGTTCACTGCAAACCTGCATATTTCTTGAAGGATTCATGATTACCTTTATCCATTCAGTGATATGATTATGATTATTTTTTCTCTTGATAGGTGGAACTGTGATCCATACACGCTGCACAGAGACGTTAGAGACCAAGACTACTCTCAGTCTCTTTGGCATTCCACTGTGGTACCAATCTCACTCACCCAGAGCTGTCATTCAGGTACATAATCCTTGTACTGCTGCTCCCTTCTCTCTTGAAAGCAGTGACCTTCGAATCCTCCAGGAGAAAGGTACCGGGATGCTATAGGTCAACAACTTCAAGATTTGCTGTTGGGGGCACCACAACTAGTGTGTCTTCTGCTCTCCCCAGGTTTATGTGAAACATACTCTGTCTGCGTAACAGTTCTTCCCAGTCAGAAGAATGCAAGGTATTGATATATCTGTCAAAAAAAGTCATGTATTGGCCCATCATGCGTGCTTGTTCAGGACCACAGTTCCGGGATATGGATAGAAACATGGAAATTATGAACAGCAGTAAGCAATGTGCCCCTTCAAGCCCACTCAACCCCTCAATGATCATGGCTGATCATCCAAATTGAGTCCCCAATTGGGGGACTCCCCATACCTCTTGGTCCCTCTAGCTACAAGAAGAATATTTAACTCATGAGTATATTCAACAATCTGATTTCAATTGCATTCCATGATAGAGAATTCCTCTGGTTCACCACTCTGGATGAAGAGATTTGTCCCCCTCTGAGTTCTACATGACCTCGCCTTATTCTTGCACTGCGAAACTGGTCCTGAAACTCCCCAGCTTCAGGAACATCTTACCTCTAATCTTTCCAGTCCTGTTAGAACTTCTAAATTTGTAGCTTTCTATAAAATTATCATTCCTTCCAAACTCCATTGAATATTGACCAGATTGCTCTTCAGCCCTGCCATCCCTACAGTTAATCTGCTGCACTTTTGATGTGTTCCCTCCATAGCAAAAATATCCTTCCTGAAGGAAAAGTGGCTCCTTCCATCTGCTTTAACCTAACTACAATGCTTTTTGCTTCTCATTCCCCTCACCTGGATGTAGATTGGCAGTGCGTTTGTCAAATCTTCAATAGAGGTTAGATTTTTAAAGTGCACTGATGGAGTCATGTAGCACAGAAACAGGCCCTTTGTACCCAACACGTCCACCATCAAGTAGCCGTACAACTAATCCCATTTGCCAGCATTTGCCTGTAGCTCACAGAGATGCCTAAATCCAGAGGGTATAGAAAGATTTTGAGGAAATCAGAGAAAGCATGTTTTGGGTTGCATTTGATCACACTGCCCGAGACGGAGGTCCTGCTGATTCAGGTACTTGTCCTGATACTTTGTAAATGGTGTGAGAGTATCTGTCTTTGGGGAAGTGTGTTAAACATGTCTCAGTAACTCCTGTTCTCTGTATTAACTTAATAATTGTCACACCATGAACCAAAAGCAGCAATGGGCTCTGCTGGAAAATTGTAGCGCAATTTCTCATTGTGCAAGGTTGAGGTAAATTGGCATAAATCATAGAGGGATAGACACTGCAGATTCCTGCCAAAGCAACCCTCACCCCAACAACCCATCCCTGTCCCAAAATAACCCATTATAATCAAGAATGTGCCTATCTCTGCTTTAAAAATATCCACTGACTTGTACTCCACAGCCCTCTGTGGCAATGAAGTTCCTGCTCACCTCCTTTCTAAAGGTGCACTCTTTAATTCTGAGGCTATGACCTCTGGTCCTAGACTCTCCCACCAGTGGAAACATCCTTTCCACATCCACTTTGCATTTCATTATTCTGTAAGTAACCTCGTATCCTCACATGGGTCGTGCCCAAGAATCCAAATCTTTGCCGTCCCTTTAGGAAGAATCAGTGTTCTGTTGAAAGGAAGGGGGATAATTGTGGGTAGAGAATTGTGGGCGGCACAGTGGTAGAGTTGTTGCCTTACAGCTCTTGCAGCGCCAGAGAACCCGGTTCGATCCCAACTATGGATGCTGTCTGTACGGAGTTTGTACGTTCCCCCCGTGACCTGCGTGGGTTTTCTCCTTGATCTTCGGTTTCCTCCCACTCTCCAAAGACGTACAGGTTTGTAGGTTAATTGGCTTGGTAAATATTTTTAAAAATTATTCTGAGTGTGTACAGGATAGTGTTAATATTTCCTGTTTCCGCACTGAATCTCTAAACTAAACTGAGAATCTTTCCTAATATTTTTGTTCTTGTTCTTTCTTGCTGCCGGAGGTTCATCCTGGGAACTGTTGGCCATTTAAAGGCTCCCAAGGCTTTGTTGTCATCGAGCTTGCTGTCTGGATCAGGCCTACAGCCTTTACCCTGGAGCACATTCCACGATCAATTTCTCCGCATGGATCAATTAGAATTGCCCCTCAAGACTTCTCTGTTTATGTGAGTGAAACGTATGGAATATGAATGAATGTTTGGGAACCATGGTGTTTGTGTGGAGCATGCTGCTGAACATAGAAAGGCTTTCTTGGACATTGGATTCCATGTTCAGGGTCCCGAGTGGTCTCACAATCCACATCAATAGAGTTAACAAGTTCTGTTAAAAATGAGCAAATTCCATTTCCCAGTCCAGAACAATAATCCCTCAAATAGAAGGCCCTCTAATATAATCTTCAATCTTCCATGCTGCACAAATTGCTCAAAATGGTGTTTGAACTGTGATTCTGGGTTTTCACTGTCTTCACTGAGTTTTGTCACTTTATTGCACAATCCTCAACACTGCTAACCACAAAAGCATCAAACAGTGATTAAGCAACTTTACAACCAATAGATGACATTGAAGTTAACACAACCCTACACATACTAGGGATAATTTTTATGTCAAGTGCTGAGTGGAGGTGAACAATTCTTCACGGGTATTCTCTCGGGATTGAGCATGACTTGCTTCCACTATAGTTCTGTGGGTATAGAGGTGCCTGATGAGGCCCCTGTGGTGGAACACACTGATTCTACCACAGATGAGAGTTGATGCTACACATGCAGGACATCATTTCATTCTGTTTGATTGTCTACAGATTCACTTAATGTGCTAAATGAGGTGATGACATTTTTCCAATTGACTTTTAGGGAACTACTAGTTCTGTTTGAAATGAAATGACTTTATATATTCAACCAAGCTTTTTTCCAGGCAAGGGTGAAAGTCCTGCTTTCACCAGGCTGGTTTAATTGTTGGGGTAACTGGAGAGTAATTTTCTGTGTGCAAAGCTTACTAATTTCTACTTGTTCACAGTGCTTGGATGATGAAAATCAAGCCAAAGGGGTCCTATTGGAAGGGGATTTAATCCAGACGTTTGTGGTGCAGGTGTGGAAGTGCATAAGGGATCATTGATTCTTTGCTGGAACAATCCTATAACCTCGGCCTTTCCTGCAAGCTTTTATTTTCCTTTGCCTCAAGTATTTATCTATTTTTTATAAAAATAGACTTTGCGATGTAGTAACTGTTAACCAAAATCTGGCATGTGCTAATATGTGACAGCTAGCTCACTGATGTGCGATTCTGAGTTTTGGTGCTGACTTCACCCATGTTTTCGCACCGACCAGCAATCCCCGCACTCCAACACTATCAATAGACAATAGGTGCAGAAGTAGGCCATTCGGCCCTTCAAGTCAGCACCGCCATTCAATGTGATCATGGGTTATCATCCACAATCAGTACCCTGTTCCTGCCTTCTCCCCATATCCCCTGATTCCGCTATCTTCAAGAGCCCTATCTAGCTCTCTCTTGAAAGTTTCCAGAGAACCCTCCTCTGAGGCAGAGAATTCCACAGACTCACAAGACAAACACGAGGGCAAATTTACATTTATACCAAGCCGATTAACCTACATTATTTATAGAAACATAGAAACATAGAAAAATAGGTGCAGGAGTAGGCCATTCGGCCCTTCGAGCCTGCACCGCCATTCAATGTGATCATGGCTGATCATCCAACTCAGTATCCCGTACCTGCCTTCTCTCCATACCCCCTGATCCCTTTAGCCACAAGTGCCACATCTAACGCCCTCTTAAATATAGCCAATGAACTGGCCTCAACTACCTTCTGTGGCAGAGAATTCCAGAGACTCACCACTCTCTGTGTAAAGAATGTTTTCCTCATCTCGGTCCTAAAGGAATTCCCCCTTATCCTTAGACTGTGACCCCTTGTTCTGGACTCCCCCAACATCGGGAACAATCTTCCAGCATCCAGCTTGTCCAACCCCTTAAGAATTTTGTAAGTTTCTATAAGATCCCCCCTCAATCTTCTAAATTCCAGCGAGTACAAGCCGAGTCTATCCAATCTTTCCTCATATGAAAGTCCTGACATCCCAGGATACCTTCAATCAACTCACCTGGATCAATAAAACGGCAGAAATCGGTGCCATAACGGACAAGCTGCTAGTGCACTTGAAGGTACTGGCGATAGCGCGATCTTTCACAACTGCGGGAGACCCTGACTGCAAGCGATCACTGGAGAGCACCCGACCCGACTGGGGATCACAGGTACTGCACCTGGAATCACCGGGAAGACCTCCGGAGCCGACGGGCAGGATCTCCCAGAAGCAACGGATCTGGAGCTTCCGTCTGCGAGGGAACTCCCGTTCGCAATGTAGCTGGAGCTGCCGTCTGGAAGGGAATTCCCATTCCAGCGCAGGTTCGCAGAAACAGCAGCTACAGTAATACAGTACCTGGAAACAATGGGGAGGCCTCCATTGTGTCCGGAAAAGTTGCCGATGGGCAGGACTTCAGGGCAGACTGACGTGCAGGGGACGTGGACCCCCTCTCCCTACAATCCTCCTGGCCAATGTACAGTCCCTTGAAAATAAAGTGGAGGACTTAAGAGCAAGGTTGCTTTACCAAAGGGAGCTGTGGGAATGCTCTGTGTTCTGTTTCACAGAGACATGGCTCACCCCCAGCTCCCCAGACTCAGCAGTCCAGCCTGAAGGTTTCTCCATCCATCGCATGGACCGTACACTGGCATCCGGTGAAGGATAAACATGTTTTCAGGTGCAGAGATAGGGATACCGAGGAGAGCTGGATCACTGGCTGATCTACTTGAAGCATCTACAAGTTTCAAACTTGCTGAACCAATCCAGATTACAGATTGTAGAATCAAGAACCAGCAGATGCTGATTTACCAAGGAAAGATGCAAAATGTTGGAGTAACTCAGCAGGACAGGCAGGTCCAGGAATGCTGTCTGACCCACTGAGTTACTCCAGGCATTTATCTTTCCAGAGTAGATGTTTATTTTTCATGGCCACTTTATTCACAATTTGTCAGTTGCCACAAAGCAAGCCTGTGTCAATAAGCTTGTTCTCTCCCCATCCACGATGCCTCATGGAGTAAAGCTGTTGCTCCCAGTATTTCCTGCTGTAATTTGAGATCCATGTTCTTCTTATTCCTCTGTAAAACATCTACCTTTTCCATGATAAGATGCTTGTTATCAATGCTGTATGTAATTGAACAGAATGTCCTGAAATCCATGATCAGCAGGATGTTTTAAGTCTGGTTTGTAGCTGATCCTTCTTCTCTCCTGCCTACAGTACTTTCATACTGAAGCACAGGTTCCCTGACCTGTCCATGTTTTTTTTGCTTTGTAGAATAAAGATGCTGCAGCATTTAAACTAATTGAACTGAGGGTGAATAACAACTGGGGTCATCCAGAATACACCTGCCTCTACCGGTTCCGTGTGCACGGAGATCCAGTGATGTGATGCTGGAAGTTGGCTACTCCGCGCTCGACAACCCTCCAACCTCTACCCCGCGCTCTACGTTGATTTCCCGCAACAATGTCAATTTCTGTCATAATTATTAATGGTTTTTTAAATTATTTATATTAAATTTATTTATATTAAATATATTTAGAATGAAACATTCTTCGTTTGAACGTTTTTTATTTATGGAGGAGGGTTGTGGGTGAAGGGGGGTATGTGGGCGGGGAGGGGGGTGTTGGTGGGGGAGTGAGGGAGGGGGCTGTGTGGGCAGGGGTAAGGGGGCAGGTGGGCAGGGAGGTTGTGGTGAGAGGGGGGTTGCGGGGGGGGGGGTTGTGGTGAGAGGGGGGTTGCGGGCGGGGAGGTTGTAGGTGGTGGGGGCTTGCGTGTGTGCGGGGGGGGTTGTGGTGAGAGGGAGGTTGCGTGTGCGGGGGTTGTGGGCGGAAGGGTGGTGTGGGCAGGGGGGAGAGGGGTGTGTGTGGGGAGAGGGGTTGTGTGGTCGTGGAGGGGTTGTGGGGGGGGAGGGTGTGTGTGGGGGAAGGGGTCTGTATGGGCGGGTGTGTGGGTAAGGGGGGATGTGGGGGCAGGGGGGCTATGGAGGGAGGGGGTGGGAGCGGGGAGAGAGCTCAGAGGTGTGAGGGAGAGGGGTATCATGGGAGAGGGGGGCAGAAGCAAGCGAGGGTGACCAGAGGGGAAGGGGATGGAGCTGACGGTGCGATGGGAACTCACAGTGGGCACTGGTTGCTGGAAGTTCTCCGCCGGGTTCAGATTCTCCATTTTCCTTTTGGTGACATCTCCCACACATGCGCTGGGCTGGGCTTCCGTTCCCTCCGAAAATTATGTCCGGGTGGAAAACTCTGCCGGCCATCCTTAGCTCCAGTAAAGAGGTGATGGCGCATGAAGGGGCGGACCGTCCCGCGGAGTGAAAAGATAAATCCACTCGGCGCTGACTGGCAGGAGAGCAGATCAATCTGCGCACACGCAGTTTGATATATTTTTAATCCTTGTTACCTTTTACATTAGACCACCGATCGGAACGAAACTTGGTGCACTCGCAGCACAGGAGAACAGTGAGTTGGCGATAAATCATAATGCTATCGTGTACCGTTTTTCCACAAATCAGAAGATATAAAGATCAGAACAGCAATTGTGAATCTATCTGTCAATCTGTCTGCCTGTCTGTCTAATTACTAAAACTCCTTTGTCCTCTTCCAGTTTGCGTTGTTTTTAAATTTGCACAAAAACGATCCCCCATAGCACTAAGATTTTTTGTCACTTTACTCGCCAATCTCCTGTGCTGCAAGTCAAATAGGTTTTGTTCTGGTCTGTGAAATAGCACAAAAGTTATGAAGGTTTAAAAATCGTAAAAAACACCCCTTCCCGCACCCGCTGTCAATCTTGGCGGCGAGGAGAATAAAAAACTGAAGGGGTGCAGTGTGTTGAGCAGCGTGCGGAGAGTGAGCAGCGTGCGGGCAGTGAGCGGTTTGTGGAGCTGAGTTGAACCGGAAGCCTCTGAGTAATGCCGGAGTGGGACAGGGAGCTGCTGCGTGAGGCCGAAAGCTGAAAGTGCGAGGTGAGCAGCGTGCGGGGTGAGCAGAGTGCAAGCTACGTCTGCTACGACCACCTCCCCTCCGCGCACCCTCCTTCCCTACCCCACAACCCCACCACACACTCTCCTCCCACACATCCCCCCCTCCCCGACACCATCCTCTCCCCCCATCTACACTTCCCTGCCTACCTGCCCACACCCTCCCCCCCCCCCACACACCCCATTTCTCTCCTCCTCTCCCCATGAAGTGAGGGGGAGGGAGTGCTGGGGGATGAGGGGAATTGAACCGCGCCTGCGCAGTTAGGGGCTGAAGGGGCGCGTGTGCGGGGCTCTTCTAGCGCGTGCTCACGTGCGAGGCTTTTCCAGAGTGCGCATGTGCGGAGATTTCAGGCGGGAAAGGCCTGCGGAATCAGCCATGTTTGCTAGACGCTTCTGAGTTTATGTATTAAAGAAATAAGTTACTTAAAGCTTAAATAAAGTGAAGTAAATTACGAGTAGTGTAAAGTTTCATGTACCTCACAACAATTTAAGCAACTTCTTAGAAGTCAAGCAGTACGACATGGAGATGGAGAAACTATTGAAACCACAACGCTTGGATCTGGATCCCAACTCACCTGCTGCTGCAGGATTGGAAGCACTGGCTTCGTATACTAAATAACTTATTTGATGGTTACACAAAAAGCTGGAGAAACTCAGCGGGTGCAGCAGCATCTAAGGAGTGAAGGAGATAGGCGACGTTTCGGGTCGAGACCCTTCTTCAGACTTATTTGATGAGTGTGGCAATGATAAACCAGACAGACTCAAGACATTAATAAGCTCCGTCTCTTCTGGTGTATATGATTACATAGAGGAATGTACAACTTACGACTCTGCTATTGATGTACTAAGCAGACTCTTCGTTAAGACACCCAACGTGATATTCGCTCGACACCTCCTTGCAACTCGGAAACAAAAACCTGGTGAGTCACTTGATGAATTTTTACAAGAACTTCAAAGACTTAGTAAAGACGGTGCCTTCAAAGCAGTTATAGCAATTACAGAACTTATTCGAGACTCTTTTATCAATGGTTTGGCATCGCCTTTAATACGACAGAGACTATTAGAAAACAAAACCTTGGATTTACAGTCAGCTTACAATTAAGCTTACTCATTAGACTTGGCTCAGAAAGATTCAGATGCTTATGGCTCATCTAATGTGTATTCTGCTGCAACAACTACAAAAGAATTTCACCCAAGTACTGATATGGAGTAAGCTGAAACAATTTCTACTGATAAAGGTGCCCTTGCCACAGCATATAATTATTCAAAAAGGAAGTGTTACGTTTGCGGGGTTAATATTCATAAGAGAGAGAGATGCCCTGCTCGAGAGGCAACTTGTAATAGTTGTGGCAAGAAGGGACATTATTCTAGAGTATGCAAGTCCAAAGCAACTACGAAAATTGCGACTGCTGTCATGTATATGCCTTCTTTATGTGCAATTACAGCTGCATTTCCTCAGATCTTGTCTCATGCAGCTACAACGGTATCCATCAATAGCCATACACTTAATGTACTACTTGATTCTGGCAGTTCAGAAAGTTAACAAGTTGTGTCTCGACTAAATCTAACTATAATTCCTTGCTCTGACAACTCTCAATCCTCAAATTATTGGATCTTGTATTGTAGACTTTATTCTGAACAAAACGAGCTATAAATCTGTATATCTTGGTATTTTGAAATATTTGTGTAGCGATATAATTCTAGGTCAGGATTTTCAGAAACTGCACAGATCACTTCAAATAATGTATGAAGGAACTATGCCTGATCTTGTATTGTCAAAGCCACCAGTATTGTGTGGGTTTTCTTCCGCATCTGTTGAATCTCCTTCATTATTCACTAATTTATCCTCTAAGTGCAAGCCAATTGCTACAAAATCAAGACATTTTAGTAAAGATGATAGGAACTTTATCATTTTACTGATCTTTTACAAGAAGGTATCATGGAACCCAGCTCGTCCCCTTGGAGGGCACAAGTTGTCGTGGCTAAGGACCCCTTGGAGAGACATAGAAAGAGACTCTGCATTGATTAGTCTCAAACTATAAACCAGTTCACGGAGCTTGATGCATATCCATTGCCTCGTATAGAAGAGGTTATCATTAGCCAAGTATAAAATATTCTCTACTTTTGACTTAATAAGTGCTTACTACCAAATTCCTTAAAGGAATCAGAGAAGAAATACACTGCGTTTGAAGCAAATGGGAAATTATACCACTACTGCAGAGTTCCTTTTGGTGTAACTAATGGCGTGGCTGTTTTTCTGAGAGAGATGGACAAACTTGTTGAACAAGAAAACCTTTAAAATACTTTACCTTATCTTGATAATATAACGATTGCATGAAAAAGACCAAGCTGAACATGATGAAAATGTACAACGGTTTTTGGATGTTGTACATTCTAAAAATCCAACATTAAATGAGGCTAAGTCGATAACATCAGTGTCATCAATTAATATTCTTGGTTATTGGGTTGGAAATGATATAATCAAGCCTGATCCAGAAAGACTCCGGCCACTCAAAGAGATACCTGTTCCAACCACATTAAACTCTCTACAACGGGTTCTTGGGATGTTTGCATATTATGCTAAATGGATACCAATTTTTTATGACAAAATTCAACCTTTGATTAGAGCAAGATCTTTCCCCCTTGACTCTACACCAATTGGTGCCTTTACTTCTTTAAAGAAACATTTGGAATCTGCGACATTACATGCTATTGATGAGGATCTCCCCTTTGTTGGTGAATGTGATGCCTCTGATTTAGCAGCAACAAGGAGGATGACCAGTGGCTTTCGTGTATCGTACACTCCAAGGTAGTGAATTGCACTACCCACCCATCGAAAAGGAAGCTACAGCAATTATTGAAGCAGTGAGGAAATTGAATAATTTCCTTGCTCGCCAGCACTTCACTTTGATAACAGATCAGCGTTCAGAAGCTTTTATGCTGGATAATCGGAAACGAACGAAGATTAAAAACAGTAAAATTCATGAAAGGAGGATTGAATTATCTGCATATGTGCTTCCTCCATTCATTGATCCGAATCCTGCACATATTTCATTACGCTATAACCATTTCAACACCCCTTCCCATTCCAACACGGTCCTGTATATCCTGGGCCATCGTTAGCAGAGTGAGGCCACAAGCAAAAAAGAGGAAGAGCACCTCATATTCCACTTGGGGTAGCTTGCACCCCAACTGTATGAACATTGAAATTTCCAGTTTGCACGGTGGCGCAGTGGTAGAGTTGCTGCTTTATTGCGGCAGAGACCAGTGCAGGATCCTGCTATGGGTGCTTGTCTACCCAGAGTTTGTACGTTCTTCCCGTGAGCTGTGTGGGTCTTCTCCAGGATCTGTGGTTTCCCCCCATACGCCAAAGACGTACAGGTTTGTAGGCTAATTGGCTTGGTATAATCGTAAATTGTCCCCAGTGTGTAGGATAATGTTAGGGTGCGGGTCACTGGTCGGCACGGACTCAGTGCGCCGAAGGGCCTGTTTCCACGCTGTATCTGAACTAAACTCTGAACAACACCCCACCTTTCTACACTGAACTCCCTTCCCGCTGATATTCCATCTCCCACAAACTTCCCTATGCCCCACCTGAGCCCTCATCTATTTCTCCCTTCCATTCACCCACTCCTGCCAATTTCCTCGCTCTGGCTTTAGAATCTGTATGTCTTCAAACCAGTCTCCCACCTTCCTTCCTTTCTTATCTTTGGCCTTTGTTCCAACCAGCTGTCCATCAACACCCCCTCCATCGCCTGTGTCGATCTATTACCTGCCATGGAGATGCTGCCTCTCCCCTCTTCCAGTTTTCTCCTGTCCCCCACCTCCGACAATCAGTCTGAAGAAGGGTCACAACCCAAAATGTCACCTATGTTCTCCAGGGTGATCTGCTGAATTACTCCAGCACTACATATCCTTTTGGAAATAGGAAGTCATTCTACAGCTTTATAATACTTTGGCTACGCCACATTTGGAATATTGTGGTCAGTTCTAGTCGCCCCATTACAGGAAGGCTTTGGAGAGGGTGCAGAAGAGGTTTGTCAGAATACTGCCTGGGTTAGAAGGTATTAGCTACAAGGAGAGATTGGACAGACTTAGAAACATAGAAAATAGGTGCAGGAGGAGGCTATTCGGCCCTTCAAACCAGCACCGCCATTCATTTTGATCATGGCTGATTGTCCCCTATCAATACCCCGTGCCTGCCTTCTCCCCGTATCCCTTGACTCCACTAGCCCCTAGGGCTCTATCTAACTCTCTCTTAAATCCGTCCAGTGACTTGGCCACCACTGCCCTCTGTGGCAGGGAATTCCATCAATTCACAACTCTCTGGGTGAAAACGTTTTTTTTTTACCTCAGTCTTAAATAACTGTGGTCCCTGGTTCTGGACTCGCCCCACATTGGGAACAATGTTCCTGCATCTAGCTTGTCCAGTCCTTTTATAATTTTATATGTTTCGATATGAATACCCCTCATCCTTCTAAACTCCAGTGAATACAAGCCTAGTCTTTTCAATCTTTCCTCATATGACAGTCCCGCCATCCCAGGGATCAATCTCATGATCCTACGCTGCACTGCCTCAAATTAAGAGACCAAAACTGTACACAATACTCCAGATGTGGTCTCACCAGAGCCCAATACAACTGCAGAAGAACCTCTTTATTCCTATACTGCAATCCGCTTGTTATGAAGGCCAACATTCCATTAGCTTTCTCCACTGCCTGCTGTACCTGTAAGCCAACTTTCAGTGACCGGTGTACAAGGACGTCCGGGTCTAATTGCACCTCCCCCTTACCTAGCCTAACCACTTTGAGATCATCATCTGCCCCCTTGTTTTTGCCGGCAAAGTGGATAACCTCACATTTATCTATATTATACTGCATCTGCCCACTACTCAACCTGTCCAGGTCACCCTGCAACCTAACATCCTCTTCACAGTTCACACTGCCACTCAGCTTTGTGTCATCCGCAAACTTGCTAGTGTTGCTCCTAATTCCCTCTTCCAAATCATTAATATATATGGTAAACAGTTGCGTCCCCAACACCGAGCCTTGCAGCATTCCACTCACCACTGCCTGCCATTCTGAAAATAACCCGTTCACTCCTACTCTTTGCTTCCGGTCTGCCAACCAATTTTCTATCCATGTCAACACCCTTGGACTTGGATTGTTTCCTTTGGAGCTTCGGAGGTTGAGGGGAAACCTGATGGAAGCTAATTGTGAGAGGTAGAGAGTGAGAATCTTGTACCCAAGATGGAAATGTTAAATACTAAGGGGATAGATTTAAGGTGAGGGAAGAGGGGGAGAGTTTAAAGTTTCTTGAAAGTGGCGTCATAGGTAGATCAGGGCAGCGGTGTTGCAGCGGTAGTTGCTGCCTTGCAGCGCCGGAGACCCTGGTTCGATCCAGACGAGCGCTGTCTGTACGTTCTCCCCATGGCCTGCGTGGGTTTTCCCTGAGAACTTTGATTTCCTCCCACACTCCAAAGACATACGGGTATGTAGGTAAATTGGCTTGGAAAAATTGAAAATTGTCCCTAGCGTGTGTAGGATAGTGTTAATTTGGAAAGATCGCTGGTCAACGCGGACGCGGTGGCCCGAAGGGCCTGTTTCGGTGCTGTATCTCTAAAAATAAAGAAGCCTTTCGGCACAATGGCCTTCATCGGTCTGGGTATTGAGTATAAAAATTATGTTACAATTGCTGTATGTTGCCGGGACTTGAGGGCCTGAACTATAGGGGGAGGTTGGGAGATTAGGTGCCTTAATCCTTGGAATGAGGCAGGCAGACGAGGGATGATCTTGCAGAGGTGTACAAGATCATGAGGGAACAGGTGGGGTAGATACATAGAGTCGGGGAAGTAAGAACCGGAAGATAGGTTTAAAGATCCTGAAGGTCAACTCTTTCACAGAGGGTGGTTGGTACATGGAACGAGCTGCCAGAGGAGGTACCATAGCAACAATTTAAAAATTTCAATGAGAACGTACATAGTATAAATAGAAAGTTTGCAGACGACACTAAAGTGGGTTGTATTGTAGATAGTGAAGTTGGTTGCAAAGATTGCAGCAGGATAGTGATTTGCTGGGCACGTGGGCTGACGATTGGCTGATGGAATTTAATACAGAGAAATGAGAAGTGTTGGGATTTGTTACGTCTAACATGGGTAGGACCTACAGTGAATGGTAAGACTATGGGGGTGTTGTGGAGCAGAGAGATCTCGGAGTTCCTTGAAAGTGTCATCCCAGGTAGATAATGCAGTCAAAAGGCTTTCATCATATTACCATTTGTCCGTCAGAGTATTAAATATAGAAGTTGGGAGGTCATTTTGCAGTTATGAGGCGAGATCACATTTCAAGTATTGCGTTCAGTTGTGGTCACCATATTATAGGAACAATGTTAAGCTGAACAGGGTGCAGAGATCACTTATGAGGATGCTGCCAGGACTCGGCCGGAGCGATAGAGAAAGGATTGAGCAGGATGGCTCAATTCCTTGGAATTGATGGCTTTATTCCTTGGAAAGCATGAGGATGAGGGGTGATCTTATAGAATTGTACAAAATCATGAGGGGAATAGATCAGGTAGGACCAGTGTAGATGGGCCATGTTTGGTCGGTGTGGGCAAGTTGGCCAAAGGGCCTGTTTCCACTGTGTGACGTGAAATATTTGAAAAGGGACATGGATCGGAAAGGTTCAGAGGGATATGGTCAAAACGCAGGCAGGTGCGATTTAGTGTAAATGGGGCACTTTGGTCAGTAATGGGCAAGTTGAGCTGAAAGGTCTGTTTCCACGCTGTTTGACTCTGCCACCATGAGATGTGCGGGACAATGATTTGTACACGGAGGGTGATGAGTGACTGGACCACACTGCTGGTGGAGGCAGATATGGTGGCATTTAAGAGGCTTTTAGATCGGCACATGGATATGCAGAGAATGGAAGAACATGGTTCCTGTGTAGGCAGAGATTAGTTTCTCAAATCATATTGAGCACATTGTGGCTGAAGGGCCTGTTCAATATACTTTACCGGTGATTTCATCAACTTTATCACCTGCCCGCGAATTCACGTGGACTATCTCTGACATCTCTCCTTTCTCGATCTCTCTGCCTCGATATGCTCCCAAAATGAAACTTTTCATTCTAGGACATCAGAGATGTTCTTTCTTTACCAAACATGGTTTCTCCCCTGCTGTTGTAAATGGATCCATTGCCCATGTATTCTAGACAACAGTTCTGCTCTCGTGCTCCCTGACCCAGATCCTGACAAGGATAGAGTTCCCCTGGTCCTCACCTTTCACCCCACCCGCCTCCTCATCCAACACATCATTCACAGACATTTGCACCACCTTCAACACGATCCCACCACCAGTCAGACCTTCCCATCCGTTTCCACAGAGACCGCTTCCTCCACAATTTCGTGTTCACTCATCTCCCACCCAAATCGGCCCCTCCCCAAGTACCTTCCCTGCAATCGCGGGAGATGTAACATCTGTCCCGGAGCCTCCTCTATCACCTATATCTAGGGGCCCCAGCTTCCCGGTGAGACTGAGGCTCATGTGCACCTCCTCTAACTTCATCTGCTGTATCTGGTTCTGAAATGGCCTCCTATGCATCAGCGAGACTAAGCGTAGAGTACCGGCACTGGGTCTACAGTATGAACATTGAATTCTCCAATTTTAGATAATAATCAGTACTGTGGCACGGTGGCGCAGTGGTAGCATTGCCGCCTTACAGCACCAGGGACCCCAGTTCCACCCTGACTACGAGTGCTGTCTGTACGGCGTTTGTATGTTCTTCATGTGTTCGCATGGGTTTTCCCCATGGGTACCCTGGTTTCCTTCCACACTCTAAACAAGTACAAGTTTGTAGGTTAATTGGCTTCAATAAATTGTCCCTAGTGTACAGGGATCGCTAGTCAGCGCGGACTCAATAGGCAAGCGGGCCTGTTTCCACGCTGCATCAACAACCTAAACCTCCCCTTTTTTGTCCCCTCTCTTCAGTGCTAAATGCCCTCCTTTACCTTATCTGTCTGCATGTAATCCATTTCCTCAATTCCCTGCACAACCTCATGTCTCCTAAATGCTACTATAGTACAGACATAACCATCAACCCCTGGCAGCATTTTCACAGAAACATAGAAAATAGGTGCAGAAGTAGGCCATTCGGCCCTTCGAGCCAGCACCGCCATTCAATATGATCATGGCTGATCATCCAGAATCAGTATCCTGTTCCTGCCTTTCCCCCCCACATCCCTTGATCATGTTAGCCCCAAGAGCTGTATCCAACTCTCTCTTGTATACATCTAGTGACTTGACCTCCACTGTCTTCCTTAGCAGAGAATTCCACAGGTTTACAACTGGCTGAAAAAGTTTTTCCTCATCGCAGTCCTAAATGGCCTACTCCTTATTCTTAAACTGTGACCCCGAGCTCTGGACTCTCCCAACATCAGAAACAATTTCCCTGCATCTAGCCTGTCCAATCCCTTAAGAATGTAAAATGTTGCTATAAGATCCCCTCTCATCATTCTAAATTTCAGTGAATACAAGCCCAGTTGATCCATTCTTTTATCATATGTCAGTCCTGCTCTCCCGGGAAATAGCCTGGTGAACCTACGCTGCACTCCTTCAATTGCAAGAATGTATTTCCTCAAATTAGGAGACCAAAGCTGCACACAATATTCCAGGCGTGGTCTCACCAGGGCCCTGCACAACTGCAGTAGGATCTCCCTGATCCTATACTCACATCCTCTCGCTACGAAGGCCAACGTGCCATTTGCTTTCTTTACTGCCTGCTGTAACTGTATGCTGTGACTGGTCTTGTTGCACCTCCACTTTTCCAAAACTGACACCATTTAGATAATACTCTGCCTTCCTGTTCTTGCTACCAAAGTGGATAACCTCACATTTATCCACATTATACTGCATCTGCCCACCCACCAAACCTATCCATGTAACCCTGCAGCCTCAAAGCATCCACCTTGAAGCTCTAAATTGTTAATGTATACTGTAAATAACTGGGGTACCAGCACAGAGCCTTGAGGCACCCCATTGATGCCTCTCATCTGTCTTTGTCCACCCATTTGCCAATCAACCTCCCCCTCACTCGTACCCACCTAACATTTGCTAGGCTTTGTCCAAATCACCTCTTTCCAGCTTTCTCCCCCAACTACAATTGGTCTGAGGCAGTCTCTGCCCAAAACATCACCTATTCATGTCCTCCAGCGATGTACCCCGACAAGCTGACTTACTCCTGCACCCAACCTTATCCTACATCTGACAAACAGTATAGAAACATGAAAACACACAACTTCACATTCAGGGGTCGTTTCTTCCCAGCTGTTATCAGGCAACTGAATCATCCAACTACAACCAGAGAGCAGTGCTGAACTATTACCTACCTCTTTGGTGACCCTTGGACTATCCTTGATCAGACTTTGCAGGCTCTATCTTGCACTAAAATCTTGAAATTAAAAAAACGTTATTCTCTTATCATGTACACACTGCAAATTGTTCGATCAAAAACTCTTAAATCCCTAGCATCACATTCTAGACACTAGCGACCCTGTGTAAAAAAACTAGCCTTGCATATTTTTAAAACCTATGCCCTCTAGTAATTGATTTTTTTTCCTAATGGGGAAAAAATGCATGACTACCTCCCCTAACTATGCCTCTCATCTCTGGCCTTAGCCCACCCATCTGCCAATGATCCCCTTCCCCTCTCACCTGTTATCCATCTATCACCTGCCAAGCTTTGTCTCACCCTAAACGTTTTCCCAGCTTTTTCGTCTGAAGACGGGTCCCCACTGGAAACGTCTCCTATCCATGTACTCCAGCTGTTGCTTGACCCGCTGAGTTACTCCTGTACTTCGAAATGTTTGTAAACCAAGAACTGCAGTCCGTGTAACTCTGCACAACGTTTATTACTGGGGCAGCACAGACAACTCATACAAACTCGGTAAAACTGAGAGTTATTTCCCGATGGACAGATATAGCCACAAGTCTCGTTCCTGTGGGGAGCATGGCAGCTTCAGGGGTAATAACGCAGCGCACATTATCACAGGTCACCACGCGGTCTGCGGCAGATTCCCATGCCCCAAGTTGAGGGTTGGTGTCCTGAGGCCTTCATCCATCCACCCGGGCCTCCACTTTAGTCAATGCACAAATTCCTGGGTTATAATCGGTTTCGATTGATTCCAAGTCCCGCTGGAGATGTGCAGACGCTGTGAACGCACAGGAGTTGGTGCAATGACCTTGGGGACACCTTGAATTGACGTTAAGACGGAGCACAAGGCAGCCGGTGGGTTTAGACCGAGCGACGGTTGCAGTCCGTGTGGGCGGCGGGACAGCCCGTCAGTGGCCTCCCTTCTGCACCATCTGCGCGAAGCGGTTGGTGAGCGCCAGCGTGGTGTCCACAAAGCGATCCACGCAGCTGATCAGGCAGCTCTCCGTCCGCGAGTCCAGCCTGGAGCCCGGCTTCTCCACGCACTTGTCCCAGCACTCGGCCGTCAGGCTGTGCACTCTCAGCTGCAGCTGCGCCTTCTGCTGCTCGGCGGCCAGCAGCAGCTGCAGGTCGCTCTGCTCCGTCGCCGACCCCACAACCTCCATGGCGCCCAAAGACCCAGGAGCTGGACGCACCACGTCTCCCAAACCCAACGGACTGACGTCAGTCCGCAACGGAACGTCATGTCCGCCATTTTAGGAATAAGACCCTGATCCCCGTTAGGCCTCTGGCGGATTAATCCACGTCAGTCATTGCATTTTGCAGTTTATCTTGGTCTATTTTAACCTTCGATGATAGACCATTATGATCTTCGTTTATAATAAATAAGGTGCTTCTTTAAAAAAAAAATGTTTTAAAGGGAAACTGCGTATAAAATGAGCAACAATGCGCAATGAAAGGTCTCTGGACCATATGCATTGTATTAAATAGCAATGTTACAAAATTTTGAGATTTAAAAAATCAAGTCTGCAATTTATCCCATCAGATAAAGATTAAGAAGAAGTTTAATTTAACACCTAATTCACTTTCATATCTTCAGTATTGTGAGGGATAAAGTGATTAAACCCCACTATTGTAAGGATTCAGGCGAAGATTCTAACTTGTAAACAGGATTCTAACCGATAGAGGCCAGGCAGGGAGAAGATGTTGACATAGCTGGGAGTGGGTTTATCACAACTGTCCTTGAGTGAGTTTGGATAGCATAGTGTAGCGTAGAAGGAGGGTGATAGATGGGACCCTTGTCAGTAGGGACTAGGGATGAAAGGGACCCTTGTCAGTAGAAACTAGCTTTAGTTCAGATACAAAAAAAACTGAGATAGGTCAGTTGGAGGTGAGAAAACTAGGCCAGGTCAATTGCGACTGGGCATGCTTAATTCAATAAATGAATATTGGTTATACGCCCCTAGTCGAGAAATTGCTCATTATCATGAACATGCTATGTATGATGTGGGAGGTACTGGGGGATGTACCCATAGACTGTGCACCTCAGTGCTCTGATAGGGCAGAGCCAGAAGGGGAGGTTATGCCAGCAGAATTGTGTGTATAAAGGGGCTTTACTTTTCTGACTTTGGTGTGTCTCAATTTGGGGAGGCACCCGATTCTGCAGATTCGCAAATAATAAAAAAACATCTCTTGTTTCGTGATTTAGTCTCTGAGCAGTGATTGTGAGCACAAACTATATCTCACAGTATTAAAAAAGTTATGGCCATTTTCATGCTTCCTTTTGCTTTTCTATTGACTTAACACAAAAGTTGTGATCGAAGCCCATAACTTTCTTTAAAAAATAAGAGAACTGAAAGAAATTTTCAGTTATTATAGATTGAAGTATTCTGAAACAAATATGAAACAATCTTACTTGGGTGACCTGAAATTAAAGCATATAACTAGTTAGTTACCCAATTGTAGCTAATTACAAAATTCAATTACTAAAAAAATAAAAAAAGATTTAAAGCCTAAGTGTCCAATTAACATTCACACAATAATTCACAATATAACATGATTTTTAAATCTAATTGGCATTAATTTATAAGCCAAATTGAAGGAATTCAGTGTTTAATGCCCATAAATTAACGGGCATTTTAAACAGCTTGCGAGTGGGATTTTCTGGAACGCGATAGATTGGAACGTTGCGGTTGTGGTGAATTTAAACCCCATATCAGCAGGAAAAATTCTGCTGGTTCGTATGGGGACTAAATCACTGCTTCGCAACATGAAATATTGATTAAAGTCCTTTAAAAAAACCTGGTTTATATGTAAAAATAAACAGCTTTCATTTACCTGTCCCCTACGTAAAATCGGTCCTCGTTGTCGGCGTTCACGGCATTAGGAGCTAATTTTAATTTTACTGCAGCGATGAAATAGTCGGGCTATTTATTTAAAAAAATTAACTTACCGGCAGTCGAAAGGAATCTCCAGAAATAGATCGCACTCCGACAAAAGAAAGCACTGGATGGCAAGGGGAAAACCGCATTTTAACCCGCCCCCCCCCCTTAAAGGCGCCAAAGTCGCACGCATGGCCAGTGACAGAACTGCAGCACCGTTAAAGGTAAGTTTTGTAACATACCTATATTAAAGATTATAGAGCGGATCTTTGGTTCTAAGTACTTTTGAATTTGCTTCCTGAAAAATGGGCTTCTTTTGTTTGCAACAAGGAACACGGCAGAGCAGAGTTTGTGCGGTGATTAGAACAGTTGCCGGCTCTGAAGCTTCGGATATAGACAAAGTAAAAACTTGGCAAGGTTTGTAGGGTACGGTTGTAGAGCGCAGGATAGCCAACTTCCAGCATCACATTACTGGATCTCCGTGCACACAGAACCGGTAGAGGCAGGTGTATTCAGGATGACACCAGCTGCTATTCACCCTCAGTTCAATTAGTTTGAATGCTGCAGCATCTTTATTCGACAAAGCAAAAAAACATGACGACAGACCAGGGAACCTGTGCTTCAGTATGAAAGGGCAGGACAGAAGAAGGATTAGCTACTAACCAGACTTAAAACATCCTGCTGATCATGGATTTCAGGACATTCTATTTAATTACATACAGCATTGATAACAAGCATTTTATCATGGAAAAGGTAGATGTTTTACAGAGGTCTAAGAAGAATATGGATCTCAAATTACAGCAGGAAATACTGGGAGCAACAGCATTACTCCATGTAGCATCGTGGATGGGGAGAGAACAAGCTTACTTACACAGGCTTGCTTTGTGGCAACTGACAAATTGTGAATAAAGTGGCCATAAAAAAGAAACCTATTCTGGAAAGATAAAATACTGGAGTAACTCAGTGGGTCAGACAGCATTCCTGGACCAGTAAATCAGCATCTGCTGGTTCTTGTTTCTATAATCTGTAATCTGGATTGGTTCAGCAAGTTTGAAACTTGTAGATGCTTCAAGTAGATCAGCCAGTGATCCAGCTCTCCTCGGTTTCCCTATCTTTGCATCAGAAAACATGTTTATCCTTGTCCAGATTGCATGAACAGTCAATTAAAAGTATCTCTGCACACCTGCTGCCTGACAAAAGTATTTCTAGCATTGTGTTTCAGTCCTCCATCGCCTGCAGATTTGCAATTTTCTATTTTTATCGTCATTTGTTCCAGTCAATACAATATTTGTGATATTACGAGTCTGAAGAAGGGTCTCGACCCGAAACGCTTCCCATTCCCTCTCTCCAAAGATGCTGCCTGTCCCACTGAGTTACTCCTGCATTTTGTCTTCATCTTCGGTGTAAAGCATCTGCAGCATCAGTATTTCCTTCTTACACAATGCACTATTTGCAAATCACGAACTCCCGACATACTTGCGAAACATATTTAATCTTCAGGAAAAGACACATGTGGGAGAACTTACTGACGGTCCATCTGATTCCTTGGGTCAGATCTTACAGCCAAGCAATACTGAAGGGGACTGAATGAGCATTACTGAAGGGGGCTGCAAATATGTTCAGTTAAGAAGCGATCAGCTGCAAGCAAGATTGGGGGAAGGGGGTTGGATAAGAATCTACATTAGGACCTCCATTATAAAACTTAACTGATCAGTGGCACAGGAACAAGAATGATTAGGGTTAGATCTTGGGGATCATTAAGCCAGTACAGGGCCTACCTTAGGTTCTAACCATTGTTGCATTGTGAAGGTAGAAAGAAATTGTAGAGGACAATACATCCAGAATGAAGGAGCTCGGGGAAATTAGCATCAGTAAAACAATGCTAAATAGCATTTGGGAAATAAAGTAACTAAAGATGATAAATCCCTATGGCTGGACAAACTGCATCTTAATATTTTGAAAGATGGCTCTAGCAACAGTGGTTGTCATCTTTCAAAATCCCATAAATTGTAGAGCTTTTCCCACAAAACAGAAGTTAGCAAATTCCAAAGGGAGGGAGATACAAAAAAGGGAAGTTACAGATCAATCTGCCTTTTACATTTATGGAAAATAATGCAATCTATTAATACAGAAGTAGTAACATGATGCTTAAAATAAAAAGGCTGGATGGGTCAAGATTGATTTTCAATGACAAATGTTTGACAAATCCATTCAAGTTTTTTTTAATGTTTAACTAACAGGAGTAAGATGGTATGTATTTAGACTTTCAGAAAGTGTCCAGCTAAGGCCCATTAATAATTTGGACGAAGGGATCAAAATGTTTCGAAGTTTGCTAACCTAAGCAGGGTGGCTGTGTGAGATGAACAGGATTAGGAGAGGCTTCTTTGGATGACAGGTTAAATGAATGAGCAGGGACATGCAGATGAAATATCATGCAGAAAAATGGTTGGAAGAAACACAAAAAAGTATGTTCTTTATGACGCAGTGTCAAAGTTCATCTCTTAAAAAGCAGACAGTAACAAATTGGTTAAAGGTAAACCATGGCAAGCTTTAATCGATTCGTCAGACGGGAGTGGCGAGATCTACAATGAGCACAAACGTTGCTCAGTGCTTCTCGGGCTCCACTCACAGAACAAAGGAAAGTGATTGCAATTATACATTTTTCTTATCAATAAAACACTCCTACCAAGTCTGAATTGGCATGACTGAAAGATTTTATAACCTTTCAGAGTGTAGGAAACGCTGGGTCCAAATCAAGCTCATTCAATAACAAGTTATCACTTATTTCTGGAGCGTCAGCTATTTTTTTCAATCTTGGCTTCTTTATAGCCTTGAAAGAAACACATTATTATGCAGGTTTCCATCTTAATGGCTTTGTTAAAAAGACAACCTGTCCTCCATATTGTGTTCCATGTAAAGTCATTCAGACTTGGCACCGAGCCATTCTTTTGTTCTACTAGACCATGCTTTTGTAGAAGAACTACTCCATTTTGTAAATTATATTAGATTTGACTATTAGTTCTTTCATTCCCTCCTTTTTTCAAACATGATAACATTCGCAGTCCTCGGTAGGTACACACAATGGTCGCAAGCTTTAGAGCAATGATTAGCAGAATGATTGAGCCATAATGTATCACAGTACCCCAAAGTCCATCAAACCAATGGTATGGCTACCAGTTCAATAGTATCCCAAAGTCCATCAAACCAATGGTATGGCAACCAGTTCTCACTCTCTTCATTGACGACCATCCTGATGAAGCTTGTTTAGGGTCGATGGATCAGGTGCCACCTGTAGGCGGTGTAATCCTTTCAGCCTATATTGTGGTTGTGCCATAAAGTTTGCACCTGTCCGAGGGTGTTGCCAGTCTCTTTGGACAGCGTTGCACAGGTGCTCCCCCCTCTCGGCCTGTGGTGGGATTCACCACCTTGAGCGAGACGCTGGCATATCCATGGGTTTGGACAGCTTCCCCTCTCAGTAGGTTTGGGTGGCCTGTTTCCACATCACCACGTAGAAGCGGCTGCTGGACTGGAAGCCAAAGACAGCCACCTGTAGATTGTGATCTGTGTTGACGTAGAAGGTGCCACTGATGTTGATGGCGTTGAACTCCTCAAATCCGACAGCAAGGCCAGGGTCAGAGTTGGCGGTCTGCATTAACTCAATGCCCTTGTTGCGCACTACCCAGTTAGGAACGATCTGCATCGTCCCCTTTGGAACTTCCTCAGGTCAGTCTCACTGATGGCTCTGTTCTCGGGGCACACGTCATAGATATCTGGGATGTTGTTGTCAAAGGTGTCCTGCAGGTGTCTCGTCTGCTGTCACCATCGGCATCGATCTGGTCAGGGTTGGGAAGAAAACGGCAATTGTCCTTCTCATCAGATACGCCATCATTGCTATCCTCATCAATGTCCTGATTGTCATCACACTGATTACCCACCAGGTCTGAGACATTGTCTTCCTGGATAGGTTTATGCATAATCTCTTTCAAGAAGTCCATCTGTTTCAAAATGTTCAGCTTCTTTTTCTCTAGATCCTTGGTCATACGATAGAGCTCAAAATGCTTCAAGATTGTTGATCAAATGCGGTTTGTCGTTCCGAAGTTGCACTTCCTCCTGATCTGTAAAGACGTTCTTTCTTCTGTATGGATCAGCTTTACATGGCGTTACATGGTGTTTCTTAAGTCCATCAACTCCTCTGTAAACAGCACAGCAACCCTTATACTGACATCGATACATGGTGGGCAAAATCTTCCCTTTCCAAGTTTGACTTTGTTTTCTAGCCACATTGTTTCTTCACATTCTTAATATTGCACTTCTTAACTGGTAACTTACTCTTCTTCTTCCACTATGGTTGAAAAGACTCATCTGAAGAGCCATTCTAAACTTTTATTTCTCTGTCATCTTCACTTGATAAATACCTTTCAGAAAGATCACTGGACTCCAATCCATCCACAACATAATTTCTTATAGAACAAGATGCTTCATTGCAGTTAACTGTTTTTTCCACATTTAATGGTTGAGTTGCATCTTGTATCTGAACTTTTTCCAAGAGCTCTCTGTATATTCAGGATCTGAGCGCAAGTACATATCCTTCTTCAATGGGGATTCCGAGTTGTCCGCAGCCACCGACTGCAAAGTGGCTCCACTGTATGTACAAGGCTGAAAGTACTAACACTGGGACCGGTTGATGCTTCGCAATATTATCACCCTCGCCATTTTCAGTCTTGTTCCTTTCCAAGGTGAAAGGGTCATTGAACCGTCCAGAACTTCCTCCATTGAGTCCTTATTTCTACTGGATGGGCACTGTCCCTCATTCAAAACAATGCTGTGACTTGAATGCTGTAACTGTGGCCCTCTGGACACCCCCACACAGCACCGACTACTCCTCTGCTGTTAAAACACTCTGTACATGTGGCTGAGAACCACAGCTACTACCACGATGGTGAGCACAGGTGACCAAAATCTGTCGACCCTGTGGGTTTGCAACCAAGACACCTTCATTTAACATCTGCTTAAAGTCACCAGACACAGAATTGCTTAACGGAGGATTTGAAAGTGAATCCGTTACTACAACACATCTGCTAGCCTTTTGTTCATGTTCATGTTGTACTGAAGCTACTGGTGAAGTATTCACTTTTTGAATAACGTTTTTCAAGATAGTGCAACACTTATAAAACTGAGCGTGACAGTTCCTATAGATATACTCAGGCAAAGTGGAATCCTGCCTCGCCACAACACCAACTAACTTCTTCCCCTCTGCTATCAGAGTAATGAACAATCCTTCCAATTGCTGGGATTCTGTCTGATGCACCTCTACCCCATCGCAGACATTGGACTTTGTTTCTGGAACTGGTGTGCTATAATGCTCAGAACTATATTCTCCACACTAACCTTTTCTTTGCTCTACCTATTTTAGATTAGCCTGGCTTGATTGCATTTATGAACAGTATTATCTGATTTAATTGGACAGGATGTAAAACAAAGCATTTCAAAGTACTTCAGCACATGTGACAATAATAAACCTAAAACTAAATGTCTATAATCTTTTGTAATTAAACATTGCCCAACCAGCAAAAGGTTGCACTTATTCATGTTAATCCTTTGTGTCTTGCTGACACTGAAAAAGGGTGCAAGGGTGTTGAATAACTATTAACTGGGTTCCTGCTTAATTAATGTTTCTATACTTAGCTGACTTGATTTGATTTCAATAGGTTTGTTTTTATCTGTGTTCTGGGACATATGAACATTTAAACTAAATAGGGGGGAGGGGTGTCAAATGGGATAGTCAAGGACGGAGTTAAAAGGAAAGAGAGTAAAGGGATAGTTAATGACCCCAGAATTAACGGGAAAGAAAGCTCACAAAGGGAAAGGAGAATATGGCCAAGTGTAACAGGGATCGATGTGAAAGGTGAGATGCGTAAGGAATTAAAAGTATTGTATATGAATGCACGAAGTATAAGAAGTAAAGTTAATGAGCTCAGTTAGAGGTTGGTAGATATGATATTGTGGGGATTATTGAGACGTGGCTGCAGGAGGATCGGGCCTGGGAACTTAATATTCAAGGTTATACATCCTATAGAAAGGACAGGCAGGTGGGCAGAGGAGGGGGGTAGCTCTGCTGGTAAGGGATGGAATTCAGACCCTTGCGAGGGAAGGCAAAGGGACCGATGAGGTAGTCACTGTGGATTGAGTTGAGGAATTGTAAAGGCAAGAAGACACTAGTGGTGTAAACTACAGACCCCCAAATAGTAGCCCGGATATAGGGTGTAAGTTGCAGCAAGAGTTAAAACTGGCATGTAACAAAGGTAATGCCACTGTGGTGATGGGGGGATTTCAATATGCAGGTAGACTGGGAAAATCAGGTTGGTTCAGGACCCCAAGAAAGAGATTTTGTAGAGTGCCTCCGAGATGGATTCTTAGAGCAGCTTGTAATGGAGCCGACCAGAGAAAAGGCAATTCTGGATTTAGTATTGTCTAATGAACCAGATTTGATAAGAGAACTCGAGGTAAAGGAACTGTTTGGAGGTAATGATCATAATATGATTAGTTTTAATCTGCAATTTGAGAAGGAGAAGGTTAAATCGGAAGTGTCAGTGATGCAGTTGAACAAAGGGGACTATGAAGGCATGAGAGAGGAGCTGGCTAAGGTAGACTGGAAAGGGATCCTAGCAGGAATGATTGTGGAACAGCAATGGCAGGAATTTCTGGGCATAATCCGGACGACGCGGGATCATTTCATTCCAAAAAGGAAGAAAGATTCTAAGGGGAGTAGGAGGCAACCGCGGATGACACAAAGCTGGGTGGCAGTGTGAACTGGGAAGAGGATGTTAGGAAGTTGCAGGGTGACCTGGACAGGTTGAGTGAGTGGGCAGATGCAGTATAATATAGATAAATTTGAGGTTATCCACTTTGGCAGCAAAAACAAGGTGGCAGATTAATCTCATTGGGGTTGGGTTAGGTTAGGTAAGGGGGAGGTACAGCAAGACCTGGGTGTCCTTGTACACCAGTCACTGAAAGTTGGCGTGAAGGTACAGCAGGCAGTGAAGAAAGTTAATGGAATGCTGGCCTTCATAACAAGAGGATTTCAGTATAGGAGTAAAGAGGTTCTTCTGCAGTTGTATAGGGCTCTGGTAAGACCACATCTGGAGTATTGTGTACAGTTTTGTCTCCTAATTTGAGGAAGGAGTGTAGATTGTGATTGAGTTTGTGTAGCGTAGGTTCAAGAGATTAATCCCTGGGTTGGCGGGACTGTCATATAGGGAAAGATTGAAAAGACTAGGCTTGTATTCACTGGAGTTTAGAAGGATGAGGGGCTGTCTTATAGAAACATAAAATTATAAAAGGACTGGACAAGCTAAATGCAGGAATAATTTTCCAAATGTTGGGCGAGTCCAGAATCAGGGGCCACAGTCTTAGAATAAAGAGGAGGCCATTTAAGACTGAGGTGAGAAAAAACGTTTTCACCTAGAGAGTTGTGAATTTGTGGAATTCCCTGCCACAGAGGGCAGTGGCGGCCAAATCACTGGATGGATTGAAGAGAGAGTTAGATAGAGCTCCAGGGGCTAGTGGAGTCAAGGGATATGGGGAGAAGGCAGGCACTGGTTATTAATTAGGGACAATCAGCCATTATCACAATGAATGGCAGTGCTGGCTCGAAGGGCTGAATGGCCTCCCCCTGCACCTCTTTTCTGTGTTTCTATGTTAACATTCAAATTGTGAGCCTTCTCAAACTGCTTCTCACATTTGTCACAAACAAATTCAAGTTTAGCTTCTGTCTTGTGCTTGGTCATATGGTATTTCAAGGATGCTCTTTGCCTGTAGAGGAAACCACAAACTTCACACTGCAAAGGGTTTTCTCCAGTATGGTGCATTCGGTGAGCTGACAGGTGTTTCCGCTGTTTGAAAGTCTGTCCACATTCATCACAAATATAGTTTCCTTTCACAAATGGAGACGTTCTTTCTCCCAAGTTGTCCATCAGTGTGTGAAACCAGCATTCTTCTTCCTTCTCCATCAATACCAACTGTCTGTCTGATCCATCCCAACTCAGCTCCTCACTTTGATCCCGGCTGGGATTTACCTCAATCCAATTCTGTAACTGAGTTGCGCTCCACAATCAAGGCTTTTCAACTTCACAACCTGATTTATCTCCTTCAGCTGCTGTGTGATGGAAGCGAGATGGTCATTATCAGACTGGGCATTGGTGAGCACATTTCTCATCTGTTTCAGCTCGGTCTGTAGCTCTGGGATAAGCTGCCACCTTTTTCTGGCTACTTCAAGAACCTGTGGTAATGGACCCATCTTGGTCAGTGTAATAAACGCAAGCACAGTTGTCAGCCTTATTCAGGACGTCTTGGTGCAGGGGTTGTTCCCCAAGTCCAGCCCATCTGGGCCAACCTCAGGATAAAAAAGCAGGGTCAATATCCCCATTGTCCTTTCTTGGTTCTCCTCCATTTACAGTCAATCGTATCAGATGTCTCCAACAGCGGTAATCTTCAATCTTCACGGGGGTTGGTGTTGTAGTAGCACCCGGTACAGTCCCCTTCAGCACAGTCCCAATTTTGTCCTATCCCACTACCTTATCAATATGTAGTCTTCCAGTAGTATGGACTGTGTCTGTTCAACTGGCAGTGGCTTCTGCGTTTTCAATCCCTGTGAATGCAAGACTGACATGGTTGTGCTTAATTGCTGTGCGTATGTAAATGATTAATCGCTGAGGGCGATTCATTGCTTTTGAATGCTTTGTGTAAAGAACTTTGAATTGCCTTGTTGCTGAAATGTGCTATATAAATAAATTTGCTTGCTGGTGTCGCTGTGACATTGTTTGCCGGCGTGGGCAAGTTGTGCAGAAGCGCCTGTTCCCACACTCTATCACACGACCCAGCACTGATCGCGAACGCAACCCACTAGTCAGGAAAAATAATCATCCATCATCAGCTGTTAATCAGTGTTGCTGGTTTGAACATTGAATTCTTTAATTTTGCAAAATGATACAAACAGTGACCCCCCTCCCTCTCTCCATTAAAAGTCGTTTAAACAGTTCCACAGTTTGCAACAATGTATCCACCTTGGGATCACATCGTCCTGATCTAAACCACCCTGCTCGATTTAATCTCTTGCTCGACATGACTTGTCCTGGTCTCTCATTGCTTCAGTACTCCACCACACCCCACACCTCCCCCCCTACAGTCAGTCTGAAGAACGGTCCCGACCAGAAAACCCATTCACCTTCCCATTTCCACCAGAGATGCTGCCTAAACTGCTGTTACTCCAGCAATGTGTGTTTGTCTTTGGTATAAACCATTTCATTTTTATTACTGCTTTTAGAATTTTGAATTGGTACGTATTAATATCTTCATGTAAAATTAGTTATGCCAAGTCTGACCGCCATTTTTGAAATTAAACTGTACGCGATCTCTTAACAAGTTGAGAGGATTTCCATTCTGTGCTGCGTTTTATCATTGATTTCAACTGGCGTGAAATTGAATGGGCACCTTCTGTGTTTTTACCATCCAGTGCACTATAACTCCATGTTATTAATCTGGTTAATTATTAGCGTGTGTTGCAACAACATTAGAGATACAGCATGAAAACAAGCCCTTTGGCTCACTATGTCCGCGTTGATCAGCGATCAGTACACTTAGAGAACCTTTTGTACCCTGAGGTGATTTCGCAGTGGAGCAGTCAAAATGTAGAAACAAAGAATGTTGGTTTATCAGGAAAAGATACAAAAAGCAGCCGTCAGGCAACATCCCAGGCAAACATGGATATGCGAATTTCAGTTTAGGACACATCATCAGACATAGAGGAGAACGTCTTCAAAGAAGGCATACCTTGAGGAGATTTTGCAGTGGAACAGTTGCAATGTAGAATCAAGGAACTGCTGTTTCTGCAGCTTGTAGGAACACACATTATTTCTACATTTTGATTGCTCCACTTTAAACTTCCTTGTACCTCTTATGTTCTTCTCTTTGATCAACAAGGAATAGTCCTAACCTAACCACAATGCAGACCCTAAAGTCTTGGTAATATTCTTGTAAATATGCTTTGTACTCTTTCCGCATTAATGCAATAATTCCTACAGCAGGGTGACCAACTGAGCAGAACACTCCAAATGTTGCCACACTAACGTTTTGTACAATCTGATGAAACCTCCGCAATTCCCTGAATGATGAAAGCCGGCGTGCCAAACAACATTTCACCTCCATATCAGCGTGTGAGGGAACTATTTACATATTCCTAGATCTCAGAAAAGGCTCAATACTCTGCATGTTCCGACCTTTAACTGTAAAGCAAGTTCTGCTCCATTTTAAACGCTTCCTAACTAAAAACTTCTGAAACCTACTATCCAATATTCTCATGTAATTAGTTTATATATTTATGACAAACAGCAACAGGCCGTTAACAGACCTCTGCGGCTTGTCCTCATAAAGCTATGTCCTCTAGTACCTCCTATTTCCATCCTTGAAGATAGGTCCATGGGCCAAGTAGTTATATCTACTGTCATGCCACCAATAAGCTTCTCGGGAACTTCGTAAAAACACTCGAGATTCAATACGGGAAGTATTGTATGACTGGTAAGCCTATCAGCTGTGTCGGAACGTTACTGGTGGGGATTCTGATGAATAATATATAAATACATCTTTGGAGATAGAAATTGATTAGTGGCATTCAACAGCTTGACTGTCACTAATTAACTCCTGTCTTTCCAAATGCATGTAGACCTTATCTGTCAGATCTCCAATAACTTTCATACCAGAGATATTCTGTCATCTCTGGAGGAACTTTCTTACCAGAGGTATTCAGCTTACTGGTCATAGAGCTATACATTCATAGAGCCGGGAAACAGGCCCTACAATCCAACTCGTCCTTACTGACCTGATGTTAAATCTGACCTCGACCCACTTTGCGCGTTTTCGGTTGATATCCTTTGAAATGTTCCAAATCATGCACATGCCCAAATTATTTTAATTGTTGTTGTTGTAATTGCTCTGTGGTTTCCTTGTTCCATTTACCCACAGCCTCCGTATGGAAACATTGCTCCGAGGATCTATCGCCTTTCATTGGAACCCTACACAATATAGTTATTGAAACCCATGCTCTTGGAAAACCTATTGTATATTCACCTGTTGTGTTTCCGTTTTGATTTTTATACACCTCCTGTTGTTCACAACTGTACCCCCTATGCTCCAGGAATAAAGTGCTAGCCTGTCCAATCTTTCACAGCAGTTGAGGGCCTCAAGTCACGGTAACATGCTTCTATCAGATCGCCGCTCAGCCTCTGAAGATCCAAGAAAAACAATTCAAGTTTATCCAAATCTTCTAATAGCAAATCCCGTCTTTACCAGACAGTATTATGGTAAACCTCTTCTGTACCTGTTCCAACGATTCCACATCTTTCCTCAAATGAGGCGACTGCAACTGCTCAAAAGACGGCAAGTGCAGCCTAACCAAAGTAAATCAGTCAGTCAATATTTTCAGTTGTAATGCACTTCCCACATGATTATTTCTCAGGGATTCTAGAATTTCCTTGATCTCACGCATTCTGCAGGAGGAGCATATCAATTCTCTAACTGCCATTTCCCCTGCACTACCATTACCACTAAAATGATTTGTTTCCCTCTGCCTCCATCCAGCTTCCTCTATTAAGCTTCCTTTTCAGAATGGCAGGCAGTGACTAGTGGGGTGCCGCAAGGCTCAGTGCTGGGACACCAGCTATTTACAATATATATTAATGATTTGGACGAGGGAATTCAATGCAACATCTCCAAATTTGCAGATGACACCAAGCTGGGGGGTATAGTTAGGTGTGAGGAGGATGCTTGGAGGCTGCAGGGTGAGTTGGATAGGCTGAGTGAATGGGCAGATGCATGGCAGATGCAGTATAATGTGGATAAATGTGAGGTTATCCACTTTGGTGGCAAAAGCATGAGGGTAGACTATTATCTGAATGGTGGCAGATTAGGAAAAGGGGAGATGCAACGAGACCTGGGTGTCATGGTACACCAGTCATTGAAAGTAGGCATGCAGGTGCAGCAGGCAGTGAAGAAAGCAAATGGTATGTTAGCATTCATAGCAAAAGGATTTGAGTATAGGAGCAGGGAGGTTCTACTGCAGTTGTACAGGGTTTTGGTGAGGCCACACCTGGAGTATTGCGTACAGTTTTGGTCTCCAAATCTGAGGAAAGACATCCTTGCCATAGAGGGGGTACAGAGAAGATTCACCAGACTGATTCCTGGGATGTCAGGACTTTCATATGAGGAAAGATTGGATAGACTCGGCTTGTACTCGCTGGAATTTAGAAGATTGAGGGGGGATCTTATAGAAACTTACAAAATTCTTAAGGGGTTGGACAAGCTAGATGCTGGAAGATTGTTCCCGATGTTGGGGGAGTCCAGAACAAGGGGTCACAGTCTAAGGATAAGGGGGAATTCCTTTAGGACCGAGATGAGGAAAACATTCTTTACACAGAGAGTGGTGAGTCTCTGGAATTCTCTGCCACAGAAGGTAGTTGAGGCCAGTTCATTGGATATATTTAATAGGGCGTTAGATGTGGCACTTGTGGCTAAAGGGATCAGGGGGTATGGAGAGAAGGCAGGTACGGGATACTGAGTTGGATGATCAGCCATGATCACATTGAATGGCGGTGCAGGCTCGAAGGGCCGAATGGCCTACTCCTGCACCTATTTTTCTATGTTCCTATGTTTCTAAGCCTCTTTTCCTACGTTGCAATAAGTAACCTGAAACACATCACTTAACTTCAATAGAAAGACTCTCCTAATACTTCTACACCCACGAGGCCATTCCGCTAGGCCTACCATTCACTGTGGCGGTCCTATCCATGTTAGACTTACCAAATTACAACAGCTCATCTTGCTCTGCATGAAATTCCATCAACCATTCCTCAGCCCACCTGACCAATCCATCAAGATTCTGCTGCAATTATTCACATCCATTTTCATTATCTGCAAAACCACTCACTTTTGTATCATTTGCAAACTTGCTAATCTTGCTGTGTATGTTCCCAACCAAATGATTGATATAGATGACAAACAGTAACGGGCCTAGCACCGAACCCTGAGGTGACCACATATCAGGCCTCTTGTCCGAGAAGCAACCGTCCACCATCACCCTGAGTATCCATCCTTGAGGCCACATTTCTATCTATTCAGCTGTCTCTCATTGGATCCCATGCAACCTAACCTTCCAGAACAAAGAAACCAGCATGCGGAACCTTCATCGCTGAAGTCCGTATATACAACGTTTGCATCTCTGCCCTAATCGACCTTTTTGGTCTCGTCTCCAAAAGACTCAGATTTGTGAGACATAACCTCCAACATAATATCCCATGGTGCATATCCATAATCAGACCTTGTCTGTCTAAATGCCTGTGTGTCCTATCTCTCAGAGTACTCTTTCATTACTGCAGATCTTAGGCTCACTGGCCTATAGTTCTCAGCATTTTCCTTGCAGCTGATCTTGAATAGAGGCACAGCATTTGCCACCCTCCATTCTTCCGGTACCTCTCCTATATTTAAAGACGACTCATAAATTTCAACTAGAGCTCCCGCAATTTCCTCTCTGGTTCCCACAATGTCCTTGGATATTTCCAAGCAGGCCCTGAAGATTTGTTTACCTTCATACACAATAGTACCTTTTGCACATATTGGACCATAACACTAACTGCTCTCAAGACTCTTCCGTCCTCCTGCCTTTCCCCAAGGTAAATAGAGAGGAGAAATACACATTGAGGGCCTTATAAATCTTCTGTGGCTCAAAACAGAGTTCACCTGTTTGATTCCTGAGGGGTCCCACTCTCTCTCTCTAGTTACCCTATTCCCTATTATGTATTTATGAAATTTATTGGAATTGTCCTTAAATGCTATCTGCGAGAGATTATATCATGCCCTTTTTTGCCCGTCGGATTTCATTTTTTACCTTAGTTCTCGAAATTCCTTCAGGGATTCATTTGATCCCAGCTGCCTATATTTGTCCCATGTGTCCTTTTTTTGACCAATGCCTCAAATTCTTTCAGCAGGCAAGCTTCCCTACGTTTGCGTGCCTTGCCCTTCACACCAACAGGGACGTCCACATTCCGAGCATTTGTCAGCACACTTTTTAAAACATCCCACTAGGCTGTTGTTCCTTTCCCTTCAAGCAACCTACTCCAATCAACTTAAACGGGACTGTCCCTCATAGCTTCAAAGTTGGAGTAAGCCAATTCCAAATGCATATGACGGTTAACCCAGTGCATCTTGATCAGTTTACCACGGGTGGGGGGAGGGGGGACGGAGGGGGGGGGGGGGGGTGGGGAGGTGGCGGATGGGTCGGGGGCTGTCTGATTCCACCCTCGGAAATCTCACGTGCAATTTGTGCTTCATGACCAAATTTACAACCTCTTTGGTGGTCTGAGTTTCCATTACTTTGCCATTTTTATCCATCGTCCTGTCTTCAATCAGCTCCTGACTTCAATCAATTGGTACTTAACGACTTCTACATGTCATATATTGACTTGCGCAATAACAATTGCTCTCAGTGTACTCTGCCGAGCTCCTGCTGAAGAAGGTTGTTGTTTACCTTACTCCAGTTTGGTAATTACGCTCAATGTCCAGCCTTCTCCCTATTCAATCAATCAAAAATCAAATCAAACAAACTTTATCATCATTTAGAAATACACCGATATATGCAATTCCAAAAGAAGATAAAATGGATAAAAAGATAAATTAGACAATGGAGGCAGCCCATTACATGGCAATCAGGAGTCTGATGGCTTGTGGGAAGAAGCTGTTGCAAAACCTTGACGTTCTGCTCATTATGCTACGATATCTTTTGCCCGAGGGCAGCAGAGTGAACAGTCCATGATGGAGATGTGTGGGGTCCTTTATAATACGGCCTTGTTCAAGCAACGTTTGGTCGCAATGTCCCCGATTGAGGGGAGAGAAGTCCCGATGATTTTTTCTGCTGTCCTCACCACTCTCTGCACGGACTTCCAGTCGGAGGCTTTACCGTCCCCAAACCAGACAGAGATGCAGCTGGTCAGAATACTCTCTATGGTGCCCCTGTAGAAAATGGTGAGGATGGGATGGGGGAGGTGAGCTCTTCTCATCCGGCGCAGAAAGTGCAACCGCTGCTGCGCTCTCTTAACTATTAATGTGATGTTATTTGACCAGGTCAGACTGTTAGTGATCTCCACCCCCAGGAACCTGGTGCTACTGACCAACTCCACATCGCTGTCATTGATGTGAAGTGGTGTGTGACTGTGCCGGTTTTTCCTGAAGTTGACGATGACCTCCTTTGTTTTTTCGACATTCAGGATCAGATTGTTTGTATTGCACCAGTCATTCAAAGCAATTTTAGAACTAATGGAGTTGTGATCATTATCCCCAAAAGAATCTTGCACTGAACGGCAGTCACCTGACCACTCCCACTTCCAAACACGTTCATTATGTTCTCCTTTCGGATACACCTCAGAATTGCTGCCCTCTCGAAGCCTTTGGCACTGATCAAGTCAGAGTCAATACATGTGAAATTAAAGCCACCCACCTTTAACCTGCTGCTTTGGCATCTTTTGGGAAATATGTAAACATATATAACACGTGTATAACATGTATAAAATCATGAGAGGAATAAATCGGGTAGATGCACAGAATCTCCTGCCCGGAGTAGGAGAATCGAGGATCAGAGGACATAGGTTAAAGGTGAAGGGGAAATGGTGAAGGGGATAAGAATCTGAGGGTAACCTTTTCACATAAACAGTGCTGGGTGCATGGAACAAGCTGCCAGAGTAGGTATTTGAGGCTGGGACTATCCCAACATTTAAGAAACCGTTAGCCAGGTACATGGACAGGCCAAGTTTGGAGGGATATGTAGCAAACGCATGCAGGTGGGACTAGTGTAGCTGGGACGTTTTGGCCAGTGTGGGCAAGTTGGGCCTGAGGGCTTGTTTCCACACTGTATCACTCTATGACTCTATATCTGTGCCTGCATCTCGCGCTTTCTATCGGGAAGCCTATATTGACATTAGACGTGTGCAGACAGGACGTCGAAGGTCAACAAGCCGAAGCCAAGAAGTCGAAGCCAAGATGCCGAACCTACCCCGAAAAGCCAACGGACACGATGCAGAAAGAACACGAACCTGAACGGACACCATGCCAAAAGGATACGAAGCCGAATGGACACCATGCTGAAAGAACATGAACCTAAATGGACACCATGCTGTAAGGACAATACGCAGAACAGACATGACATCGAAAAGCCTCCGAACGGATATGACGTCTCCGGGGATGCGAATTGTCAGTGATTGCTCCAGAGGGTGTGGGGGGGGGGTAATCACATCTCTGGCTGGGAGGAGCCAGGAGGGTGTGGGGGTGGGGGGGGTAATCACATCACTGGCCGGGAGGAGACGGGAGGGTGGGGCGGGGGGGGGGGGGTAATCACATCTCTGGCTGGGAGGAGACGGGAGGGGGAAGCTTGAGCTTGCGTTTGTAAAATAGTGACAGTGACTCCAAGCTGCTTTGATTGCCACAGAGGCTTTTCGACGCAACGTTCGGTCCCGTCAGATTTTAAGTCAAAAAAATCTGACGTCGAACAGACATCAGTTCTTACTTTGAAAAAAAATCTTACTTATCGAAAAGGAAACAAATATAAATTTTACTTCGGATTCATGTGAGTGATTCCGTGAAGAACCCCGCCAATCCACACGCGTGTCATTACGTCCAATCACATGGCGAAGCACCGGACTGGCAGGCAAGTCGCTCCTGCCAGCGGTAAGTTTAAACTACAGGTAAGTTTTGTTTTCTTATCTGGTTTTGATTTTCTTGTCGGAACCTCTTTTACAGAGGTTTTCCTGCTCAATATTTTGGCGAAGTCCGACGAGGGAACCGACTATGAAACACCCCAGTTCCGACCGCGTAAGTGGGTGGCTGGTGAATGTCGGCGTCGCGATCGCAGTCACTGATAACGATCAGTGACTTCCAGCACTGTGGTTCCCAGGGAGGGGAAACCCAGCAGCAATGCGGCACCCAGACCGCAGTGGTCCCGGGATATGGGTAAAACCGACCAGAACGGCCAGCTCCGGTGCTGGGAGGGTTCCCACCGGTAATGTGTGAAATTTGGAGGATGGCCAGAATGGAGCCCCTATGGAGAGGGGGCTCCGTCTAGATACACTAGCAGGAGTTGTGTCAGCACAGGGCTATGCGGAGCCCGTGCCAGCAGCGCCTTGCACAGGGCTGCTTAATGTTGATGCCGAGTGTATGGCAGCGCCAGGGCCGGCCTTAAGGCGATTGGACCGATTGCTCCCAATTGGGCCCCGTGCCAATGGGGGGCCCCTGCGCTAATTTTCCGTATTTCGTACGGAAATACGAATTCGCGTTGTTAAATACAATTTTTTTTTTTAAACATTTGCCTTGTTAAATACGGATTTTTTTTTTTAAATGGACATGGATAAAAACCACTGCACCGGCCATCAGACAAAAGGGATGTGTTAACTACTAGCATGTTAACAGCCAGTAGTTAACACGTAGTTATACAATGTGTCATCAATTAATCGATCCACATTCCTCAGTAAATGTAATTGTGTTTTGACCAAGTATTAATGACGCCCTGTGAATTTTATTCAAAGGAACGCGACGTCATTAATACTTGGTCAAAACACAATTACACTGTGGAATGTAGATCGATGCATTGACGACATTGAGAATTTCTTAAAACTCATCTTCATGGTTGAGGGCTCAGACCGCGAGCTTCTTCTTGGTGTGCAGGTTAATCATTCACCTACGTGTCTCTCTGTCTTTCGCTCTCTCCCTCCCTCTATCAATTTTCAATTTCAATTAAAAAACTTTATTGGCATGATAAAGTACATCGTTATATTGCCAAAGTATAAAACATGACATACATATTTGAAATGCATAAGTATAAATACAAGTATACAGTGCATGGATACATATGTCCCTGTACATGAACTCGCAATAGGCCTGTAGCCCTTTATTGATTGCTACACGTTCTTGCAGCTGTAAGCAGTATAACAGAATAGCATGTTTAGCAATTCAATATTAATTTCTTAGTGTCAGTTAACGTCAATTAGTGTGTACGTGCATATTGGTCATTCACTGTCTCACAGGTTATGGCATGCTGCTATGTATTGTGTACCAAGATGTGCCATATTTCCTTCACCAAGTATTATTCTTAGTTTTGATATATCGTCTAATTCTTTAAAATCAGGGGTTGACAGACTGAGTTTGTCAAAGTAAGTTTTCCTTGTTTTGTCAAATTTTTTGCATTTTAGGAGGAAGTGCACCTCTGTTTCATAGAAACATAGAAACATAGAAATTAGGTGCAGGAATAGGCCATTCGGCCCTTCGAGCCTGCACCGCCATTTAATATGATCATGGCTGATCATCCAACTCAGTATCCCGTACCTGCCTTCTCTCCATACCCTCTAATCCCCTTAGCCACAAGGGCCACATCTAACTCCCTCTTAAATATATCCAATGAACTGGCCTCAACTACCCTCTGTGGCAGAGAGTTCCAGAGACCCACCACTCTCTGTGTGAAAAAATTCCTTCTCATCTCGGTCCTAAAGGATTTCCCCCTTATCCTTAAGCTGTGACCCCTTGTCCTGGACCTCCCCAACATCGGGAACAATCTTCCTGCATCTAGCCTGTCCAACCCCTTAAGAATCTTGTAAGTTTCTATAAGATCCCCTCTCAATCTCCTAAATTCTAGAGAGTATAAACCGAGTCTATGCAGTCTTTGTTCATAAGACAGTCCTGACATCCCAGGACTGTCTTATCAACCTCATTTGTCGAACAGTGGCCGCATATTCTATTTTCTCTTGGTTGCCAGAGTCTCTTCTGCCTTCCTTTTTCAACTGCCAAATAGTGGTCGCTTAACGTGTATTTGGTGAGGGTCTGTCTCTGCTTTATGTCTCTAACAGTTGAGAGATAGTCTGCCAATTTATAATCTCTTTTTAGGGCACGGTAACATTCTAATCTGCTTTGACTTTTGGTTTCTTTATCCCAATGTTCCATATACGTTTCTTTACATTGTTTGATAATTTGGTTCACTCTAACTGGTGATTGGGGATCAGTATTGATCTGAGGCTGGTCAGGGTTTAACTGGATAAGTTTTAGCTGAATAGAGGTGGTTAGTCTCAGTACCAACTGACACAGGGAACTCTTTTCTGGGCTCCCCTCTTGTGTTTGAAGGGCTTTAAACTGGAGGGTATCTGGGAGGCTAGATTTAAGGTGATTCCAAAAATGTAGTGCTCTTTTCTGGATATTTATTATCAGTGGGTATCTGCCTAATTCCGCCCTACATGCGTTTGTTGGTGTTTTCCTTTGGATACGGAGGATGTTCAGACAAAATTCCACATGCAGGGCCTCCGTTGTATGTTTTTCCCATTTACTATAACTATGGTGACTATAGTTCATACTTCACTACCAAATATTTTAAGCCAGATTTTAATTGGGATTTGGATGTTGTAGAATCTTCTTTTTATTGCATACAGAGCTCTTCGAGCTTTCTCTTTTAGTGCATTCACTGCCATATTGAAGCTCCCTGATGCTGCAACAGTTAGACCAAGGTAGGTATAGCTCATAGTGTGTTCGATAATAATACTATTGAGAGTAAATTTGTATTTATCTTCCTGACATCTGGGTCTTTGCTAAAAAATCATGATGTTGGTTTTCTTTAGATTTACTGCCAGAGCCCAATTTTGGCAGCACTCATGAAGTAGGTTCAACTGTTGCTGCAGTCCCTGTTCTGTAGGGGAAAGCAGAACCAAGTCATCCGCATAAAACCTCTCTGTCGAGGAGACTGAGGCCCGGCGCTCTGCTCTGGTCCAACTTTACTGCCAAATGGTTGATATATACATTAAACAGTGTCGGGCTCAGATTGCAGCCTGCCGGACGCCTCTTCTCTGGGCAAAGAGATCAGTGCATTTGTCCCCAATTTTAACGGCACATTTATTATTCAGGTACATTTATTTGATAAGGTCATACACCTTTCCTCCTATACCACAACAGAGGAGTTTGTAATAGAGCCCTACTTGTCAAATGCTTTCTCAAAGTCAATAAAACAGGCAAATATTTTTCCCTTTTTTGCTTGGTGTATATGTTTTTCAATGAGAGTGTGGAGGGTATAAATGTGGTCAGTGGTACGGTCTTTTAGGAGGAAGCCAATTTGGTTTTTACTGAGAATGTTGTATTTGTTAAGGAAATCCTGCATTCTGTTATTTATGATACTGCAGAATAACTTCCCTAGGCAGCTACTGACACAGATGCCACTCTCTCTCTCTCTCTCTCTCTCTCTCTCGCACGCACGCTCTCTCTCCCCCGCTCCCCACCTCGTCTCTCTCTCTTGCTCTCTCACGCTCTCTCACTCCCTCTCTGTCCCGGAATCATTGACGTTTTGCGGTGACGGCTGCATCTGCAGTTCCTTTCTGTTGGGGGGGTCATTGACTTTTGTTGCCAAGGTTTTAGAGTAAAGCATAACTCACTTCCCCAATGTGTTGGACAAAACTAGAAGGTGCATTGCCCTGCACTGTCTCCCAGACCTCCAATGAGCTGGTTCAATGGTTGAAGGGTCTGAAGAAGGGCGTCAAACCAAAACGTCACCCATTCCTTGTATCCAGAGATGCTGCCTGTCCCACCGAGTTACTCCAGCATTTTGTGTCTATCTTCGTTTCAATGGTTCAAAGATTTCCATACTATTAGGAAAACTAGAGGTAAGAAAAGGTACCGAACAGATCATTCTGTTCTGGGGTTTCTTCTGTATCTTTTCATACCTCTAGTTTTCCTCTCCCCGACTCTCAGCCTGAAGAACTGTGTGCAGGATAGTGTTCGTGTGCAGGGGTCGGTGTGGGCTCGGTGGGCAGAAGGGCCTGTTTCCATGCTGTATCTTTCAACTAAACTAAACAGATAATGTATGCAAAGAAAATAGTGCATCTTTGTTGGTTCATTATGACTTGATGGGACTTTCAAATCTCTCATTAGAAACCTTCGCAGCGGTTCAGTGGCTGCCTCACAGCGCCAGAAACCCGTGTTCTTTCCTGATGACCGGTGCTGTCTGTACGAAGTTTATACGTTCTCCCCGTGACCTGCATTGGTTTTCTCCGAGATCTTCCGTTTCCTCCCGCTCTCCAAAGACGTACAGGTTGTAGGTCAAGTGGCTTGGTACAAATCTAAATTGTCACTAGTGTGTGTGGGATAGTGTTTGTGTGTGGGGATTGCTGGTCGGTGTGGGCCGAACGGCCTGTTTTCGTGCTATATCACTAAACTAAACTAAACTAGAGCAGATATCTATGGAAAGAAAGCAGAGCATCTTTATTGGTACATTATGACTTGACGGGGATTTCAAATCCCGCAGAAGATACCTTCAAGAATGGAGCATGCATTTCTATCAGTCATAGAAACAGAAACATAGCAAATAGGTGCAGGAATAGGCCATTCGGACCTTCGAGTCAGCACTGCCATTCTATATGATTATGGCTGATCATCTAAAATAGTAAGATTAGATGAGAACGTACCAGTTTGAAGTTTGATCCTTATTTTATGAGGAGTTATGATGAGGGATTTCGTGAAGACCCTGCCAGCACGCATGCGTGACATTCTTTAAAGCAGTGGTGTGAAATCACAGATAGCAGCACTGATTGGAGATAGTAAGATTAAGAGACACTAATATACCAGTTGACCTTATTGTAGAGGGTTAGGAGTGGAGGGTACGAAATCCCTCATTGTAACTCCTCATAAAATAAGGATCAAACTTCAAACTGGTAAATTCTCGTTTAATCTTACTATTTTACTTCAGAGTCACGTGAGTGACTTCGTGAAGATTTCAAAGCTCTGTGATTTCATGCCCTGGACCACATCCATGATCACACACTGCCGTATTCACTGACGGAGGAAGTCTGCACCGTCACCCAGTGATGTAGGTTTTTGAAACTGATGAACAGACCTGTTTCCATTCTCCTGATGTTTTGGGTGACATTAATGTAATGTCGGAGATAGGTGGTTATGCAGAGTCGTACATCAATGGGGTATGCTCGGAATTCCAATTTCAGACCTGTTGTCCCAGGTCTATGATGTTTGATTAACTCATCTATGAAGAAGGTTACTTTGGTGGGGGTCGAGACCATCCTGTCCAGTTTTAGTTTGTGGAGGGTCTGGACCCGTTGAGCTGTGATCAGTGCGATTAACATCACCACTTTGAAGGTGAGTTTATCCAGTGGTAGATCTGAAACTGGTGACCACCTCCTGAGTAGGGACAACACAACCCCAATGCCCCAGATCATATTGTAGCGTGGTCGGGAAGGGTTAGAATTATAAATACCCCTCATAAGTTTCGATACCAGCTGGTGGGATCCTACTCTGATATTGAGGCTTCCTCGTGGACTCTCTGCACGATGTCATGATGATATCCATGGTGCTTGTTGACAGTCCGAATCCTAGTAATGGCCTCTTCAGAACCTGCAAGCCAACAGGTTCAGATGACCATGGCATGGATGACTTTCCCCTGTTATGGGATGGGTCACTAGATTCGGGCTTTTAGGAACCTGCACCCATGGTTCCTTCACCATATCAAGGGCCACCGGGTATAATGGTTGAGTGGGCCAGTCGGGCATTATCAGAATACCAGATGCAGAGTCTAGCTGGATTTTCTGTAATACCCGACTGATGAGGCAGAAAGGGGGAAATGCATAGAAGAACAATTTCCCCCAATGTAGCGAGAACACATCCATCGCTACTGCCCCAGGATCCGGTTCCCAAGAGACATATGTTGGTATCTGATGGTTCAACCTGGACGCAAAGAGGTCGATATCTGGTGTTTCATACTTGGATATAATATTAGCAAATATTTGGGGGTTCAACATCCACTCAGTGTTGTCATTGAATACTCGTGACCTGGTGTCCGCCACTGTATTGAGCTTACCCGGAAGGTATGTAGCTGATATCCAAATATTTCTTTCAATACACCAGTGCCAAATTATGTTTGCCAATTCATCGCAAGATATCGACTTGATACCACCCATATGGTTTAAATATGCCACCACTATTTATTTATTTATTATTTATTTATTTGCATGTTCGTGCAGTAAGCCTGCAGTCCGTGAAATGCTCCCAGCATTTCCAAATAGTTTATACCTTGTGATTGGAGTATAGTAGATTTGGGCAAATCCCATCTGCCACCACAACTTGAAGCGGTGTCGGTAGCTCCCCAGCCCTGGGCACTTGTGTCAGTTTGTAACACGACTGATGGGTTTGACACTATGATGGGATTGAAACAATCACGAATGTTGTTAATCCACCATCGTAGCTCATCTTTTGCTTTGTTTGGTAGCTGCATAGGTCTGTCAAAATGTCCAGCATTTCTTTTTAATGCTGAGATTTTTGCTCTTTGCAAATTTTGGTAATGTAATGGTCCAAATTGTGCAGCTGGAAATGTAGCTCCAAGTTTTCCAATCACCTTGGCAGCATGTCTAATAGTCGGTTGCCTGGCGCAAGCAAGGCTATTACATGCCTCTATAATGTCTGTTACTTTGTTCTCTGGGAAAGTGATAATCATATGACTGGTGTTAACCGTGAATCCCAGGTAGTCCATAATCACAGAAGGGTTAAACTTTGATTTGTCTGGATGGATGACGAAGCCCAGTTTTTCGAACAGTGACTTGGTAGCTGTTACAGCTGATTTAGCTAAGTCCATAGTTTTTCCCACAATCAGAATGTCATCAAGATATGCCATGACTATGTGGTTTTGTCTTCGTAGAGACGCCAATACTGGTTTTAGTATTTTGGTAACTAACCTGGGGGCAGTTGTAAGTCCATTAGGTAATGCTTTATACTACCATAGCTGCCCCATCCAGACAAATTTTAAGTATTTACGGTGATGTTTACGCATAGGTACTGAATAGTATGCATCTTTTAGATTGATGCAGGCTATGAAGTACCCTCTAGAAAACAGTTGCCTAGCAAATGTTTCCATCTTGAAATGGGTATATTGTACAAAAGTATTCAATTGGGTTAAATCAATTATGATACGGCATCCACCATCTTTTTTCGTTTTAGTAAAGATGTTAGATACAAACTCAAGAGGTCCATGTATCGTTTTTTCTATAACCCCCTTCGTGTATAATCTTAATACCTCTGAATGTCCTTCCACTTTCTCTTTGTGAGAAAGTACAAATTTCCGGCTAGGTACATGCTGAGCTGGGGGAAGTTGTCCGTTTATGAATTCAATTTCGTAACCTTGAATACTTTGTAATATGAAAGTGTCAGAAGTTATATAACTCCATGCATCCCCAAACAGACACAATCTCCCTCCTACTAGTGAGGTTTTGCATGCAGCACTCCCAGGGGAACCAGACCCCCTTACCTCCATGGTTACCGGTGGGGCCTGTTGTTCTGGCCTTTCTTGGGTTGCTGTGTTGCTGGGATGTGGGGTTGGCGCATCTTCCAGGCTGGTCGCTGTGGGCCTTGGCCTAAAAAAGGCCTCTGTTGAGAAGGCGCAACCTTAGGGTTAGTTCCCGTCCTTCTGTCGGGTTGAACCCGAGGCATGTTTGCTGTTGCATATGGATGCTGTCTTTGGTACGCCGGTGGTTTGCTGGAGGAAGGCGGTTTTATCAACCCAACCGCTTTAGCTTCCTCGTTCAGATCTTTTACCTGTTTAGGCAAGTCATCACCAAACAATTGTCTTGGTGACGGCATAACGTTGGCCTTACACAAACCCGCAAACTTGGGGTTTAATGTAGGGCGGATAGAGCTTTTCCGAAAACAGTTGATGTCGTACTCAGTGTTGCATAGCAGAGCTAATGCGTCCTGCTGCTCTTCCGTCATGTCCGTACCATCTATTGACCTGGCAAATGCTGTGATGCCCGAGGTCAGTAATTTCAGGATCCTTTGGATTTTTAATTCCTGAGCCCTAATTCCAGGGCTGATGTTACCCCATATGGGCGTATTTACGGTAGGGACATTCAGTGACACGCAATTTTCCGGAGCCATGTTTTTATTGTTTGTCTCCGAAATTACCTGTTCTTGTAGCTGGTGAGTCGTCAGGTAATTTATGCTAGCCGCTAGCCTCAGCTGAAGAGGTTGCCCTTTCTGGGATGGTTGGGCGAACTTCGATACCATCCCCAGAAGTTCCTCTTCTGGCATCTCTTGCAACAGTGGAACTTCCACCAACCCCTCTTCGAAGTCAGCTAGTCCCTGGCTTCTTGCACTCCCTATTGAGGAGGGAGAGATGTTGGGCAGCCCTATCAAGGGGCCTGCCTTGGATCTCCATGTTCCTAGGGATGCACGCTTCTGATGGAGAAGGTCCCTGTCGAGCAGCTGCTCGACCATGCGCTCCATTCGAGCTATGCGACCGCCGCCGCTATCTGCGAATGGCAAGTCGTCTTCCCCAGATTCTGATGAACCTATTTGGGTCCCTACTGACAGTCCGCACCTCGTCGAGGTGATGTCTATGGGACTGAGGTAGGTAGCCGGTGCCAGCCGCTCCTGCGGGGCTACACAACTCCCGTGCGGATTTGCCGCTTGTCCGCGGTCTTCCGGACTGAAGCGGCGGAGAGTTGGTGCCTGCCGCTCCTGCGGGGCTACTCAACTTCCTGGTGGATCTTCTGCCTGACTGTTGCGACTGCGGCGGTGAGGAGTCAGTGCCAGCCGCTCCAGCAGGGCTACACGACCACCGCACGGGCTTGCCGCCAATCCAGGGTATTTGGGCATGATGCGACGCAAAGTCGGAGCCAGCCGCTCCTACGGGGCTGCACGACTTGTGTGTTTTTCCACCAGTCCTCAATCTAGCAGACTGAAGCGGTGGAGAGTTGGTGCCCGCTGCTCCAGCGGGGCTATGTGACTTTGGTGCGGTTTTCCCACCGCTCTGCCCTCTTACGAACTGTAACGGTGGAGAGTTGGGGTGTGCCATAGAGGCAAGCCCTGTCTTACGCACCTTTTTACCGCTGGTCCGTTTATGTTCAGACTGAAGCGGTAGGGAGTCGGGGTCTTGTCTACCCTGCTCCCACACAGTTCTCATACCAGTACGCAGCTCCCTGGACCGCTGTGGTGGAGAGTCGGGTCCTGCCGACTGAGCTGGGCTCACCGACCTCTGCGCTTTTTTCCTGGCCCATGTTACGGGTGCTGCCGGTACTGCGGTCAACTCTGGGGATTTGGGCCGCTGACTTTGCTCTGAAGTCCCGCGGCCCTGAGAGACATGCTTCAACGCAGCCTTCTTTTTCGTCCTCCTATCCATCTTTTTCCTGTAGGTATAAACAAGTACAGAAAAACTAACCAGCTCAAGGTTAGTGAAAACTTACCTGTGTGCCTTTTTGAAGCTGCCGGCAGAGGAGCGCACTCGCCCCCCTAGCTGTCGACTGCAAATGCGAGCGACGATATGTCGCGCATGCATGCTGGCGGGGTCTTCACGAAGTCACTCACGTGACTCCGAAGTAAAATCAGTATCCTCGTTCCTGCTTACTCCCCATATCCCTTGATTCCGTTAGCCCTAAGAGCTAAATCTAACTCTCTCTTGAAAACATCCAGTGAATTGGCCACCACTGCCTTCTGTGGCAGAGAATTGCACAGATTCACAACTCTCTGGGTGAAAAGGTGTTTCCGCATGTCAGTCCTAAATGGCCTATCCCCTTATTCTTAAACTGTGGCCCCTTGTTCTGGACTGGGGTCACTCGGGGTGAAGTCCAGGTGGACCTGACAATGTTTGCATTTTCCACTTTAAGTAAAGGTCAACTGAATTACGGAAGGTTAGAGAAAGAAGTGTATTGATTTCTCTTTCATTAGAAGCATGGTTGACATTTGTTACAAAGAGAAATCAACTTTTATTTCAAGTAATTTAAAAGTCACTTCATTAGACGCGGGGACAAGCAGTGTGGAGATTGCTTTCTTCACTGCTTTCAGTGACACATCCATGGGTTCCGCTGAACAATGTCATGAATATCTTCTTCATTTGACGTCAACTGAGCGATACAACAATATTTACTTAGCGAGGTCATAGATCACCCTGCAAGAAGCTCTAGTCAGTGAGTCCAACCACGGCAGCCTCCTGAATGCAGAGATGTGAAGTTTACTACTTCTTCTTCTTCTCCTTCTCCTTCTCCTTCTCCTTCTCCTTCTCCTTCTCCTTCTCCTTCTCCTTCTCCTTCTCCTTCTCCTTCTCCTTCTCCTTCTCCTTCTCCTTCTCCTTCTTCTTCTCCTTCTTCTTCTTCTTCTTCTTCTTCTCCTTCTCCTTCTTCTTCTTCTTCTCCTTCTTCTCCTTCTTCTCCTCCTCCTTCTTCTCCTCCTTCTTCTTCTTCTTCTCCTTCTTCTTCTTCTTCTTCTTCTTCTTCTCCTCCTCCTCCTTCTTCTTCTTCTTCTCCTTCTTCTCCTCTTAAAATTCCCATCCAATGAACAATTAAGTCTCCACCTGTCCAAAGCTTCATCGTTTCAGCAACGCCCAACGCCTTCATCGGAAGTAAGAGGTTCACTGAACCTAGTAACAGCATAAAGCTGGGCAGATGTTCCGTGCACCCTAGTCTTGAGGTAACCAGGCAGATAGGTTGGTCTGGCATTTCCAAACCATGGATAAAGGTACCGCTTACACTTGGTTGTACAATACACAAATGGTAAGACATAGCCAGTTACTTAGCACAATATTAAACATTCCAAGCAAGGGAATTGTGCCCAGCATTGTTTTAAAAGAAAGATGGTGGGAGCGGATTATTTTGGACCTGACAACACTTAGTCTGTTTGTGCAGTAAAACTTTTAAATGGAAACATCCGCTACTGCCAAGCAATTGGTTTCCACAGGGTGTTATATGGCATGTTTCGACTTTAAGGATGCCTGTTCATAAGAGTATCTGCAATTTAGCTGGAAGTGGGAATTATGACAATTCAAGCACTGCCTAATGGGTTAACCTCAGCCCTACATATCGTTTCAGCTGTTACACTCATGATTGAGAGATTGGTCCCATCCATCTAGCTAAATCAAAATTGGTACTAGTTAAAGTAATTGACTATTTGGGATCACAGTTAATTCACCTCACATGTCTGTGATTCTGCCCATGGGCAAGATATTAGATTTAATAGTAAGATTGAACGAGAACTTACCAGTTTGAAGTTTGATCTTTATTTTATGAGGAGTTACGATGAGGGATTACGTGAAGACCCTGCCAGCACGCATGCGCGACATTCTTCAAAGCAGTGGTGTGAAATCACAGATAGTCACGTAGACTAACATAGTAAGATAAGAGGGAACTTTCATACCAGTTGATCTTTATAATAGAGGGTTGGGAGCGGAGGGCACGTAATCCCTCATCGTAACTCCTCATAAAATAAAGATCAAACTTCAAACTGGTAAGTTCTCGTTCAATCTTACTATTTTACTTCGGAGTCACGTGAGTGACTACGTGAAGATTTCAAAGCTCTGTGATTTCATGCCCTGGAAGCTCCATGCTCACACACCGCTATGCTGGGATAAGAGGATGAACGTAATTCAGACATGACACTGGCTGAAAAACAAAAATAGGTATTTATTCATACCAAAACAAATATATATATATCCCATAAGGGTAAATTATTTGGCAGAACTCAAAATCCTTCCTGCATAAGAGTCAGGAGAGGCCACGGGTTTATTGTAGAAGCGATGAAATGTCTTCTCATTACTCCAACCCGCTGTGGCCCGGATGTGGTCCAAGGGTACTTCCATCATCCTAGCCGCCGAGGTGGATGCCGCCCTGGTGGAGTGGGATTTTAATATATTAGTGTCCACCCCCGCCGCATCCAGTACCACCCTTAACCATCTAGAAATGGTTTGCACCGTGACTTTGTGATGGGGCTTTTTGTGACTTATAAGCAATGCTGTCTCCGTGCCCCTGAGACTTTTGGTGACTGAAATATATCGTGAAATTAACGTGACGATGCAAAGTCGAGTATCTGCTGGATATGCCAGAAACTCCAAGGTATGTCCAGACGCTCCGGGTCGATCTTGTTTTAACAGTCCCTGCACATAAAAAGTGATTTTGTCATTGGTGATAGTCATGGCATCCAGATTAAGTTTGTGCAGGGACTGGACCCGTTGTGCCGTGATTAGTGCCATGATCATTACCATTTTGTAGGTGAGCTTTGCCAAAGTGAGCCCCGAGTTAGGTGTCCATCCTCGCAGCATAGTTAAAACTATGCTGATATCCCACGTATGGTTGTATCTGGGCCTGGGGGGATTGGAATTAAATATTCCTCTCATTAGTTTAGATACCAATGGATGTGATCCAATGCCCAATTGGTCACTCCCCTGGCTCAAGTAGGACGATAGGGCACTCCTGGCACTGTTTATGGCACTGTAGCTCAGTCCCTCATCAAAGTGAAGGGCAGCCAAGAATTCCAGCACTTCTGTAATAGTAGCGGATTCATATGTAGTGTTGGTAGTAGTGCAGAATCCTTCCCACTTCCTGATGTAGGTCAGGTACTGCTTCCTGGTGGACTCCCTGCATGCTGCTGAGATGGTGTCTATGGTTCTGCTGGTGAGTCCGTATCTCAGAAGAGGCCGTTTTAGAATCTGCAAATTAACAGGTCCATGCGGTCATGACATGGGTGGTGTTGTCCTGTGACAGGAGGTATGAGCAGACTAGGTCGTTTATTGACCCGAATGCAAGGTTCTATGGCCATCTTCTGTACCGCTGGGAACCATGGTTGGGTAGGCCAGTCAGGCACAACCAAAATACCCGAAGCGGAGTCTTGTTTGATTTTCTGCAAGACCCGACTGATGAGGCAGAAGGGGGGGAATGCATAACAGAACAAATCCCCCCAATGTAGCGTGAAAGCGTCCATCGCTACTGCCCCTGGGTCTGGTTCCCAAGCAACATATGTTGGTAGTTGGTGATTTAATCTGGACGCAAATAGGTCGATATCCGGTGTCCCATAACGTTCTACAATATCTGTGAACACTTTTCGATCCAACATCCATTCTATGTTGTCGTTAAATTTGCGTGACCTGGTGTCTGCCACCGTATTTAGCTTACCTGGGAGGTAAGTGGCTGAAATCCAAATTTACCTTTGCAGACACCAGTGCCAGATATTGTTGGCCAATTCATCACACGATATCGACTTTATTCCGCCCATGTGGTTAATATAAGCCACCACCGTGGTTTGTCAATTTGTATCCTAACATGTACTTTGTGCATGTCTGTGCAGTATGCCCTTAGGCCGTGAAATGCTGCCAGCATTTCTGAACAGTTAATCCCCAAAGTTTTGAATAGGGTTAACTCTTGTGCACTCCATCTACCTCCACAACTAGTGGTAGTATTAGTTGCTCCCCAACCTTTGGCACTGGCATCCGTTTGTAAGATGATCGAGGGATTGATGATAGTGATGGGTTTGGAACAATATTGGGCATTAACCATCCACCAATTTAATTCGGCTTTTGCCTTCTCTGGTATTTTCATAGGCCTGTCGAAATGGCCTGCATGACTTTTGAGAGCTATAATTTTAGCTCTTTGTAGGTTTTGATAATGTAAAGGCCCAAATTGTGCTGCGGGAAAAGCAGCCACTATCTTCCCAATCACCCTGGCCACCTGTCGAATGGATGGGTCCTTGATGCCAGTAAGGCTCCTGCAAGCCTCTATCAAGTCCACCACCTTGTTTGGTGGCAACGTGATAGACATTTGCACTGAGTCGATAAAAAACCCCAAGTAGTTCATGGTGGTAGAGGGTTCTAATTTTGATTTATCTGGATGTATAATGAACCCCAGCTTCTGAAAAAGATGTTTCGTGGCTGAAACTGCCAATGTAGCCGTTTCCAAACTCTCCCCAACAATGAGGATATCATCAAGATAGGCCATTACAGTATGATTCTGTTTTCTTAAGTAGGCCAAGGCTGGTTTTAATATCTTGGTAAACAATCTGGGTGCTGATGATAACCCATTAGGCAAGGCTTTGTATTGCCATAACTGTCCCATCCAGATAAATTTTAAGTATTTCCTATGATCCTTGTGTATTGGTACTGAATAGTATGCATCTTTGAGGTCAATGCATGCCATGTAGTACCCATTAGCTATTAACTGTATAGCAGTGTCAAAGGTGTCCATTTTGAAATGAACATACTGAACAGAAGTATTCAGTTCGGTCAGATCTATGGTACTGCGGCAACCGCCATCTTTTTTATTTTTGGTGAATATATTAGATACGAACTCCTGAGGTTCTCTGATGGTTTTCTCAATTACCCCTTTTTCAATTAACCTGTATAGTTCAGCATGCCCTACTGCCTTCTCTTTTTGAGAGAGGATGAATTTTCGGCTAGGTGAATGCTGGACCGGGGTAGGGAGTTCGTGAATAAATTCAATTTTGTAGCCCTGAATACTTTTGAGTATGAAAGGATCAGAGGTAAAAGTGCGCCAAATTTCATAGAACATGTGCAACCGGCCCCCTACATAAAGTGAATTTAGGCAAGATGTGTTCCTGGGGAAGCCAGACCCACCTACCTCCATGGTTAATGCCGGTGTTGCGGTCTCTGTCCTTGTTTCTTCTGTTGGTTCGACGTGTTGTAGGAGTGGCGCATCTTCCAAGAAGGCCGGGCTGGGCCATGGCCTAAAAAAGACCGCTGTGCAGGTTGGCCGGCCTTCGAGCTTTCACCACCGGCAGATCTGTAATGATATCTCTGTCCGGTGGGTGTGTAGGGGTGCTGTCGCTGAGGATAATGAGTTTTCGTAGAGTCGGGTACCTTGATCAGGCCCAAGGCCTTGGCATCCTCGTCAAGGTCTTTTACCTGCTTGGGAAGGTTATCCCCGAACAGCAGGTTTGGAGGCTGAGCGTTCCCAGGCTTGCACAAACCCGCAAACTTGGGGTTGAGTGCCGGCTTAATGATGCTCTTCCTGAAGTTGTTTATCTCATACTGTGTATTACACAGTAGAGCCAGGGCATCTTGCAGTTCTTCCGGCAACTCTATCCCCACTGCAGTTCTGGCCACTGCTGTGATCCCGGCGGTTAAGAGCTTCAGGATCCTCTGTAGTTTAATTTCTTGCCCTCTGCTCATGGGGCTCATGTTCCCCCAAATAGGGTTGTTCACCGCGGGGACATTCAGCGACTTGCAATTCTCAGGAGCCATATATTTATCGGCTGTAGAATTAATAGCCTGCTCCTGTAGCTGGTTAGTAGCCATGTAATTAATGCTGGCTGCCAGCTTAGGGTGGATTGGTAGGCCTTTCTGTATAGGCACTGCATGTTTATTTACCATATCCAGGTATTCTTCACACACCCCTGACACTGATGGTTGTTCAGCCAGCTCCCCTTCTTCTGGGTCAGCCCAGTTCTGACCCTCAATGCTCCCCTGCGAAGAGGGCGAGACATTAGGCAGTCCATGGTAGGAACCTGCCGTGGGCCTGCGAAGAGGCCCACTGTGACTCTGCCCCTGCATTAGCAGGTCACGTTGGAGCAACTGCTCCACCATCCGCTCCATGCGGGCTAGACGACCTCCGTCGCTATCTGCGAACGGGGTGTCCTCGGGTCCAGACCCAGCTGAGTCGGCGGCCCCGTCCGACTTCCGGGTGGATTTGCCACCCGACCGTGGTGTACCAACGGCCCTCATGGGCGAGAAGTCGGGAGCTGCAGGTAAAACCTGTAACTCGGGAGAAGCGGCACGCTGCTGGCTGCTCTCCATAGCAGCTGCTCTCGCCGCTGCTCTCTTTGATTTCCGTGATTCCATGTTTGTAAATGATCCTTCGTCGACGCTCACTCCTTCGGTAAGACTTACCTGCCGTAAGCTTTTTAACTTACGCTGGAGGAGCCCCGCTCCTCCCGACTGTCGCTTCCGCATGCGAACGACGATATGTCGCGCATGCGTGCTGGCGGGGTCTTCACATAGTCACTCACGTGACTCCGAAGTAAAATAGAAGGGTGCATCAAGCTCTTTGGGGAGCAATCACCTTCATTTAGACATGTGGGCAACTTGATTGGTAAATTGATCCAGCTGTGTAGTATAGACTTTTGCATACCGAAATTTACAGAGGGCAAAGGTACTGGCACTGGGACTGAGGATACATGCAGGTCATTTCAACCAGCCCATGCAATTTCCATTTGAAGCCATTGCTGAAGTACAGTGCTGGGTAAGAAACATTTTCAAACTGTTTTAGTAAAATTCTGATGGAAACACCTCAGTTTGCAAACTGATGTTAGTTCCCTAGGTTGGGGTGCTACTTGTACCATTTTAGTTAGGGAGGCGCATGGAATAGGCATGAAACATTTATTTCTCCAGTAATATGGAATTAATATTTAGAGTTTAGGAGCATTTAGAAACATAGAAACATAGAAAAATAGGTGCAGGAGTAGGCCATTCGGCCCTTTGAGCCTGCACCGCCATTCAATGTGATCATGGCTGATCATCCAACTCAGTATCCCGTACCTGCCTTCTCTCCATACCCCCTGATCCCTTTAGCCACAAGTGCCACATCTAACGCCCTCTTAAATATAGCCAATGAACTGGCCTCAACTACCTTCTGTGGCAGAGAATAGTAAGATTGAACGAGAACTTACCAGTTCGAAGGTTGATCTTTATTTTATGAGGAGTCGAAGTGAGGGATTTCGTGAAGAGCCCGCCGGCGCGCATGCTCGACATACTTCAAAGTAGCGGCGTGGAATCACAGAAACCAACAAAGAAATGACTTCGCATAGTAAGATTGAAGTGACTAAGATTACCAGATGAAGGTGATTGAGGGTTGGGCGAGGAGGGCACGAAATCCCTCACTTCGACTCCTCATAAAATAAAGATCAACCTTCGAACTGGTAAGTTCTCGTTCAATCTTACTATTTCATTTCGGAGTCACGTGAGTGACTTCGTGAAGACTTCAAAGCTTCTGTGATTACACGCCCTGGACCACGTCCATGCTGACACACCACTACCAGGGATGGATGGGAGGAACAAACTTGCTCAATAGTTCATACTGCAAAACAAGAGCAGAGTTATTAATAACAAATCAAAACCCCTCATGCGGGGACATCTCCACGTTCGTGACCTGCATTCAGCACGGCTTCTGCAAACTGTAGAGGAGCAGCAACAGGCTTGTTATAAAAACGCTGGAACACAGCTTCATTAGCCCATCCTGCTGTGGCGAGAATTTGGTCCATGGGCACCTCCATGACCCTCGCCGTTGACGTCGATGCAGCCCTGTTGGAAAGAGACTTGAACACATTAGTGTCGATACCTGACTTACCCAAAACGACTGGAAGCCACATGGATATCGTCTGGACTGTCACTCGATGATGAGGTCTCTTATGAGTGACAAGCAGGTATCTCTCCATTCCTCTGATGCGTGCCGTCACCTTGACATAGTGGCGGATATGTGAGGCTACACATAGCCTAGCATCTGCGGGGTATGCCGGGAACTTCAGCTGCAGCCCTGTGCACCCAGGTCTATGCTGCTTTAGTAGCTCGTCAATGAAAAAGACTACTTCTGTGGGGGTAGACGTCATTCTGTCGACACGAAGTTTGTGTAGTGTCTGTACCCTCTGAGCTGAAGTCAGCGCTAGTAACATCACCAGCTTCATGGTACGTTGGTCCAGTTGGAGCACTTCCATGGGTGACCACGTCCTGAGCAGGGTTAATACGTCCCTGACATCCCAGGTGATATTATAGCGTGGTGTAGGCGGATTCATATTGAACATACCCCGCATGAGTCTGGACACTAGCCTGTTGGATCCTACCTCCAAACTGAGGTAGAATGATAGCGCACTTCTGGCGCTGTTGATGGCACTGTAACTTAAGTGTTCATCATGGTGCAACCCCGCGAGGAATTCCAGGATGTCGGTTGTTGTCACGTCATCGTACGTGATGCGAGAGCGGCTGCAGTAGGCTTGCCACTTCTTAATATGCGAGCGGTATCTTCGCCTTGTAGACTCTCGACACGACGCCCCGGTGGTATCCATGGTCCGAGCCGAGAGGCCGTATTGGACTAACGGCCTGTTCAGAACCTGCAAGCCAACAAATTTAAATAGCCATGGCAGGGATGCGGCTCCCCTGAGACAGGGTGAGTAACCAATTGTGGGCAACCCTTCAAAAGGACCCAAGGTTCGTTGAGCATGTCAAAGACCACCGGATACCAAGGCTGTGTGGGCCAGTCGGGTATAATAAGGATGCCCTTGGCAGCATCTGCCTGAATCTTTCCCAATACCCGACTGATGAGGCAAAATGGGGGGAAGGCATAGAAAAACCACTTCCCCCAGTCCAGCGAGAATGCATCTAGCGCTATTGTCCCAGGATCTGGTTCCCATGAAACGTAGGTTGGTACCTGATGGTTCCACCGTGACGCAAAGAGGTCAATGTCCGGTTTACCAAATTTGGCTGTGACTTTAGAAAAGATCTCAGGATGCAACATCCATTCAATATTGTCATTAAATTTGCGTGACCTGGTGTCCGCCACAATATTAAGCTCACCTGGCAAATAGGTAGCTGAAATCCAAATGTCTCTTTGAACACACCAGAGCCAAATTGAGTTTGCCAATTTGTCACACGAAACTGGCCTGGTACCACCCATATGGTTTAAATATGCTACTGCTGTGGTGTTGTCTATTTGGAGACGGACATGTGCTCCAACAAGCTTAGAACAATACGCACGAAGTCCGTGGAATGCTGCCAGCAACTCCAAATAGTTAATCCCTTGAGTTAACAACATCGTTAATTCAAGGGTGTCCCATCTGCCACCACAACTAGAGCAATTATTCGTGGATCCCCAACCATTGGAGCTTGCATCAGTTTGCAAATATACCACCGGATTAGCCTCCCTAATAGGCTTGAATGAGTTGCTAATGTGACACACCCACCATTGCAACTCATTTATCGCTTCGGGCGGCAGCTGCATGGACCGATCATAATGACCAGCGTTCTGTTTTAACGCAGCAATTTTAGCTCTTTGCAAATTCTGATAATGCAAAGGTCCATATCGCGCTGCCAAAAACAAAGCTACCAGCTTCCCAATTATTGTAGCTAAGTGCCGAATCGATGGTATATTGGTGCGGATTAAATCTTGACACACCTGGGTAACCTCCTCAATCTTGTTAATTGGAATGGTAACCCTCATGCTTATAGAGTTCACCGTGAACCCTAGGTAATTAATCACCTGGGCAGGGTAGAACTTTGATTTCTCTGGATGGACAATAAACCCCAATTGTTGAAATATATTGACAGCAGCTGCAACACCCTGTTCAGCCAATTCCAGGGTGTGGCCCACAATTAAGACATCATCTAAATAGGCCATACTATATGGTGTCGTTGTCTCAAATAAGCCATAATTGGCTTCACTAATTTAGTGAACAATCTAGGGCTGTGGTGAGCTCATTAGGCAAAGCCTTGTACTGCCAGAGTTGCCCCATCCAGATGAATTTTTAAAACCTTCTGTCACATTTCTGGACGGATACGGAATAATATGCGTCTTTTAAATCGATGCATGCCATAAAACAACCATGAGAAATCAATGATTTGGTTGTTTCATCGTATCCATTTTAAAATGAGAATATGTTACACAAGTATTCAAACGGGTTAGATCAATAATGACACGACAACTTCCATCCTTCTTAGGTCTGGTGAATATGTTCGAAACAAATTCAACTGGCTCATGCACCACTCTCTTAATCACTCCTTTGCTCAAGACTTAACAATTCCTTATAGCCGGCTGCCTGTTCTGCAGCAGATAATTTTAAATGTTCGAGCGGGCATGTGCTGGGATGGAGGAATGTCGCCATTAATAAACTCAATTTTATGCCCCTGAATATTCTGCAACACATACTCGTCACCAGTGAAATTACCTCATGCACCCAAAAAACCACCGAAGGTGACCACCAACATGTGAAGTTTAACAGAGAGAAAAGAGAGAACCAGACCCCCTCACCTCCGTGGTTACCGGCGGTCCTTGACACGCGTGTGTGGACGTGGAGGTGCTGGGTTGGCTTGAGGGCGCGGCGTCTTCGTTTTCCACCAGGGTCTCTGCCGACCCTGTCCTAAAAAAGACCCCTGGTGCTGGGTCTGATGTTGCTGTCGTTGTGGAGCTTGAGGGTGGGTCCTCGTCGAGGTACTGGCAGACCCTCGTGATCGAATGTATGGAGACTTTGAGCCTGACGGTGTGGGGGCACTCTGAGGGCGCATGATCCCCACCGTTTTGGCTTGCTCGTCAAGCTCTTTGACTCTCTTCGAGAGGTCCTTCCCAAAGAGCTGACGGGGCGGGGGCAGCGGCGGTGGTTTGCACACTCCTGCAAACTTTGGATTGAGCGCTGGGCGGATGCTGGTTTTGCGAAACCCGTTAATTTTGTGCTGGGTCGCGCACAGGAGGGCCAGGGCATCTCCCTGGTCCAAATTCAATTCGTCCCCGTCCACCGACCAAAGGCGGTAATACCGGCCGTGAGGAGCTTCAGGATCCGCTGCAGTTTTACCTCCTGTTGACGGATAGCCGCACTGATGTTGCCCCATATCGGCGTATTGACCACAGGCACGTTGAGGGAGTTGCAATTGGATGGAGCCTTGTGACGGCTCATTGCCTGGATGAGGACTTCTTCCTGCTGCTCCAGGCTGATAGTAGATGTTTGTGAAGACGCCCTGTGCCTGTTGCTGCCCTGCTGTTGTTGACGTTGAAGCAGGAGCTCCAGCAGCCGCTCCATACGGTCAATACGCCCTTCACCCTGAACACTCAGGTGGTCGGAGTCCTCCGGCTCTGAAAAGAAAACCGGGCTCCTGTCATCGGCCCGCACCTCATCGAGGCCCTGCCGGTGCCGGTAGTTGTCACTAACAGCCGCCGAGGCGAACTGCGCGATTCCTGCGCGGGCGTGTTCAACCGCCTCCGTTTAGCGGGAGCTGAAGCCGCTGCCACTAAGGGCACTTGCGGCGAGGTGTCGGCACCAGCCGAAGCATGGTTGCCTGGGGCCCGCGCAGTCTTGCCGGCTGCCCACATCGTGGACGTTGCCGACGCATGGTCTCGCCCACCCATCCATGGGGGGCTCGGCGACCGTGACGAGACCCGACTCGACCGACCCGTCCCGGCGTCGAGAGTCGGGGCGTGCCGGCTGGACCTCACAGCCGCCCCGGGTCTTTCCCTGGAACCTGACCGCTCCTCCGTGTCAGGCAATGCCTTAGCCCTGGTAGGGTTAGGCTTCTGGGCTCCTGCCCTTCCCCTTCTCGGAGTGGAACAGGCCGTGCAGCCGCACGCACCCAGCTCGAGGTCGCCAGCGAGCCCGCTGACGACCTGACTGCCATGGCAGGGTCCCCCTGCTCTGGCGGCACACCACACTCCTCCTCGTCGAACTCCTCCGAGCTGTGGTGTGCTGGCGGATCTGGACCTGTAAACACAGGGCTTACCCACATCTCCGCCTGAGTCCCGGCCTGCGATGCAGGTACTGCCGATGGTAAAGGCCCCGGAACTGTTGACCGGCGAACTCGTCCTGATGTCCTCCGGCCCTTGGAACTCCCATCCATGTCCTTGCTGCAAGACAAAACCAACAACAAGGACCACCAACTAAAGGTAGAATACTTACCTCCGTGGCCCCTTCTGAAGGGCTGGCGAGGAGCGCGCTCCACCGCCAGCCGTCGCAGCAACGCGGTACGACGATATGTCGAGCATGCGCGCCGGCGGGCTCTTCACGAAGTCACTCACGTGACTCCGAAATGAAATTCCAGAGACTCACCACTCTCTGTGTAAAGAATGTTTTCCTCATCTCGGTTCTAAAGGAATTCCCCCTTATCCTTAGACTGTGACCCCTGGTTCTGGACTCCCCCAACATCGGGAACAATCTTCCAGCATCTAGCTTGTCCAACCGCTTAAGATTTACGGGCTCAAAGCTTATTGTATTACCAAGTAGCACTTAAATGTTCAGCTTCAGATTGACCACACCACGGCAGTGGCGTATGTTAATGCCTACAGCCATACCAGCATGAACACGCTCGATCCAGTCTGTTCTCGAAAGCGAAGCGTGCTCAGGCCTGGTTAGTACTTTGATGGGAGACACATGGGTGGAATCAAATCGAAACCTTGTGACAGATTGGCTAACCTTATTTGGCGCGGATGCATTAAAAGAACATTTTGATTTCAGCTGTCTATTTGCCAGGTATACTCAATATGGTGGCAGACACCAGCTCACACAAATTCAATGACAACACAGAGTGGATGGTCAATCATGAAGTATTTAATGAACTTGTTCTTCGGTATGGGATGCCAGATTTCAATTTGTTTGCATCCTCACTCCATCACTAGGTACCGAAGTATGTTTCATGGGAACCAGATCCAGAGGCAGTAGTGGTCGATGTGTTCTCGCTACACTGGGGCGGAATGTTTATATGCATTTCCCCCCTTCTGCATCATCAGTCGGTGCTTGACCAAGATCAAGCAGGACTCCGCTTCAGGAGTTGGGGGTATCTGACTGGCCTACACACAGACATTATTACACAGCCTATTATGGTGGCTCCAAAACGTCATGATCTGTTGGTGCACCCTGTGACTGGAGACCCGTGCCCATTGTATGATCGTGCTAATTTATTAATTTGCAGATTTAAAGAAGACTATACCTGGATCTGGGACTATCCAATTGTACTGTGGTTGTCATCACAGCATCCTGGAAGGATAGTACGAAAAAGTAATACATCTGTTATGTCAGGAAATGGGAGCAGTTGTTTACATGGGAACATTACATACCACACAGCTTCCATCCCAGAAGTGCTTCAAAGTCTGTCCAAATTACATTTTGATGACTGATGAGCTATAGGGCCATCAATAGCGCCAGGAGTGCACTGCCATATAACCATATAACATATAACAATTACAGCACGGAAACAGGCCATCTCGGCCCTTCAAGTCCGTGCCGAACAACTTTTTTCCCTTAGTCCCACCTGCCTGCACTCATACCATAACGCTCCATACCCTTCTCATCCATATGCCTATCCAATTTATTTTTAAATGATACCAACGAACCTGCCGCCACCACTTCCACTGGAAGCTCATTCCACACCGCTACCACTCTCTGAGTAAAGAAGTTCCCCCTCATGTTACCCCTAAACCTCTGTCCCTTAATTCTAAAGTCATGTCCTCTTGTTTGAATCTTCCCTATTCTCAAAGGGAAAAGCTTGTCCACATTAACTCTGTCTATCCCTCTCATCATTTTAAAGACCTCTATCAAGTCACCCCTTAACCTTCTGCGCTCCAGAGAATAAAGACCTAACTTATTCAACCTATCTCTGTAACTTAGCTGTTGAAACCCAGGCAACATTCTAGTAAATCTCCTCTGTACCCTCAATCTCCTCTGTACCCTCTGCCCTCGTACCTATGCTGCGGGTCGGAATTTCAGTCTGTAGGATCTCATCTGTAATATACAGATTTATGAAGGGTGTTTTAATTCCAATTCCCCAGGCCTAGGTACTCTGAAATCTGGGATGTGAGCATAGTACTGACACTGTTTCGTCAGTGGAGTACAGCCACATCCTTGTCGTTGCCGAAGATTACCCTAAAGTTGGTTATGTTCATGGCGCTGGTGGGAACGCAATGGGATCAGACTTGCACAAACTGCGTCTGGACCCGATGGTGTCATCAGGAAATGACGTTATTTTACATCCACAAAACAGACAGGGGTGTCAGGGAAGTTTGTACTGTCAGCATATATGACAGGATTACGGCCATGTGTAGTGGCGCACTTGAGGAGGTATATCAAGGTCACCAAGAGCCTCAGAGGCTCCAAAGTAGCATTGTTTATTAGCCACCAAAATGCCACATCTGCAAGTGTCTGTTCAGACCATCTTAAGATGGCTGAAACAAGTGCTGGGATGTGCAGCAGTTCATACTGACAATTTTAAATCTCAGTCCACCAGGACGGCATCAACGTCAGTAGCGAGGCTACACCATATCCTTGCGGCCGCAGGATGGTCAAATGAATTGACATTCAAAGGTTTTATAAGAAACCACTTATGGTTCGCCCATTCTATTTTACGGTTCTGTTCATAGCTTCTCCCTGGGAGAGAAGAGTCACTCTAGTGTTTCTCTTGTTTGTGAATAAGGCAACATGTTAATCAGTACCATGTTTGACTGTATTACGAATTATTCACCTCTCCCAAGTCATCTGATGCAGTGTGAGACGCCTGGATTTTGATCGGCGTGAAATCACAGATCTTTGAAATCTTCACGGAATCACTCGCGTGACTCCGAAGTAAAATAGTAAGATTAAGCGAGAACTTACCAGTTTGAAGTTTGATCTTTATTTTATGTGGAGTTACGATGAGCGATTACGTGCCCACCGCTCCCAACCCTCATATCACAAAGCTCATCTGGTAGTTCTACGTTTATAATCTTACTATGTCACTTCAATTGCTGTTATTCTGTGATTTCACACCGCTGCTTTGAAGAATGACACGCGTGTGGATTGGCGGCGTTCTTCACGTAATCGCTCATCGTAACTCCTCATAAAATAAAGATCAAACTTCAAACTGGTAAGTTCTCATTTAATCTTGCTATTTCTTTAAATCCCTGACATCGAAAAGCTGAAAAACAACTTTACATATCCAAAAGGAAATAAATATAATTTTGTTTAATCCCTCAGGTAGGGGTAAATAGTAATTGACTTGTTTACTTTCTGAGAAACCTTTTGGTTTGACCATGGATTTTGTTAAAACAGCACGTGGTGGCAGGAAGCTCCTTCTCAATGGTTACACATATGTTGTGGACAAAAAGATTAATGAAACCACATACTGGAGGTGTGAGAAAAGTAAAGAGTGTAATGGTAGAATTAAAACTATAAACGATACTGAGCAGGGTAATGCTTCTAATCATTCACACCCTCCTGATGGTGCTCATAATTGTGCTTTGAAAGTTTTGGACAGTCTGAAAACTGGAGGTGAGCATACTGAAGAGGTTACACGCAGTGGAATTAATAATATCACAGAAGGATTACCACTTTCTGTTGCTGGAGCCCTGCGTAAGAGAAAAACATTAGGAAGAATGGTAAGATGAGCAAGGGTAGCATCAGGGCCTTTAATAAATCTGTCACCAATTGATAATTTGTAATTTGAGCCCCTGCTGGGGTGAAATCCTCTATTTTTCCACAATTGTCTGAAATCATGTACCGAGAATCTGTGTAGATATTTACCTTTAATTTTTTCCAATAATACAAGCCCGAATTAAAGCAAATAATTCAGCCTGTTGTGCTGAATAAGGTGACTCGAAGGCAGCTGCTTCTATAATTTCCCCATTCTGATTAATAATCGCATACCCAGACAATCTCTCACCCCAGGGTCCAATAGATGAACTTTCATCTACATACAAGTCATGTCCGGGTCCTCTATGTGTGCGTCCCTCACAGATGTCTCCTCCTCAATAATAAATAAACAGTCACGTCCCGCCTCTGACTGCTATTCTGGGGGTGAGACGAGAAAAGATGCTGGGTTAATTGATGTACAATGCCTAAATTGAAATTTCAGATGATTTAATAGGTAGATCTCGTATTTATTCTGGCGAGCCATTGTTAAATGCTGGGTTTGGAGCTGTGCCAACAAGGCTGCCACTGAGTGTGAGCTATATACTACAATCTCCTGCTGTAGGGTCAAATTTGCAGCGACGGTAAACTGTTGTATATGGCAGTTAGAATTTGAGTGCAGACTGGGTGTCCCCTGGCTACAGGATGTAATTTCGAAGAGTAATAGGCAACTGGTCTATGCCTATCCCCATGCTTTTGTGTCAGAACTGAGGTTGCACATTCAGATAAAATAGTGCAGTAGTGCTGGAAGGGTCTGTCGTACAATGGTCTTCCCAATGCTGGGGCTTGCATTGTAAATCCTGGCTAAAACAGAGCAGTTACAACATCAAAATTTAGTAAAGGCTTCATGCATTGTTAGGCCATTTTCGTCAAGTCTGTGTTTCTGCAGATACAAGACAAGCATGATGGTGCCAGTAAGTCTAGGGCCAAGATTAGTGTTGCAGATAAGAAATGTATGCGTATCTCTTCAATTGACAGAATTAATGTGATTTCTGCAGAAGACCTCTAAAGAAGTGTAAAATGTATGAAGTTGATTGGATTACTGAAAAAGCATTGTATATATTGTAAATAATGTTGCTAGACGATTACACTGCTGTTTGTTGATTGGCCAAAGTGTTAAGCCCTGGCACGGTTATTTTGAATTCTAGGGTAAATGTTGCATTATTCAAGTTTCTTCCAGAAGCTTCTTCTGAAACAAAGTATAGGAGATTCTCTTATTGGTTTGGGGAACTGTCAATAATGTATTGTTGTAATTAATATGTTTGATTGGATTGTAAAGAGACCACCCCTATGTAGTTCAGTCCCTCAAGGTTTGGGGACCTATAAAAGGCAGCCTCCACGAGGTCCTTTGTCGATCTTCTGGAACAGCGCTTGGGACTGCGTGACCTTTTAGAGTGTTTCTGCTTGCATGAGGCTGAAGGGCTTGGCCAGGCAGATACAAGGATTGAACCCGCCGTGGTTTAGATATCGTATAGGGGAATTTGCAGTTCAATCAAAAATAAAGATTAGTTGTTCCAACGCTTGTCTCAGTGCTTTTTTTTTACTGATCTAGACTGGGGGAAGCTTAGAAGAGCGTATTTACATTGGGGGCTCGTCGAACCCCCAAACACAAGCTTGCGGTTAAGGGTGTTGAGCTGTCCCGATCGCGAGCGCAGAAATCGGCGCCATGGTGCGGTTTTTGCATCAATTTTTGTCACTTCGCGAGTTGGAGCAGATCGATCATTCGCGGGCTAGGGAAAGGGTCCCAACGAGATCGTAGAACAGAGTCTAGCAAACACTGGAGGCAAAAGTGCCTTTGGGGTTAGAGGCTCTACTTGTGTTGGGTTAAAGGCCCTCTCCTTTGGGTTAAGGCTCATAAAACTAGGATTGGGTTAAAGGCCCTCTCCTTTGGATTGAAGGCCCATAAAACTTGGTCGTAATCTGTAACTGCAGCTGCTGGCAAAAAACAAAAAACTATTCCATAAAAAAAATAAAACTAGAGGTTTGAGGCCCTATACAAATCGGGTATCCAATTCCGAGGATATTTCAAGACAACCTGGGTGTACCAGTGCTAAGCACTGCATCTTTGCTGGGAGTGCAGATTGGAAGCGCGTTCTAAAAATCGGCATCGACTGCCAGCATGACGAGGTTACGCACTGACACCCGGTGCCAAGAGGGTGGAAAGAAAGAAGCATTTTTTGACAGGGTGAGCCTATGTTGGTTAAAGTCCACGCCTGTTTGAGGTATCCGGATCTCTGAAAGGACAGGGGAGGACCCTCGTAAAGGCATTGGGTTCTCGGTGGTTAGAGTATAGATTGGTTGAGAATACTCTAATCCATTCGAGACTTCTACATCCGAACTAAATTTGAATTGGAATTTGCATACGTCGAATAACACACCAAAACGCTACTTGCTCAGATTAGAGCAAATTGAATTATTTTGAGTCAAATTCTCTAAATTCAGAGTCTCATATTGAGGTACTGGACAACTTAAAGTGTGCACATATTTTGTCTGATTAATCTGTGTATAGAGTGTTTAAGATTGATTCAGAATCGCGGCTGATCAGCCAGGAGTTCGTACCCCCTCTGATCGATTGTTGATTAGTACCTGATAGCGAAGAGTAACTGAGAGAGGAAAGTAATTTTTAGTAAAGTGTAATCTGATGGGAAAGGTACCCCTAAGTCTAAGCATTTAGTATGAGGAAAAAGTACCTGACGGTAAAGAGTAGCTAATAAAGAACTAGTACCCCTCAGCAAAGAGTACCCTAGGAAGGGGAAAGTCTTCTGCATCAGAGGGAGAGGTTCACTGGTTGATAGCAGCACGTGGCGGGATTGAAATATTGTAATTTGCTTTTGAAGCTGTGTATTAAGTTAGTGTGTTGTGGTTATAGTGTATTGCATTGCCTGTGAGAGAATTTAGTGAATCTTAAGTGTACATATCTCCTTCAGACTTGAATTGTGTATAAATACTTTGTTACGTGTGTAATATATATTTGGAAAGAGTTAAGATCGTGAATAGTTATATTGTACTGATAATGCATTGTTTAAGAGTTTTGAGTGTTGGAAAACTGGGGTAGTAGTAGGTTAAAGTGAATGTGTAAAAATTTGGTTTAGTTGGTATTGTATTAGTATTGAAGTCCGATCTGTGGTTCGGTCGGGGGTTCGTATCCTTCTGATTGATTGCTTCGGGGGAGGGATTGTTCCGTCGACCGAGCACACCACGAGGAGGAATTAAAATAGTGTGTGATATAATTGTGATAAGTGAATGCTTGCAGTTTATATGGGAGTGTGTTTCTGTTTACTTCTAATAGGTGGTATAGTTTCTTGCTTGGGTATAGTTTTGCTTTCGTGGTTTGGGATTATTTATCTTTGTTAAATGTATGTATTTTGAGTGGGAGAGACTGCTGCTATTTGAATATTAGGCACCTTAATGTGGGAGACTGAGGATTCTTCTGGAGCTGTTTACAGGTTGAAAGTTGGATGACTGGTTGTGAATGAGATGAAACTGACAAGAGAGTTGGGTGCACGATTGAATAGAGAGATAGAATAGTAGATTGGAAGGGTTGACTGTACGATTGTGTGAGAAAGGTATGAGACTGTTAGCGCTTGGAAGAAGTTAGCTATTGTTCGGGTGTGATCTGGGTAGCCTTGGAGACTGAAAGGGAGGAGCGAATTATTGAAGAGGTGTGAGGTGTTAGTGAGTCAGAAATGTATCTGTAGCTGGACTGTTTCTAGTGTCAAGTCGGGTTTATTCGTCCCATACACATATGAGGTGTGCAGTGAAATGAAAAGTGGCAATGCTTGCGGATTGTGCAAAAAAAACTACAAAACAGAATGGAACCGAATCCCATATTCACATATTACATATTTGTGGGAGGGAAAAAAAAGAAAAAACAGCAATTTTAAAAAGACACAACACAACAGTAAATTGGTACAGTAAATTGTACAAGGACATGGGAAATAATCTGGAGAAGGATTTATCGACCACTTCTGAAAGCCGATTACAAATAATGTGTGATGAATTCCCTCAAAGTTGAAAGGTTACGAACATTTTCGGGAAAGTTAAATAAATAGTTAGGAAGTGAATTATGACCGATGGGTGGTCTGAAATCAGTGACTGAGATAAGGTACATAGAGAAAATTATCCAACAATATGGGAATAGCAAAGAAGAAAATGAACATAGAATTGTGGAGAATGTATTATACGAAGAGGCACGTTGGAGGACGGCAGTCTCAAAGCTGGGAATAGAGCTAAAAGAAGTGGGAGCTGGTCCTTCTCTGGATATTTTTGGAAAGAAAGAGAAAGATGTTAAAGATCGAAAGCAGGAGCAGAGAAGAGCGGAGACTCTTAAAGGGGAGTTGACTCCGGTAACTCTTAAAGGGGAAGTGGCTCCAACAACAATTACATTTAGCAAGTCTGTGTGGTCCATGTGGACATTGAAGGGAGGGAAGCCCATCCTAGACACCGTGCGTAGCTTGTGAACAGGGCACTCGAGTAGACTCAGCGGCATCTGTGACTCCACCTACTAAATTTGAACCTGTGAGGGAGAAATTAGAAGGGGATTCTCGGGCTTCGATTGCTTTATTAGAAAAGGATAGCACAGTGAGTCAAGGGGCAAGGAGTAAAGTTCCTTATAAGCTGGGGCCAGAACAAATTAAACGGACAGCAGGAGAAGTAAAGGAATTATTCATAAAATATAGAGACTCCTTTAGCGGAAGAAGCAGTGCTACTGAGGGTGAGACAATAGCGGCCGATAAGATAGTTGATCCTAATATAGCCCATATCATGGAAGTAGAACGAATTCCCCCGTAGGCAATTCCATGTCAGAAAGGTGCTTACTCCCACTTTTGATCTGGATATTGTAGCAGGTGTAGATCATCCCTGGGCTACATGCCAGTGAAACCCAGTTTGACAACGACTATGAGTGAAGACCCAGACGAGAAAGATTCAATTGCTTCATTTGAGGAATATCTGAAACTTAATTTGTTTCTGATATTGACCCTGACTCTCGAAGCTGATGGGAGGCAGTGCAATGATTGATTACCCCGAAGGAATACACTAAATTTTGATGATATTCGGGTACCCTACACATGAAGCCTTAGTGGAGGGGGTAGCAAGAGAGAGTGACAGAGAAAAGCTTATCTTTGCTGCTCTTATCAAATCCTTCCAGGGACCAGTGGAATTAATGCAGAAACTGGAAATTAGAACAAAAGAAGAGGAAGAGTTTAAGGCTAACTCCAGATTACCTTAGGGTTATGTCTATTGAGAGCCTGATTTTCCTCAGTTCTAAGGGAGAAGAGACGGAATGTTTGGGCCAGATCAGTGTTATGTCTGTGGGGCATTGGAGCAAAGCTTGCCCTAGGAGGAATCATAGAGGAGGAATGGGTCGAAGGATTGGGTCACGAGGTCCAAGAAGTGTATTGATCCCTGGGCATACTTGAGACCCTGAAGATCATAGCTGAGGATGCTGGCTAGAGGATCAGGGGGTGGGAAACCAAACACCTTTCACGTAATCGAGACCATTTCTGTAGTCCTGATCTGCCAGCCAGTCCAGAGTGTGGATGGAGCAACCTGACCCCTGCCTCAGAACCAGAAATGAAATCTGAGGAAATAGAACGTACCCTCTTCATAACACTGAGATGGTCCAGGGAAAATAGTAGCAACCACTATTTAATATAAGAACGAGAGAATCCCTTTACCTGGAAGAAAGCATAAAGAAGAGGTAGCAACTATAGGAAACTGTATTAATTGTGTCAACTGATAGAAAGGATCAAAAAATTAATAAATAAACCAAGAAAGAGACAAAGTAGTTGGTGTCAGAAGACAAAGAAAAAACTCCTCAAAAGAACTTAGGTTGGCACAAGGGTAAGGAAGAAAAGAATCTATTGTGCAGGAGGTGTAGGAGTGAGGAATAGGAGCAAGTGTAAACTTGTTTAATAACCTTTTGTGTTGTTGTGCCTTCAGGACAGTACTGCGCCTAACACGCCACTATCTGGGGAGTGAGGTAAAAGAGTATGTGGATCCTCAAGATCAGGCAGAAGACACAGCTCAGGTAGGATGTGTCACCATCACTTCCATCCAAGTAGCTCCCCAGAGACAGAAATCAACAGAGAGAAGGAAGTGTTACTGTCCTGTCCCTTTAACGTTCACAATCCAGGAAAGGCCAGCAGAAATGAAGACTGTTCCTCATAGTGATTTTCCTGCTCCTGCAAATTAAAGAAGACATACATACCCTAGTGCCCAAGCTTACCAACGTAACATAGTAATTGACACCAGTGAATAAGGAAGAACAATGTCTCAGGAATTTAAAGAAATATAGACAGCCATTCTAGAGACCATTGAGGCAAGCACCAACTTAAAAGAATTAACTGAATATGGAAATCTGCGAATGAAAACTCCTCCCAGGTACAAGGCCAATTCTGGAGTATGGTGTACAATTTTGGTCGCCTAATTATAGGAAGGATGTCAACAAAATAGAGAAAGTACAGAGGAGATTTACTAGAATGTTGCCTGGGTTCCAGCAACTAAGTTACAGAGAAAGGTTGAACAAGTTAGGTCTTTATTCTTTGGAGCGCAGAAGGTTAAGGGGGGACTTGATTGAGGTCTTTAAAATGATGAAAGGGATAGACAGAGTTGACGTGGATAAGCTTTTCCCATTGAGGGTAGGGAAGATTCAAACAAGAGGGCATGACTTGAGAATTAAGGGACAGAAGTTTAGGGGTAACATGAGGGGGAACTTCTTTACTCAGAGAGTGATGGCTGTGTGAAATGATCTTCCAGCAGAAGTGGTGGAGGCAGGATTGATTTTAACATTTAAAAGTAAAGTGGATAGGTATATGGACTGGAAGGGAATGGAGGGGTATGTTCTGAGTGCAGGTAGATGGGACTAGGGGAAAATAAATGGTCGGCACGGACTGGAAGGGCCGAGAAGGCCTGTTTCTGTGCTGTAATTGTTATAAGGTTATATGGTTTGGGGACACCTACTTTGTGCCTAAACTTTAGCTATTGGGAATAAACTGACCAATTCTAAATTAGATCTCTAAATTGTGTGTTGATGAATTGGAAGGACTTTGAAATTTGAGATTTAGAAATGGCCTTCATTTAATGGACTTAAACGTGTTTGAAATTTGTGAATTAACCTGGATTTCATTGTCCCACCCCCAGATAGACAGCTAGAGAAGGGAACGAGTGGTAATGGTCATGAAGGGAAGGATGGAACTTGGCAGAGGTCCAGTATTGTAGAACATGAATAAATATCCGGGGAACATGAAAGATTACATAAAAGTAATAAGAAAGAGTGATGGGGTTATAAGAAATACCATGGGAGTGGGTACTTGTTGTCAGAATCGATATATTTGACCAGTGGATCGAGATTTATCTAACCCTTGATAATAAAGTGGCTACTATTATTAAGGTGTAAAAATTGTCCCTAGCTTCGGTATTCTTAATTTAAAACAATGATCCACAACATATGGAAATAAATTGATGAAATTAAATAGCTGGGAATTCCACAGCAATTGGATTGAATGGTGTTTATCGGCCACAAGCTGTGGATTGGAAAGGGGTAAGAAAGACAGATGCTGAAACTCAAAATAGTAAATTAAAGGCTGAGACTGAATTTAGCTGAATTGAAACATTCCCCATGGTTGTTTTGAATAAGAGTCACGCCTGTAGGGAAATTTGGACTGAACCCAGCTGAAATTCACAAGAAAACCTTCATTTAAAAAAAAAATAATTTATTTTTACAAAATGCTTTTATTCAGAACAAACAAATACAAAGTTGTAACACGATCAGAGAATGCCTATATTGGCATTTTACAAAGATAGTTATCAAATTAAAATATTAACATTTTTATCAATAATACATTCGACCTCCTGCGGTGACCAGCGTTCACAGAAGTCCTCCACAGTCCCTGTGGACACCGCGTGTTCCCTCTCCAGGAAGACGCAGGCACGGACGTAACCCCGGAAAAGGGGCAGGCAGTCGACTGCTGTGTGGCCGTCGACTGCCCACTGCCTGGACCCGCGAATGGCCATCTTGGCCAGGCCCAGGAGCAGACCGACAGGGAGACCCCCTCCTCCCTCCCGACCCACCACCCTCTGTACCGGGTGCCCAAAAATCAATAGCGTCGGACTAAAGTGGAGCCAAAACTTGAGGAGCAGCCCCTTCAGATACTCGAAAAGGGGCTGCAACCTCTCACACTCCATGTAGACGTGGAACACGGTCTCTTTCTCGCCCGAGAAGTGACAGGCGGCGGACGAGTCCGTGAACCGGCTCAAGTACCCGTAGTGGGCCACGGCTTTGTGCAACACTCTCCACCCCAGTCCCCAATGTAAAGGGGGAGGATTCCCTTGTAGAGAGACCTCCACTGGGGACTGCTCCCCTCATCAGGTGGTAACACGGCAGGAACCTTCATTAGGAGTACATTGGAAACCACCATGTGACTGCGCAGATAACTGACTACATGTTAGCGTTGATCATATTATGGGAAGGATTGCATCACGGGATAGTAATAGTGTATAGTTAGAAGCCTTTTGTTGACAGTGGATGACAGGAGAGCATCAGTGAAAATATGGATTGCTAACTTGCTTCGTCTCAGGGTCTCTTAGGAATTATATGTTCTGCTATGAATCAAGTACAGAGGGGTTGGCGACATGGATGGATGTGATTCGCGCCCACAAAAACTCGGGAGGTGAAGACTCATCAGACGGGGAATCATGAAGCTATGCCCATGAAAACGCGAGAAGCTTGATGAGATTCTGGGAAGATACATCATCATCTTGTTGTTAATATGTTTGACATAATGTAATAGTCACTAATGTACATTAGGTTATCATAATGATGGTTATCATATGATAAAAGGGGGGAATGTAAATCTTGGCTACAACAGAGCAGTAATAGCACCAACAATTAGTAAAAATGTTAGGCCATTTTGTTCAAGTCTGCCATATCGGGATCTCCTCCAGCTTGGTTTAACTCCAGGCTGACTTTCCTGTTTTTTTTACATCTTTTCAGTGGTATCTCACTTCCCTAGCCATCTGACTGGCACTATTTTCCGACCAGTCCATATTATTAGTTTTAATTGATTCAGCCACACTGGTTGGAAAGCTTCAACAATATGGCACAGTATAGTGGAGAATTTTCCCCATTTCGATAATTTAGGTCACCTGATTGGTCCATGTACAATTCCGAAAATCTTTCTAAGAACTCATCTGCTCCCTCTCCCTTTTTCGGTCTTACATCCAAGATTCTAGCTAGATCAATTGGTTTCTGAAGAGTATTCGCAAGGGCAGTTAAAACTGCATCTTCTCTTGCGCTATTGTCTGCAATCACATTAGACAGTGCTTCATGAGTTGGATGTCCTAGGGGTGCTGGGAATCTAGTATGTTCAGTCGGAATAATTATCTGCTGGATCACTGCCCATAAATCTCGCAAGTCTGCATGATACACACGCATTGTGGTTCTAAGGTAATCTACAAAGGAAGCAGGTGATTTCTTATGGTCTGGAATCTTGCTCAGTACTGCAATCATCTCATTGGGCTTCCATGGGGTATAGATATCTATAGTTCAGGGATTATTTGCACCCACTGCACTAACCGGATCAAGATACAGGATATTTGCTCTGCTTTCCGAATTTTTGCCATATCAGGATCTCCTTTAGTGTCTCCAGCTATTGTCTCACCATCAGATATATCTTCCTCTTCATTAGGGGGATCACGGTACCTCCTAAATGACCTTCTCTGTTCTCTCGCTGCTCGTCTAATTTGTCTAGGCTTAGGCTCACTAAAATATTCTGATGGTTGTACTATGTCTCTAATAACCACTTTCGCCTTAAATACTGGAGCTACCTTTTTGGTTTTACTCCTGGTACCGTGAGCTACTGGACCACCAGCCAATAGTGGAGCGGTTGGAGTCAAATAACCCTGTACTGGTGTTATGGCTGTTTGTAAAGCAGGCTTTGTTGTGGAATCTGCATGTGGTGTTAAAGGTGCTGCTGGATCTGAGTGTCTGCTGTGTGCACAATGTGTAGATGGATTAGGGGAACGTGAGAGGAATAAGATGGAGGCTGTGAACTTCGTCTAATTCTAACACTTTCCCAATCTTCCAAATATTCGTCTTCCCCCCCCTCAAAGCCAATGCCAACCAAAGATATAATCTTTGATGCCAACCATCGGGTCGTTAAATTCAAGATCTACTGGTGCCAGTTTCCCTTCCAAAGATGTTTTTCTCTCCTGCTCCCTAGTACATCCACACCCCTCTCGCAAGGTGCCTGGAGGTCGGTTTACTTCATTATCTTTCAGTTCGATCCCAAGCTTTGAAGCTGCTTCCTTCTAACTCACCGTTCCCACGGCCTCTGTATTCGCCTTCTGCTCTTCATAATATTTTCTCCACAATCCTATTAACTCATTCGCTGCCTCACTGTTACTGTTTTGCCAAATAATCTGTTTGATATACTTCACTCCCTTCAATGTTCCAACGCTCCCCCTTGGACCATAAATCATCTCCTAATTTCCTATTCAATGCTACCGAAAAGTTTTTTAACCTCTCAGCCATTGTGGAAACTCGCTACACACTAACTGGAGCGGGCTTTCTGGGTCTTTAATTGTATCGCGTTCGATATGATTTCCAATTGTTGTTAGAAATGGAAACAAAGTCTCAACAATTCACACTTCGCTCACAATTTTCTAGACTATCAAACTAACTGCCGAACAATGGCCAAAAGTTCCACAGCGCATCAGCAGTCTCGCACTTCTCACAACACAATCACGCAATCAAATCTACTTCCAAATGCTGGGTTCCCCAAAATTCCTCTACCGTCTCACACAAATCCACACAAACTACACACACTTTCAACCTGTAAACAATTTGAAGTAACAATCCTTGGTCGACAAAAAGTTAAGGCGCTTCAGTGAAACACAATCAAACACACTTCAGCAGCAAATCTCCTGCACTCAAAACACCTTAATCTAGACACAGACAAATTAGCTCCAAACATGCAAGCAAAATTGTGCGTAGACAAGAAACTATACCACTTATCACTATCATGCAAAACCACACTCCTAAATAGAACACAAGCATCGTCTAATATCGCATTCGTAAACTGTACAGTCCCAAAACCAAATCACAGTATATTTTAACCCCAAATTCGTGCTGTATTCAACCAACGGAACCCCTCCCTTAGATACAGAAGACCTTTCCTTCAAAGCAGTTTTTCACTGAGCGGTACACTTCCTGTCAAGTTACTCTTCTTCTATCAGGTACACTTTCCTTGGACAGTTCCCATCAAGTTATTCTTCACTAACAAGTACTCTTCCTCTCCCTCAGTTACTTTTTCCACTAAAAGGTACTAATCAGCGATCTAAAGGATACAAACCCCTGGTTGAACAGCAACGTATTGGACCCCACATAATAGCAGTCTTAATCACACTATGTCCATATATAGTCCCGTTTTGAACCACTATTACAACGGTGCATGTAACACTCAAAACTTTAGATCAAAGGCAAGACACAGTAAATACAATAAAGCAACGGCAACATTTTAAATGCACTTTAAACTGTAACTTTAACAAATTTTAACTATATATTTTAACATATTTTTATTCTACACAAGTTAACCAAATATATATATACACTTTATTAATATACAATAGCCAGTGCCCTCAATACAAGATATCTATGCAATAGCCAGTCCTTCAATATGAAGCCCTGAATTTGGTAAAATGTGGATCGAAGAATTTAGACCTTTACGCTCTTATTCTCTTTATTACCTTATCCCATTGTTTTTTAGCTTCTTTCCCACACAATTTCAAATTTTAGAATAGACAGGTCTTTATTTTAAATTCTCAGTGTTGTTCCCAAGTATTTTTTTCAGCCAATTATACAACTCCACTGAGTCCTCAGTACCGTTATGGAACCCCTCCCTTATCCAAAGTTATAGGTACAACTCACACAGGCGGGGACACAAACCCCCTTGGCTCCCTCCTTCCCACCAGCTGTGTACTAGGCATGTCCGCTTTGCACTGGAATTCGATGTCGATCTTTAAAGTGCCTTTCCAATCACACCCTCAGCAATGACGCAGTACTTTCCCTCTAAGTACTGAAACCAACTCAGCCCTGTCTCTTAAGATACCCCAGCCAATTCGGATATCCCTGTCTGAGCAGGGACTCAAACCCCTCAACTACCCTTTTGGTGCCAGGCTAACTCAATGGCACCTGACGGCAACACCTGTTGACTAACTAGGTGCGGGGCCTTGAACCCACTAGAGAACGACCTTGTGAGCCTAACCCCCACCACACCCTTAGATAAGGACTCTCTCTCTCCTTACCCTCAGTGCTTGCTAGACTACTACTATTATTGGACCTCCTTGGGTACCCCAACACAAGCACATGAATGGTGGATTCGTCCCGATCAGCAAAGTGAGGAAAACCAATTCGAAAACCGCACCGTGGCGCCGATTTCTCCCCTCGCAATCTGGAACGACTCAACTCCCTGATCGCAAGCTTCTGTCTAGGAATCTGTTGAGATCCCAGACGAGCCCCGAATGTAATTATGCTCCTACAGCTTATCGTTTAGTCTAGTTCAAGCCGTACAAGCCGATCACAAATATCGATTACATTATACAGTTATTGACAGTTCCCTAACCCAATCACAAAATACCCCTATTGTGGATTTCTTTCAGTTCCTCCATCACACCAGATCTTCTGGCCACGAGTACATCAGGAAGATTGTTTGTGTCCTTCGTGAGGACAGATCCAATGTACCTGTTCATCTCATCTGCCATTTCCTTGTTCCTCATAGTAAATTCACCTTTTTCAGTCTTCAAGGGTGAACCTTTGGTCTTAACTCATTTTTTTCCTCTTCACATACCTAAATAAGCTTTTGCTATCCTCCTTTATATTCTTGGCTAGCTTACCTTCGTACCTCATTTTTTCTCCCTGTATTGCCTATTTAGTTATCTTCTGTTGCTCCTTAAACATTACCCAATCCTCTTGCATCCCGCTCACATTAGCCACGTTGTACTTCTCTTTTATTTTTATACTGTCCCTGTCGCCCCTTGTCAGCCACGGTGGCCCCTTACTCTCCTTGGAATCTTTCTTCCTCTTTGGAATTAACTGATCCTGCACCTTCTGTATTATTCCAAGAAATACTTGCCACTTTTGTTCTACTGTCATTGCTGCTAGGGTATCTTTACAGTCAACTTTGGCCTGATCCTCCCTCATGGCTCCATAGTCCCCTTTAATTAACGGTAACACTGATACATCCGATTTATCCTTCTCCCTCTCCAATTGTAGATTGAACTTGGCCATATTATGGTCACTACCTCCTAATGGCTCCTTAACCTCAAGTTCCTTAATCAAATCCGGGCTATCAGTGACGGAATCTAATATGTAAGGAAGATGCCGATGGGAGAGAAGGAGGGCAGATGGGACGACAAGGGAAGTCAATCCAATGTGTGAACTGTGTGGGTAATAGATGCACGTGGCTGGGGGAGATAGAAATTGAGTGATGGTATCTGGAAGAATATATGGAAAAGGGGTGAACAGGAGAGGTCTAGAAGGAGAGAGCGAACGGAAGTGGGTTAAAAAGGATTTGAGTGTCTTCTGAACAAGGACAATTCAACATTCGTATAATTTAATTGTACTCTACCCACGCGGAATATGTGGTGCAGTTGCTTTAGTTTATTTGAGCCCTCACACTCGCAGTGCAAGAAACCGAGGACGGTCCTGTGGAAGTGGGACTGGCAAGGGAAGAGAAAATTTCATGCAACCGGAAGACTACAAGCCCCATTATGGATAGAGCACATATGCTCTGCTAATCGACCCTTTCCTCCTTGGATTTTGTCTACCTACTAGCCACACATAACGGCCAGCGGGTCCCTTTTCCGACTTGGCTTCACCTGCCCGTCTCTACTAGTGGTTGCCACTATTATTTATTTATATATCAGATTCCGGCACTTGTACACTTTTTATTCCCACTTGCCCCTCCCTTAACTGACAGCACCCCCTCCCATTCCAAATCTGACCTTTCTGCCCTGTGCCTCCTCCATGGCCAGAGTGCAGGAGGTAGCACTGGTGCAGTCGTCGATGTAGCTGAGGTAGAGGCCGGGGATAGGGTCAGGGTACGCCTCGAACAAGGAATACCCTGCAAAGAGGCAGATATAGCTAGGGCCCATGTGCATGCCCATAGCTACGCCTAGTATTTGGAGGATTACACAAAAAGCTGGAGAAACTCAGCGGGTGCAGCAGCATCTAAGGAGCGAAGGAGATAGGCGACGTTTCGGGTCGAGACCCTTCTTCAGACTTTCTTCTTCAGAAATGGGAGGAGTCAAACGAAAAGTTATTAAGGGTATAACAGAGCTGGTCCTCACCCTTAATAACTTTCGTTTAACTTCTCCCATTTCCTCCAAATTCAAGGCAGAGCTATGGGCACGCACATGGGCCCTAGCTATGGTCATGCACATGGGCCCTAGCTATGCCTGCCTCTTTGTTCGAGGCATACCGGGCCCTTTCCCCGAACTCTACCTCCGCTACATCGACGACTGGATTGTTGCTACCTCCTGCAACTGACTCCATCCATTTCACCACTAACTTCCATCCGGCACTCAAATACACCTGGACCATTTCTGACATTTCCCTACCATTTCTTGACCTCACTATCTCCAGCGCAGGTGATAGATAACTGACTGACATCCACAATAAACCCACTGACTCCCATGGTTATCTGGACTACACTTCTTACCAACCTGCTGCCTGTAAGGACTCCATCCCCTACTCCCAATTCCTCCGTCTACGCCGCATCTGCATCCAGGATGAGTTGTTCCACAATAGGGCATCGGAGATGTCCTCATTCCTCGGGGAACGGGGGTCCCCCTCTTCTACTATAGATGAGGCTCTCACCAGGGTCTCTTCTATACCTCGTGACTGCTCTCACTACCCATCCCCCCACTTGTAAGAAGGGCAGAATCCCCCTTGTCCTCACCTTCCACCCAACCAGCCGTCACATATAACAAATAATGCTCCGACATTTTGGCCACCTCCAACCTGATCCCACCACTTGTAAAATCTTCCCATCTCCTCCCCTGTCTGCTTTCCACAGAGACCGTTCCCTCCGTAACTCCCTGGTCATTTCGTCCCTTCCCACCTGAACCACCCCCCCCCCTCCGGGCGCTTTCCCTTGCAACCGCAAGAAATGCTACACTTTTTACTTTACCTCCACCCCCTTAACGCAATTCAAGGACCCAAGCAGTCTTTCCAGGTGCGGCAGAGGTTCACCTGCACCTCCGCCAAACTCATCTATTGCATCCACTGCTCCAGATGTCAGCTGCTCTACATCGGCGAGACGAAGCGGAGGCTTGGCGATCACTTGGCCCTACACCTCCTCTCGCTTCGCAATAACCAACCTGATCTCCCTGTGGCTCAGCACTTCAACTCCCCCTCCCATTCCGAATCTGACCTTTCTGTACTGGACCTCCTCCATGGCCAGAATGAGAATCACCGTAATTTGGAGGAGCAGCACCTCATAGTTCGCTAGGGCAGTCTGCATCCCAGCAGTATGAACATTGACCCATCTAATTTCAGATAGTCCCTACTTTCTCCTCCCCTTCTCAGCTCACCCTCAGCCCACTGGCTCCTCCTCTTCCTTTCTTCTTCCCACCCCACCCTCACGTCAGTCTGAAGAAGGGTTTCGACCTGAAACGTTGCCTATTTCCTTCGCTCCATAGATGCTGCCTCACCCGCTGAGTTTCTCCAGCATTTTTGTCTACCTTCGATTTTCCAGCATCTGCAGTTCCTTCTTAAACACCAGGCAGTAGTGTAGATTGCGGCAATTTCCTAGCAGAGGCAGATAAAACGAGAAAATCTAGATTTATGGTAAGCATGACGCGATTTAGTGGGAGATGTGGGAAGATCCCTTCATGGAAATGGGATAAGAACGCGGTGTGTACTGCGTGAAAAAGTGAACGAAATTCGGTTGTTTGGTGCATTTAATACGTGTCCAGATGTTTCGCTCAGGCACCGAGAGCTGCGGGTGAATTGCTGGGCCACGGTTTTAATACGGAAGATTGCCATCTGGCGGCGAGTACAACTTGGGTTTACCAACGTTTCGCGTGTCCACGTTAGTCTGGTTCTCTGAAATGGCCGATCTATGGGAACGTGTCAGTTTCTCTGGTGATATGGGCTGGAACAGGATGGGTAAATATTCCCACTCCATGGTAATATAATGAATTCTGTTTTGAGATTGTGCACCTACCACCTGACACACAAGATGTTACATTACAATTTCACTGTTCAATTATTACACAGACTGGCTCCTCAATATGGTAATAACAAACTGCTCGCGATCAGCTTCGAGCTTAGTGTTTCAATGCGAACTTGCACCGTTCGCAGAGTACCTTTAAAGGGTTCCGGTAAAGTACCCACGTCAATGTGAGCAAGAAAATACGCGGAAGATGAACACGGTTCTGTTGATTTTAGGCGTTCTCCTGTCGCTGCATCTGCAACCTTACCGTTCAGATGAAAATGCAGTGAAGGGAAGGCTCATATACCAAGGTAAGTGTATCAATTCTGACTTCTTCCAGGATCTTTTTTATTGAAGCATAGTCTTGTGGCTTAAGACTTGGCGCGGCATTAGGCGCCAGACTGTGTTTTGTGGAGAGTAGCTCTTCAGATTGGAGGGAAGTGATCAACGATGTGCTGCATGTATCGGTGCTGGGCCCCGTGTTGTTGAAAACACATATTAACGATTTAGATGAAGATGCAAGTTCCATGATTTGGAAGGTTGAAGGTGATATCGACATTGGTGGTGTGCTGGAGAATACTGACATATTTATGACGTGCAACAAGAAATAGATTAACTTGGAAAGTGGGCAATAGCAATGACAGATGGAAGTTATCTCAACCAACTCGAAGTGAGGCATTTTTAGCAAGTTAAACCTGGGTGGAATGTAGACAATAGATGGGAGGTACGTGGGGAATCGTGTAAACCAGTGAAACGTAAACGTAAGTCTTGGGTATTTAGTCCTGAAAACGGGGCGACATAGGGAGGAAAGGTGGCAAAATGGTATGTCGTCCGCTTAACCTCATCGGCCGGAGCATTGTGTGCAAGATTTGGGACGTCGTGGTTCAACTGTAGAAGACGTTGGCGAGATCGTGAAAGGGACATGGTGTGCAGTTCTGGCTCACATACTAGAGCGATGCTGTGATTCAGCTAGAAATAGAGCAGGAAAGCTCCATAAGGATGTGGCGGGGACATCAATTTAGCCAGGGCAACTTGGAATGCTTTCCGTGGAGGGAAGGGGAGAAGGAGGCTGAGGAGTGACTGGATAGGGTTTTATAAAATAATGCGGAATATAGATGTGAATGCTCACAGACATTTTCCAGGGCAGATTAGTCTGAAACTAGATTAGACAAATCTTGCCAAGTAGAGAGATTCACGTTCGATGAGGACAAATATAGCGATGGCATCATAGATAAATATTTGTGAAGTACTGGACAGTTGCTCGAGGCAAAATAAGTCGTAGATCAGCTGAATCATCGAATTCCTTACAGCGGACTACAATCAATAAAGCCCCTGTCCCACTTAGGGAAACTGTACGTAAACCTCTGGAGACCTTGCGCCCCACCCAAGGTTTCCGTGAGGTTCTAGGAGGTTCTGGTCAGTCTCCCTAATAGTCGCAAGTGGTTTCCGCGTAGTCGAGGCATCTTCTATGTTTCTGCGATTATTTCAACAAATTCATAACCGGCCTCTACTAAAAATGGGTTGCCGTTTGGTCGAAGCCAGTGGAGTGGGGTTGCTATTTATGTACAGCCAGTCGAAGGCAATCTCCTTCGCTAGCCAGCCATTTTGATTGGCTCATTGGAATTTTCAGCAAAGATCCTATTGGATCTTTGGTTTTCAGGACCTTCTCCCCTTCTCTCTCCCCTTCTCTCTCCCCTTCTCTTCCCCTTCTCTTCCCCTTCTCTTCCCCTTCTCTTCCCCTTCCCTCTCCCCTTCTCTGTCCTTATCTCCCCTTCTTTCCCCTTCTCTCGCTCCCCCACCGCCCCCCCCCCCGTGCTCTGTGGCAGCCGTTTACCTTCTCTCGTCAACGCGCAGCCAGCGCTCCTCCGCTGTCCCTGCCCCCCACCTTCGCGATGTATGTGTGTGTGTGTGTGTGTGTGTGTGTGTGTGTGTGTGTGTGTGTGTGTGTGTGTGTGCGCGGTCGGTAGCAAAGATCCGGTTGATGCAGCTCACGCTTCGGTCGAGGCTTTCCAGGCGAGTGACCAAAACCTCTGGTGACTCATGGAAACATTTAGTGGGGCGCAAAGTCACCAGAGGTTGCCGTTCAGGTTTCCGAAGTGGGACAGGGGCATAAGAATTGATAATCGGATTTCCGCCTCGATAGTCATGAACACCTACGTGCTCGTTTGCCTGCTTTACCCACTCTAGTCATTATAAGGCCAGGTATACTTCCCTAACTTTCTTTATATATACCACCACTGCTGCACAAATAACGGGTAGCGACGAATTAGAATGGAGGGGGGAGACTAAAAATCTGATTGAATTATGTCAGAACACGTATCTTGCTGACACCTTCTGGAGGATCAAGGGGCTGTCAGTTAACTTTCACCAAGTTCAAAAATAGCTTCCCAACAACCATCGGGCTCTAAACACTATAAGCTACGAACCCCAATTATGGGCTTGGACTATACATATATTATCTATGTATATTGCGATTTCAAGCCTGCTATGCTAAGAATGTCATTGTTCGCTGTGAATACGCACAGTTAATCTCACTTTACCCATGACTCCAGGCAGGCATCTGTGATCGAGTCATGGGTAAAGTCATAGAGTGATACAGTGTGGAGACAGGTCCTTCGGCCCAACTTGCCCACACTGGCCAACATGTCCCAGCTGCACTAGTCCCAGCTGCATGCGCTTGGTCCATATCGCTCCAAACTTGTCATATCCATGTAACTGTCTAAATGTTTCATAAACGTTGGGATAGTCCCCGGCTCAACTAACTCCTCTGGCAATTCATTCCACACCCTCACCACCCTCTGTGTCAAAAGGTTACCTATTAAATATTTTCCACCACCTTGAACCGGTGTCCTCTAGTCCTCGATTCACATACTCTGGGCAAGACATTTTGGGCATCTCCCCTATCTGTTCCTCTCATGATTTTATACACCTCTATAAAATCACCCGTGGTCCTCCTGCGCTCCAATGAATGGAGACCCAGCCTACTCAACATCTGTAGCCCAAGCCCTCTTGCCGTGGAAATATCCTCGTAAATTTTCTCTGAACCTGACAATATATTTCCTATAACGTGTGCCCAGAACAGAAAATAATACTCAAAATGCGGTCTCACAAATGACTTATATAACTGCAACATGACCTCAATATTCTGACTGATGAAGGCCAATGTGCCAAAAGCCTTTTTCACCACCTTGTATATACGTGACTCGACCTTCAAGGAACCATGCACCTGTACTCCTTGATCTCTCTACTCTAGAACACTCCCAGCAGGCCTACTACTCACTGTGCAGGTCCTGCCATTGTTAGGTGTCCCAAAATGCAACACCTCTCTGTATGAAATTACATCAACCATTCCTCAGCCCAGCTGGCTAATCGATGAAGATCCTGCTGCAATCTTTCACAACTATCATCACTATTTGCAGAACCACCCTCGTTTGTATCATCAGTAACCTTGATAATCTTGACCTCAGCCAAATGTTCTCATCCAAATCATTGATCTAGATGACAAATAGTAACGGCCCAGCCCTGAACCCTGTAGCAACCACTAATCACAGGTCTCCAGTCCAAGGCGCTACCTTCCACCACTGCATTCTTCCATGAAGCCAAATTGGTATCCATTCAGCTAACTCTCCTTGGATCCCATGGGATCTAACCGTCATCAGTCAACTACACGCTTTACATACAGATCTGCGCCATGTCAAGTACAAACAGCAGGATTAAAGCAAATAATGATAGATACATAGGCCACACCCGACCCAGTGTATCCTTACATGAAATTAACTTGTAGAGACACTGACAGATAAATTGGTATCATTATCATGCACGGGTGATGAACTGCACGCTGATGGTGGCCCCTTGTTTCCCTATGTAAGAAAGGCTACCATGACAAACCATGCAACTTAAGGCCCGTTAGCTTAACATCAGTGCTAGAGGTTGCTGTTGAGGGGATATCGAGATAAACGGTTTGCACTGATAAAGCAAGCGGTTATCGTAAATAATCAGTATGGCTCTGTGCATGGGAAATATTTTCGTCGCCAATTTGATTGAGTTACTTTGAGAAGGTGACGTATAGAATAACAAAGTCAGAATAACAGGCAGAAGACTATACCATCTCTTTTGGCACCTATACGAACAAAATGGATGGCAGGATTAAAATGTTTACGATAATAAAACAGGTGGACGGTAGGGTTATTGTCTCATGCCGGGATGTGAAAATCTTACCCTGGTGTGGCTTTTGGAATATTTTGTGTAATAGAAAGATTGTGGTAAGAGAACGGGTGCAGAACAGATTAACTGGGATATTGTGTGGGACGTAGTTGTTGAGTTATAATGAGAGATTAGATGAACTGAGTGTGAATGAAGTAATGTGCATCTGTAAAAACCCATTGATGAGACGCAGGAAGCTGCAGATGCTGCAATCTTGAGTGCTGGCGGATCTCGTCGCTCCGGGCAACATCTGACAAGGAATGGACAGTCGACGTTTCGACGTCATGGCCCCTCCTCAGATTATAGGAAAAGACGGGAGAAACCCGGAACACAGTGATGGGCGCGACAAAGCCATCAACGTAACAGATTGGTAAAGATTATGATGAAGCACGGGGGGGGGGGGGGGGGGGGGGGGGGTTGATTGCCAGATGGGTGGAGTAGGTGAAAAGGTGAGATGTTAAAAAGAGACAAAAATATAGTGTCAACTAAGGACGGGAGAGGAGAGGTGAAATGCACAGCCGAGGAATGGACCCGGGTGAAAGGGAACGGCTGTGCAATAGGTTTGGGTACATGAAAAATGTTGAACATGGAAATGGGAGACCAATGTGCAAAGTTTGGAAATGGAGTAGGTTGATTGCAGACGTTGGATTGTTTGCGTTAGCCTTATTTAGTGTCGCAGCAGCAGCAGGTGGTTTCAAAAGGCAGTTGTTGGATTGGTTGAGTCAGTGAATTTCTGTGTCGGAGTAGCAGCGGGAGATTTCGAGTAGCAGCCGTTGACATCCGGTGCCGCAGTTACTAGCTGCGCCCGCCCACGGTCTGGTTGCCTTTTTAAATTTTGTTATGTTTATTGTGTTTTTTAAAATTTTATTTCAGTATTTTATGTGCTGGTAAGCGGTTAGGGTAAGGGGGGAACCGTCCTTCAGTCGCTTCCTGGCGAGGATGCGGCTATTATCTGAGTCGCGTCCTCGCCCCCCCCCCCCCCCCCCTCGCGGCCATTCCTGTCGGGACCGGACCAGAGCTTCAGCAGCTGCGCTCGATACATCGCAGAGCGGGCGAGGTCTTGCCTGGGATCGCCGCTTGGAGTACCGGAGTGCTGGGCCGCTGCTCCAAAATCTCGAAGCTGTGGGTGCGGAGTTCCCAACGCGGGCGGCGCTGGCTTTAACATCGCGGAGTCATGGGCCCCTTTGCCGGGGTCGCCAGCGCGAATCTCCGCCCAGCGCGGCCTGTGGACATCGGGAGCCGCGGACTCCGGTGGAAGGTGGCCGCGAGAGGGCCTGAAAACCGTGCCGCCCGTGGCGGCGAGTACGGGGTGCTCGGGAGGCCCCGACCATTGGGGAAGATCAGCGAGGAGGTTGACTGGACTTTGGTTCCTTCCCTCACAGTGAGGAACTTTGGTGCCATTGTGGGGATTGTTGTGTTGTGAACTACTGTGTTCTGTGTTTTTGTGTTTTTTGTTTAATTTTATTTTTTGTATGACTGTTAGGGAAAGATAATTTCGTCGTCTCTTAATTGAAGACAATGACAATAAATTAAAACATATGAAATCAAATCAAGTAAGTCTCTCTAATTTCCAAGTAAGTAACTATTGGTAGCAGTTACTGTTTGCCAGATAATTACACCATCCATAGGATTTAAGGGAGAGTTGGATAGAGCTCTAGGGGCCAGTGGAGTCAAGGGATGTGGGAAGAAGGCAGGCACGGGTTATTGATAGCGGACTATCAGACATGATCATATTGAATGGCGGTGCTGGCTCGAAGGGCCGAATGGCCTCCTCCTGCACATATTTTCTATGTTTCTATGAAAGATAGAATTGGAACAAGAGCTGTCGGCGTCTTCATCACGGTAAGAAACGACCTCATTACCACTCATCTTCCGTTTTTTGATCTTGACTGTGAGCTGATATGTATTTCTTTACAGATGGCTAACTCCAAACAAGTCAATATTGGATGTTTTTATCGCCCACCCAGTAAAGGATCTGAGTCTATTGACAAGCTCCGTGAATCACTTGCCAAGATAGATTTCAGCAAAAACCATTAGCATGGATAGGAGGAGACTTCAATGTTCCTGACATTGATTGGGGCAACCTGTGTAGAAAACCTGAACATCAGTGTGTATATCCACAGGAACTTTCCCGAGAGTTGCTGGATTTGATTCACTCATTAGACAGTGCTTTTGAGCCTAATCATAACCACCAGACGAGATCCTATAGTAAGGAATATTCTTGACTTGCTACTGGTGACAAACCCCGTAGTAACTGAAGCTAGCATATCGGATTATCTCAGAATGACTGTGGAAGCTTCCCTACGACCAACTACTCAGAAGACCGAACGCTGTAGGATCTATCTTTGGCATAAAGCTAACGTTCCTGACCTCCAGAAGAAGATGGATACATTCTGCAAATCCTTCCTAGCTGCGCATGGTAACAGATCTGTTGAAGAAAACTGGTGGTGTTTCAAAGAGTCCATCAACTCATCCCAGGAGTCTAATGTTCCATCAAAATAGAAAAACTCTAGCTACAATATGCCCTGGATGAACAGGCCCTTAACACGGCTCACCAGGAAGACGAACAGAGCTTTCTATACTGCCAAATCTGAGGGTTCTTCTCGTCAGTGGCTTCGTTATAAACAACTTCGTAAACAGGTTCAGAAAGAACTTGGCAAAGCTGAACAACTCGACTTGTCGACCACCGTCTTTGACTCTCTTAAAACCAAAGACGCGACTCAGATAATAGCCGCATCCTCGCCAGGAAGCGACTGGAGGACGGTTCCTCCCTTACCCTACCCGCTTACCAGCACATAAAATACTGAAGCTTTGGTCATTCATCAAGCGAAAGAGACGTGATCCGAGTGGAGTTGCTGCCCTTCAATTTAAAGGGAAATTAGTCAGCACCCCCAAAGAAAAAGCAGAGGCACTTGGGTAACAGACCAGTCTACTATCACCAAAGAAGACATCACTAACATCCCCTCATCAGGACCTAGACAGGCTCCAAGGATTTATGATCTGTCCATCACTACTGAGGATATAATGAAACTTCTTAAGAATCTTGATGCAAACAAAGCCTCTGGTCCAGATGGCATTTCTCCAAGAATACTTACGTGGCACCCATTTTGCAAATCATCTTCTCCCAGAGTGTTCAGACAGGTGAACTACCTCGTGATCGGATGCAAGCCAACATCACTGCTTTATTTAAAAAGTGAGTAGAAATTAAAAAGGGAGTAGAATTTACTCTGCAAATTACCGGCCGGTGTTGCTCATCTCAGTTTGTTGTAAACTATTAGTGCATGTCATCTATCACCAGGAGAGAAACAACATCCTCAACATCCTCAACATGGTTTCCGGTCCAGACGGTCATGTGAATCCCCGCTGATAACTACCATTCACCACATCTTCAGCTCTGTGGAAGAAACCAAACAAGTGGACGCAGCGGTGCTAGATTTTGCAAAAGCTTTCGACACCATTCCATATCAAAGGCTCTTCACTGTCTCAAATACTTTGGTGTAGAGGGCTCACTTCACTCCTGGATAACTAGCTTTTTAACTGACAGGGAGAAGTCGGTTGTAGTCCAGGGAACATCCTCAAAACCAGCCCATGTCGATTCTGGCGTACCACAGGGCACTGTGCTGGGACAGCTGCTGTTTTAAGTCTACATTAATAATCAGATCAGATTCAGATCAGATTACCTTTATTGTCATTCAGACCTTCCGGTCTGAACGAAATTTCGTGCCTGCAGTCATACATATATTAAAAGTAACAAAAACACACAAAAAACACAAATTTAACATCCACCACAGTGAGTTCACCAAACACCTCCTCACTGTGGTGGAAGGCAAAAGTCTTAGTCTTTGTCTCTTCCCTCCTTGTTCTCCCTCTGCGCTGAGGCGATCCAGGCCTCCGATGTATTGTCCCTGCTGGGTGTTGGTAAGTGAGTCAGTCCCGCGGCTGAATCCAGCTCCGTGAGCGGGCCGGTTCAACTCCGCGGCCCGTGGCGGCCAAAGCTGCCGAAGCTGCCGCCCTCCAGTCCAGCGGGAGCTCCAGAAAACAGGTCACCAACCTGTGACTGCAAGCTCCCGACGATGTCGTGCACTGGGCCCCGCGGCCGGGCCTCGGAAGCTGCGCTGCCACCGCCGCCGAAACGCCAGAACACCGCCACAACTCCAGAGTCAGGCCACAGCTCCAAGTCGGGCCGCTGCCGCCACCGGAACGCCGCCACAGCTCCAGGTCGGGCCGCTGCCGCCACCGGAACGCCGGAATGCCGCCACAGCTTCAGGTCGGGCCGCTGCCGCCACAACCAGGTCAGGCCAGTCGAGGCCCTGCTGCTGCCGGAACTGCCGCTGCCGCGAACGCCGCCCGAGGCCGTCAGCTCCGCCATTAGGGCCTCAGCGCAGACGGAGACAGGGGATACAACAAGAAAAGGTTGTATACCCCTGAAGGAAGTGACTAAAGTCCTGTTTCTCCACCCCCCCCCAACTTACACAATCTAATAAACTAACCAAAACTAAAACAGACATAAACAAAAACAACAACAAAAAAAAGAAAAAACAGACGGACTGCAGGCGAGCCGCAGCTGCCAGGCAGCGCCGCCACTTCCGGGGCCACTGTGGCCGCCGCCACTGCAGTAACAAATCGCAGTAACAAATCGCCGCCGCCAATCTCCAAGATAACATGACATCTAAGGTCTGCCTCTTCGCCGATGATTGTGTGGTTTATCGACCGATCTAGTCTCATGATGATTGCCTGATGCATCAAAAAGATCTGCGCTCATTGGAGAGATGGGAGAAAAAATGGCAAATGATGTTTGAACCAGAAAAATGTAATGCCATGCGTTTTGCTAGGTAAGCTAAACCAATCCATCATTCCTATACACTTCCTGGACATCAGCTAGAGGCAGTTTCTAGTCATAAATACTTAGGAGTTAATATGTCTGAAAACGAGAAATGGATCAAGCATGTGGAAGGGGCAACAGCCAAAGCCGGCTGTGTCATCGGCTTTCTACGTCGCAATCTGCAAAATGCACCCAAAGATGTTAAGATCCAAGCATATAAAAGCCTTCTATGACCACATGTTAAATATTGCTGCTCCGTGAGGGATCTTTTCACTCAAGGGAACATCAATAACATCCAGGCAGTGCAAAACGGAGCAGCAAGGTTTATATCAAATAACTATAAGTGGCAGAGCTCGATAAAGGACCTTAAACTTCATGCACCTACTACTTGGCGCAAGTTCATAAGACTGACAACATTCCACAAGATCAAGAATACCACTATTGATTTAAAGATGGGGCACAACATCCAGATAACCCAAGCACCCAAAGGCATGTCAACCAGAAGCTGCCAACATGGAAAAGCTTTATTCCGCAGGGTACTTCATTAGCACTTTCTAACTCGTTTTTCTCCAAGACAGCAAGGGATTGGAATACCCAACCAGCCAGCATCAGAGACCTCCAAAATATCAACACATACAAAGATGCAACTCCAAAAACATCTCCATCTCGCCTAGCAGGTCCACCGCCACCATAGTGCTGTGATGCTCTACCTAGAGCTTTTCAGTATACTACATCCAGATCCAGATTTCATATGGCAATCATTAAATTGGTTGAGTCTCTGCATTTCTGTTAGGAGTAGCAACGGGTGATTTGAAAAGAAAGCTGTCGATGTATTGGTTAAATGACAAATTGGCTAATTAATCACCCAACAAAAAGAAGACAAGATGTAGCAGAGTGGCCAATTGGGAGCGGTCATGTGAGGCGGCGGAGGAGGGGAGGAGCAGAGGAGAGGAGAGGATGTGTTGAGTGTATTTGTGCGCCTTTCACTCATTGCTGCTGTTTCTTTTGTGTGATTGTTGTATTCCTTCCTCTGGATGTAACTGCAGTAACAATGGCAGGTGGAAAGGTCCAATGTTCCTTCTGCAGAATGTGTGAACTCAAATAAATTGTTGGTATCCCTGATGACAATACCGGCGGAATTTGTGGCCAGGTGCAGCTCCTTAGATTGTTATCGCTTCTTAGATTGGCGTTGTCGGGAGATGGTCACGGCTAAGATACAGGAAGAGCGTAGTTGGGTGACAACGAGGAAAAGCAAATAGACAGAGTGGCGGGGGACACCTGCGGCCATTATCATTCAAAGCAGATGTGCGCTTTTGGATACGATTGGGTTGGATGACCTGTCAGGATAGTTCAGCAGTAGCAGTCATGGCTAATCTACCGAGCATGGCTCTGAGGCAAATCGGGTAGGATATTTGTGGGTTGAGCTATGGTGGTAGTAAAATCTTTAACTAGGACAGCAGACAGAAGATTCCGTGGCAGCATCGGCGAATCCAGGATCGTGCGTTACTACCCGGTATGCGGGGCCACACTGTTCCGGATATGGGTAGGAAAATGGATGATGTGCTGCAAAATGATTTTGGGAATTAGGCAAAATGTTAAAAAGCAGGTCCTCCAGGGTAGTGATCTCCGAGTAGCGTGGATAGGGGAGAACCAGTGGATGTGGTGTATCTGGACGTCCAGAAGGCTTTCGACAAGGTCCCACATAAGAGATTAGTATGTAAACTTAAAGCATACGGCATTGGGGGTTCAGTATTGATGTGGATAGAGAACTGGCTGGCAAACAGGAAGCAAAGAGTAGGAGTAAACGGGTCGTTTTCACAATGGCAGGCAGTGACTAGTGGGGTACCGCAAGGCTCAGTGCTGGGACCCCAGCTATTTACAATATACATAAATGATCTGGATGAGGGAATTGAAGGCAATATCTCCAAGTTTGCGGATGACACTAAGCTGGGGGGCAGTGTTAGATGTGAGGAGGATGCTAGGTGACTGCAAGGTGCAAGGTGACTTGGATAGGCTGGGTGAGTGGGCAAATGTTTGGCAGATGCAGTATAATGTGGATACATGTGCGGTTATCCACTTTGGTGGCAAAAATAGGAAAACAGACTATTATCTAAATGGAGGCTGATTAGGAAAAGGGGAGATGCAGCGCGACCTGGGTGTCATGGTACACCAGTCATTGAAAGTAGGCATGCAGGTACAGCAGGCAGTGAAGAAAGCGAATGGTATGTTAGCTTTCATAGCAAAAGGATTTGAGTATAGGAGCAGGGAGGTTCTACTCCAGTTGTATAGGGTCTTGGTGAGGCCACACCTGGAGTATTGCGTACAGTTCTGGTCTCCAAATCTGAGGAAGGACATTATTGCCATAGAGGGAGTGCAGCGAAGGTTCACCAGACTGATTCCTGGGATGTCAGGACTGTCTTATGAACAAAGACTGCATAGACTCGGTTTATACTCTCTAGATTTAGGAGATTGAAAGGGGATCTTATAGAAACTTACAAAATTCTTAAGGGGTTGGACAGGCTAGATGCAGGAAGATTGTTCCCGATGTTGGGGAGGTCCAGGACAAGGGGTCACAGCTTAAGGATAAGGGGGAAATCCTTTAGGACCGAGATGAGAAGGATTTTTTTTCACACAGAGAGTGGTGGGTCTCTGGAACTCTCTGCCACAGAGGGTAATTGAGGCCAGTTCATTGGCTATATTTAAGAGGGAGTTAGATGTGGCCCTTGTGGCTAAGGGGATCAGAGGGTATGGAGAGAAGGCAGGTACGGGATACTGAGTTGGATGATCAGCCATGATCACATTGAATGGCGGTGCAGGCTCGAAGGGCCGAATGGCCTACTCATGCACCTAATTTCTATGTTTCTATGTTTCTATGAATTACTACTGGTACCATGTACTAGTGATAGTAGGAATGGGAAGATAGGACCGATGAATACATGGCAGATGATTTGGTGCAGGCAGGAGGGACCATTGGGATCTTCTCTCGGGCAAAAGCGACCTGTACAAAAAGAGATGTGTTGCACGGTAACAGGAGGAGATGCCGCCCGCTGCCAATGTTGTGTACACCCACCCGAGGAGCTCGAACAGCGCTAGGATATTTGCTAGCAGGTAGATTTGCTCGTGCTACATGGGTGAGTTCGCACAAGATGTACAGGGCAGGAGCCAATGCAGAAATGATGCAGGTAAGAGTGTTAAAGAAGGAACTACAGATGCTGGAAAATCGAGGGTACACAAAAATGCTGGAGAAACTCAGCGGGTGCAGCAGCAACTATGGAGCGAAGGAGATAGGCAACGTTTCGGGCCGAAACCCTTCTTCAGATACTTCTGCAGGTAAGAGGTTGGACGTCAGTATATAATGTTATGAAATAACCTTTAGAGTACAAAATAAGCAGGAACACGATATGGAGCGATGAAGAATTGTTGGATTCAATAACATTCATTTTTAAGTGAGGATGCCTGGTAGGTTGGTGGGATGAACTCAGCACGTGGAGAGCTTCGTTCGGCTGGCTTACAGTGGAAAATATTGGATGCCAATATTCCAGGTTAGGTGTACTACGGGAGAGATGGAGGTGGGGGTAAAAGAGAAGAGGGAAAGTCACGGTAGTAGTTAGGGGTGAAAGTATTGATGGTTCGTCCAATGAGGTTATATGGGTGGAACTGATGAATCAAAAGGGATACATCACCTTGTTGAGAGAGTACTATGCTGCTAAATATTCAACGGGAATTAGAAGACGAAATATGCCAGGAAATTGCAAGCAGCTGCAAGAATGATAGGATATCATCGAAGGGGATGTTAATTGTCCAATCCCAATTTCGACGGGGGCTGTCATACTGCCAACGGCATAGTAGGCCCCCCTCGGTCATAATTGACCACGGGTGATGCATCCTAGTTTGCAGGTGATGTGTGGTCGTATGCAAGCCTGGGTATTGTCATATGGAGGGCAGGCTGTTGCCCATGCAGCACGTCCCCCCGCTCCAAGTAGCTGATCGATCCAAAGGAAAAGGAACCGTATTTTCTTGAGGTTTACTCCAGGAACATTTTCCATGACTGGATATGGCCACAAGGCAGTGGAGGTTTTAAAGCAGAGTTTTCCCTCTCCTACCAGGCCGATGAGCCCCATCTGCCAGAGTCTCGTGGGGGCGGGAGCGTCTACCTTCCTGTGCAGGTCTATAGTACCTGCCCACTGCCCAAACCAACGGCATAAACGACGTGGAATTAGTCAAATGCGTTCAGGAAAATGTGGTTAGGAAATATTTAGAGGACTGGATAGGGAAGAGATTAATATATTCTTAGAAAACTGGGGAGGGGAGGGGAGGGGAGGGGAAGTGACCGTATTGTCCGTGGGTGAACCTTTGAGAACAGCGACCACTGTTCTATAGAATCAAAATAACAGATGGAACTTTTTTTTTAGACCAACGACACCCCTGATATTTCACCTGCTTTACTATAGGAATCTTTTAAAGCGATTATCAGGGGATCTGTAATTTCATATCAAGCTTTACAAAATAAAAAGAACAAGAATGAACAAATGCAGTTAGAAGAACGAATTAGACAATTGGACCGAGCTAATGCTAAAGAGCCAACTATAGATAAACATAATAAACTAACAATATTGAAATGTAAATTAAACAGAATATTATCAGCAAAAGTTATAAGAATATTTAAAATTACAAAACAGGAACATTTTGAATTCTGTGATAAACCACATAAACGTTTTGCACGCCAACTGAAAAAACGTGAAAAAGATCATACGATTTTAAAGATTAAATCAGATAAAGGTGAATTATTAACATTACCTAATGATATTAATAAAAGGCTTGCTCAATTTTATTAAAATTTATATACATCCAAAACGTCAGCAGATAGTACTAAAGTTATAGTTTTTGGATAAATGTAATCTCCCAAATTTAATCTGCTCGAACAAGAGCAATTAGGAGCGCAGGTCTCAATTAAGGAAATAGAAGAAACAATAAACTCACTGAAGAATGGCAAAACACCAGGACTTAGTAATGAATTTTATGAAAGATTTTATGAGATAATTTCACCACATTTACATAAAATGTATACATATGCTTTCAAAGAACAAACATTACCCGAAACTTTAGTGGAATCAAGAATGACACTTATACCTAAAAGATTTAGAAGACGCTGGATCATACAGAGCCATCGCACTGTTAAATACAGATTAAAAAATAGTAGTGAAAACATTAGCAGGAAGATTAAGTAAATATGTTAGCAAATTAATAAATGCGGATCAAACGGGGTTTATACGCAAGAGATACTCATGCAATAATTTGAGACTCATGCAATAATTTAAAACTGAAGAACAAGACTTTTCAATTATTTCATTGGACGCAGAAAAAGCATTTGATCAAGTGGCATGGGACTACCTCGTTAAAGTATTACAAACATTTCAAATGGGAGATAATTTTATCTCATGGGTAAAACTATTATACGACAGGCCGACTGATAGGATATTAACATGTTGTCTCCGAAATTTCAATTATCGATGGGAAATAGACAGGGATGCTCACTATCACCTCTGCCATTTGCACTTGTAATAGAACCTCTAGCTGAAAACATTAGAACACATCCGAATATCAATGGTTATAATACAAAATACTCAAATAACAAAATATCATCATACGCAGATGATGTACTACTGTATATTACAAAATCGCAAACCAAATATATTAAATCTAATAGAGGAATTGTATCCTTTTCAGGATACAGAATAAATTGGAATAAAAGTGAAATTATGACGATAAAACCTCAAGACTCGACACACCTGTTAAAATTCGCTTTTAAAATTGCTACAGAAAAAAATAAATACTTGGGAATCGAAATCACCACAAAATATACATTTTTATTTAATGCAAATTATATGCCCCTACTTACTAAATTAAATGCTCTGATTAAATTTTGGACAACTCTTCTGATGTCTTTAATAGGCCGAATAAATGCTATAAAAATGATCTTCCTACCACAAATTTTATATTTATTCCAATCAATCCCAATATACTTACCTAAAAAGTTTTAAAAAAAATTGGTTTCTGATATCATAAATTTGATATGGGACTATAAATCCCATGGAATTCAAAGAAGACATTTGTGCAAACCTAAAGAATTTGGTGGATTAACACTCCTAATTTTTGGTATTATTATAGGGCAGCAAATGTCAAAAATGTGATTCACCTGTTGGACAATTCTGCCCAATAGGTGGGTTGGATAGTAACGGAGAGAGAGGATTGCTCCTCTTTTAATATAGGAGCGATCTTTCTCTCACCAATAAAACTGAATAATACAATATACAGTACAAATCCAATTATTCATAGTACTATTAGAATTTGGAAACAAATAAAATTAACCTTTAAATTAGGAAACTTATTGCTTCTCTCTCCCATAGTTAATAATCCGTCGTTTAAACCATCCACTATTGATAAATCATTTACACATTGGGGATGAATAGGAATTAAAACGTTTGGAGCCATGTATGAAAATAGTCTTTTTAATCATTCCAACAACTACAATTTAAATACAATCTGAGAAGTAATAAATATTTTAAATATATTCAAATCCGTGATTTTTTGAATAAATATACACAAGAATACCAAAATTTGACTCCAGACATATTACACGAAGCTATGAATAGACAGGCGGACTCAACTAATTTAATATCATACTTGTATAATATAGAATCATAGAATCATAGAAAATAGGTGCAGGAGTAGGCCATTCGGCCCTTCGAACCTGCACCGCCATTCAATATGATCATGGCTGATCATCGAACTCAGTATGGCGGCGCACACAGTTGCAGCAGCTCGATGTTCTCCCGGTCAGTGCTTTGTGTTTTTTGTATATGTGTGCGTGTTGTTTTGTGCCCTGTGTACTTACTGTCGGGCGGACAGGATCTACGACCGTCAGGACCTTCTTAGAATTGGAGCCGATCGCGAACGGCGGGTTACCGCCGAGTTTGTCCGCGCACATAAGATCCCGGCGGACATAGCGAGGAGCCCCGACTCTCCGTGGATTACCATCCCCGCGGGGAGGATGCGAAGACGGCGTAGAGAGAAAAGGAAAAAGTGAGGCTGCAGGGCCGGCGCGTTGGCCAGGCTACGGAGGCAGCCACTGAAACCACCGCTGCCCAGCCTGTTTCTCACGAGCGCCAGATCCCTGGCTAACAAGATGGACCAACTGAGGCTACAGACTGCAGCTAACAACGCCGTGAAGGACAGCTGTATCCTGTTGATCACGGAGACCTGGCTTAATTCATCCATTCCGGACTCTGCAATCGAGCTAGCAGGCTACACAGCACAGCGCAATGACAGGACAAGAGAGTCTGGTAAGAGCAGAGGTGGAGGGCTCTGTGTGTACGTGAACAACACCTCGTGTACAAACACAGTGACTGTAGACAGTCACTGCTCCCCAGACCTGGAGTATGTTACTGTTAAATGCAGGCCCATTTATCTCCCTAGAGAGTTTACTGTTGTAATGATAACTGCTGTGTACATACCACCGGATGCTAATGCTAACTCGGCTATCGGACATTTGTACGGTAGCACTAGCAGTCAACAGAGCATATATCCGGACGGTGTTCACATAGAAACATAGAAACATAGAAAATAGGTGCAGGAGTAGGCCATTCGGCCCTTCGAGCCTGCACCGCCATTCATTGTGATCATGGCTGATCATCCAACTCAGTATCCCGTACCTGCCTTCTCTCCATACCCCCTGATCCCTTTAGCCACAAGTGCCACATCTAACGCCCTCTCAAATATAGCCAATGAACTGGCCTCAACTACCTTCTGTGGCAGAGAATTCCAGAGACTCACGACTCTCTGTGTAAATAATGTTTTCCTCATTTCGGTCCTAAAGGAATTCCCCCTTATCCTTAGACTGTGACCCCTTGTTCTGGACAACCCCAACATCGGGAACAATCTTCCAGCATCTAGCTTGTCCAACCCCTTAAGAATTTTGTAAGTTTCTATAAGATCCCCCCTCAATCTTCTAAATTCCAGCGAGTACAAGCCGAGTCTATCCAATCTTTCCTCATATGAAAGTCCTGACATCCCAGGAATCAGTCTGGTTAATCTTCTCTGTACCCCCTCTATGTCAAGGATGTCTTTCCTCAGATTTGGAGACCAAAACTGTACGCAATACTCCAGGTGTGGCCTCACCAAAACCCTGTACAACTGCAGTAGAACCTCCCTGCTCCTATACTCAAATCCTTTTGCTATGAATGCTAACATACCATTTGCTTTCTTCACTGCCTGCTGCACCTGCATGCCTACTTTCAATGACTGGTGTACCATGACACCCAGGTCTCGTTGCATCTCCCCCTTTCCTAATCTGCCACCATTCAGATAATAGTCTACCCTCATGTTTTTGCCACCAAAGTGGATAACCTCACATTTATCCACATTATACTGCATCTGCCATGCATCTGCCCATTCACTCAGCCTATCCAAATCACCCTGCAGCCTCCAAGCATCCTCCTCACACCTAACTATACCCCCCAGCTTGGTATCATCTGCAAATTTGGAGATGTTGCTTTGAATTCCCTCGTCCAAATCATTAATATATATTGTAAATAGCTGGGGTCCCAGCACTGAGCCTTGCGGCACCCCACTAGTCACTGCCTGCCATTCTGAAAAGGACCCGTTTACTCCTACCCTTTGCCTCCTGTCTGCTAGCCAGTTCTCTATCCACATCAATACTGAACCCCCAATACCGTGTGCTTTAAGTTTGTATGCTAATCTCTTATGCGGGACCTTGTCGAAAGCCTTCTGAAAGTCTAGATATAACACATCCACTGGTTCTCCCTTATCCACTCTACTAGTTACATCCTCAAAAAATTATATCAGATTTGTCAGACATGATTTACCTTTCGTAAATCCATGCTGACTTTGTCCAATGATTTCACCACTTTCCAAATGCGCTGCTAACCCATCTTTAATAACTGACTAGCAGTTTCCCCACTACCGATGTTAGACTAACTGGTATGTAATTCCCCGCCTTCTCTCCCTCCTTTTTTAAAAAGTGGGGTTACATTAGCTACCCTCCAATCCTCAGGAACTACTCCAGAATCTAAGGAATTTTGAAAAAGTATCACTAATGCATCCACTATTTCTGTGGCTACCTCCTTGAGTACTCTGGGATGCAGACTATCTGGCCCTGGGGATTTATCAGCCTTCAATCCGTTCAATTTACCCAACACCACCTCCCGGCTAACCTGGATTTCACTCAGTTCCTCCATCTTATTTGACCCCCATTCCACTGCTATTTCCGGCAGATTATTTATGTCTTCCTTAGTGAAGACAGAACCAAAGTAGTTATTCAATTGGTCTGCCATGTCCTTGTTCCCCATGATCAATTCACCTGTTTCTGACTGCAAGGGACCAACATTTGTTTTAACTAGTCTCTTTCTCTTCACATATCTATAAAAACTTTTGCAGTCAGTTTTTATGTTCCCTGCCAGTTTCCTTTCATAATCTATTTTCCCTTTCCTAATTAAGCCCTTTGTCCTCCTCTGCTGCATTCTGAATTTCTCCCAGTCCTCCGTTAGGCTGCTTTTTCTGGCAAATTTGTATGCCTCATCTTTCGTTTTTATACTATCCCTGATTTCCCTTGTTATCCATGGATGCACCACCTTCCCCGATTTATTCTTTTGCCAAACTGGTATGAACAACTTTTGTACTTCATCCATGCAGTCTTTAAATACCTTCCATTGCACATCCACTGTCAACCCTTTAAGAATCACCTGCCAGTCTATCTTGGCCAATTCACATCTCATACCTTCAAAGTTACCTTTGTTCAAGTTCAGAACCCTTGTTTCTGACTTAATTTTGTCACTCTCCATCCTAATGAAGAACTCAACCATATTATGGTCACTCTTGCCCAAGGGGCCACGCACAACAAGACTGCTAACTAACCCTTCCTCATTACTCAATACCCAGTCTAGAATAGCCTGCTCTCTCGTTGGTTCCTCCACATGTTGGTTGAGAAAACTATCCCGCATACATTCCAGGAAATCCTCTTCCTCAGCACCCCTGCCAATTTGATTCACCCAATCTACATGCAGATTGAAGTCACCCATTATAACCGTGTTACCCTTGTTGCACGCATTTCTAATTTCCTGTTTGATGCCATCCCCAACTCCAATACTACTGTTAGGTGGCCTGTACACAGCTCCCACTGGCGTTTTCTGCCCCTTAGAGTTTCGCAGCTCTACCCATATCGATTCCACATCCTCCACGCTAATGTCCTTCCTTTCTATTGCATTAATCTCCTCTCTCACCAGCAACGCTACCCCACCTCCTTTTCCTTTTCGTCTATCCCTCCTGAATATTGAATATCCCTGGATGTTCAGCTCCCAGCCTTGGTCATCCTGGAGCCATGTCTCCGTGATCCCAACTATAGCATTGTAATTAATCGCTATCTGCACCTTCAACTCATCCACCTTATTACGAATGCTCCTCGCATTGAGACACAAAGCCTTCAGGCTTGTTTTTATAACACTCTTACTCCTTATACAATTATGTTGACAAGTGGCCCCTTTCACATCGATCCCTATTACACTTTGCCATACTCTCCTATCCCTTTGTGAGCTTTCTTTCCCGTTAATTCTGGGGTCATTAACCATCCCTTTACTCTCTTTCCCTTTAACTCCGTTCTCGATTATCCCATTTGACACCCCACCCCCCTTATTCAGTTTAAAACCATCCGTAGCAGGGGACTTTAATCACGCGGAATTGAAGAAAATGCTCCCAAAATTCTACCAGCATGTTAAATGTGCTACAAGAGGAGCTAACACACTAGACAAGGTCTACTCCAACATCAAGCTGGGCTACAGGTCTAGACCACTGCCACACCTGTGTCAGTCGGACCATATGTCCCTGCTTTTAATTCCTGCATATGCCTCCATCAGGAAACCCGCTCCTCACATCACAAAGACCATTACAACTTGGCCTGATGGTGCATCTCAGCAGCTGCAGGACTGCCTCAACAGGACCAACTGGGATGTGTTTGAGCACCGGGACCTGGAGTTGTTCACAGACAGTGTACTGTATTACATTAACAATTGCATGGACACGGTCACAGTGGACAAACAAATCCGGGTCTACCCCAACCAGAAGCCCTGGATGACCCGGGAGGTCCAGCGGCTGTTAAAAGTGAGGAACACTGCTTTTAGGTCTGGTGATAGGGCTTTATACAGCACGGCCCGAGCTAACCTGAAGAGAGGCATCAGAGAGGCCAAGTCAGACTACAGGAGGAAGATAGAGGACCACCTGGACAGTAACAACAGCAGGCAGGTGTGACAGGGGATCCAGTATCTCACCAATTATAAGACAAACCTTGGAGCTGCTGAGGGTGACGCCTAGTTGGCAGAGGAGCTGAACCTCTTCTTTGCTCACTTTGAAGTGGAGCCACCCGAGACAGCCACAACACACCATATGGTCCACAGTAGCCTAACCCTCACGATAGAGGAGCATGAGGTGAGGCGCACGCTGCGGGCCATCAATCCAAGGAAGGCTACTGGACCCGACGGCGTCTCTGGACGCGTGCTGAAGGACTGCGCAGACCAGCTGGCTGGAGTCTTCACGAGGATATTTAACCAGTCTCTGGCCCAGTCAACTGTCTCACCCTGTCTGAAGTCCCCTTGCCCAAAAACCCCCACATTTCCAGCCTCAACGACTACCGGCAGTGGTGATGAAGTGCTTTGAAAAACTGGTCCGGGGTCATATCACATCACTCCTGCCCCGAAGCTTTGACCCCCACCAGTTTGCGTACAGGGCGAATAGATCTACAGAGGACGCTGTAGCCACAGCTCTCCATGCTGCACTGTCCCACCTGGAGCAGCGGGGAAGCTATGTGCGAAAGCTCTTTGTGGACTACAGCTCTGCTTTTAATACTATCCTTCCCCACAAACTGGTGGACAAACTGGGGGACTTGGGACTTTCTATGTTTCTATGTTTCTATGTTTCCACAATCCACCTGCATGTGGATAAATAGCTTCCTGTCGGGCCGCAGCCAGAGAGTCAGAATGGGCCATCACACATCCACGGCCCTCAGCCTCAGTACCGGCTCTCCACAGGGCTGCGTGCTGAGCCCCCTGCTCTACACCATCTACACACATGACTGCACCTCCGCCCATCACAGCAACACCATTGTCAAATTTGCAGATGACACTACGGTGGTGGGGCTCATCTCCGGGGGGGGGGGGACGAGTACGCCTATCGGGATAAGGTGGAGCAGCTGACAGTGTGGTGTGGAGAAAATAACCTGCTCCTGAACACCTTAAAGACCAAGGAGATAATAATAGACTTCAGGAAGAACAAAACAGAACTCGTACCACTAATCATCAGAGGGGACTGTGTGGAGAGGGTGGCTGATTTCCGCTTCCTGGGAATCCATATTGAGGAGGACCTGACGTGGAGCGTGAACACCTCTGCGCTGCTGAAAAAGGTCCAGCAGAGACTGCACTTCCTGAGGGTGCTCAGGAAGAATAACATCACACAGAGACTGCTGCTGTCCTTTTATCGGTGCTCCATTGAGAGCATCCTAACATACTGTGTATGCGTGTGGTACCCCAGCTGCACAGCAGCTCAGAGGATAGCGCTCCAGAGGGCCATTGACAACGCCCAGAGGATTGTCGGCTGCCCTCTCCTTACCTTGGAAGACTTATACAGTTCCCGCTGCATCAAAAAATCCCAGAATATTATAAAGGACATTTCCCACCCCGGACACTCCCTGTTTGAACTGTTGCCGTCAGGCAGACGATACAGATCTACAAGGACAAGGACAAACAGACTTAAAAACAGTTTTTACCCCACTGCTATAAAGGCACTAAATGTAGCCGCCAAGGAACGCGGGGACTAAGGGACTGTGGTTGGTACACTGTGAAATCGACAGAAGGATGTAGGGTTGGGTGTTTATGAGTGCTATTTTCATATTTCATATTTATTTTAGTTGTTTATCTTTTTTAATATTTTACCTTGTATGTATCGTTAGCTTTTATGTTTGAATGTTGCACTGACTGGTTGACATTTTTAAATTTCGTTGTACATGGTTTATGTTACAATGACAATAAAGAATCTATTCTATTCTATTCTATTCTATCCTGTACCTGCTTTCTCTCCACACCCCCTGATCCCTTTAGCCACAAGGGCCACATCCAACTCCCTCTTAAATATAGCCAATGATCTGGCCTCAACTACCTTCTGTGGCAGAAAATGCCACAGACCCACCACTCTCTGTGTGAAAAAAGATCTTCTCATCTCGGTCCTAAAAGACTTCCCCATTATCCTTAAAATGTGACCCCTTGTTCTGGAGTTCCCCAACATCGGGAACAATCTTCCTGCATCTAGCCTGTCCAACCCTTTAAGAATTTTGTAAGCCTCTATAAGATTCCCCCTCAATCTCCTATCAGCGAGTACAAGCTGAGTCTATCCAGTCTTTCTTCATATGGAAGTCCTGCCACCCCGGCAATCAGTCTGGTCAACCTTCTCTGTACTCCCTCTATGGCAAGAATGTCTTTCCTCTGATTAGGGGACCAAAACTGTACGAAATACTCCAGGTGTGGCCTCACCAAGATCCTGTACAACTGAAGTAGAACCTCCCTGCTCTTGTACTCAAATCCTTTTGCTATGAATGCCAACATACCATTCGCTTTCTTCACAGCCTGCTGCACCTGCATGCCTACTTTCAATGACTGGTGTACCATGACACCCAGGTCTCGTTGCATCTCCCCTTTTCCTAATCGGCCACCAATCAGATAATAATCTACCCTCCTGGTTTTGCCGCCAAATTGGATAACCTCACATTCATCCACATTATACTGCATCTGCCATGCATTTGCCCACTCCCCAACCTATCCAAGTCACCTTGCAGCCTCCTAGCATCCTCCTCACAGCTAACACTGCCCCCCAGCTTCGTGTCATCCGCAAACTTGGAGATGTTGCATTCAATTACCTCATCCAGATCAATAATATATATTGTAAAAAACTGGGGTCCCAGCACTGAGCCTTGCGGTACCCCACTAGTCACTGCCTGCCATTCTGAAAATGACCCGTTTACTCCTACCCTTTGCTTCCTGTCTGCCAGCCAGTTCTCTATCCACATCAGTACTGAACCGCCAATACCGTGTGCTTTAAGTTTGTATGCTAATCGCTTATGTGGGACCTTGTCGAAAGCCTTCTGAAAGTCCAGATATAACACATCCACAAGTTCTCCCTTATCCACTCTACTAGTTACATCCTCAGAAATTTCTATAAGATTCGTCAGACATGATTTACCTTTCATAAATCCATACTGACTTTGTCCAATGATTTCACCGCTTTCCTAATGTGCTGCAATCCCATCTTTAATAACTGACTCTAGCATTTTCCACACTACCGAAGTTAGACAAATTGGTCTGTAATTCCCCGTTTTCGCTCTCCCTTCCTTTTTAAAAAGTGGGGTTACATTAGCTACCCTCCAATCCTCAGGAACTACTCCAGAATCTAAAGAGTTTTGAAAAATTATGACTAATGCATCCACTATTTCTGGGGCTTCTTCCTTAAGTACTCTCGGATGCAGCCTATCTGGCCCTGGGGATTTATCGGCCTTTAATCCATTCAATTTACCTAACACCACTTCCCGGCTAAGCTAGATTTCACTCAGTTCGTCCATCTCATTTGACCCCCGGTCCCCTGCTATTTCCGGCAGATTATTTTTGTCTTCCTTGGTGAAGACAGAACCAAAGTAGTTATTCAATTCGTCTGCCATGTCATTGTTCCCCATGATCAATTCACCAGTTTCTGACTGCAAGGGACCTACATTTGTTTTAACTAATCTTTTTCTCTTCACATGTCTATAAAGACTTTTGCAGTCCATTTTTAAGTTCCTTGCCAGTTTTCTTTCATAATCTTTCCCTTTTCTAATTAAGCACTTTGTCTTCCTCTGCTGGACTTTGAATTTCTTTCAGTCCTCTGGTAGGCTGCATTTTTTGGCTAATTTGTATGCTTCATCTTTAGTTTTGATACTATCCCTGATTTCCCTTGTTATCCACGGATGCACTACCTTCCCTGATTTATTATTTTGCCAAACTGGGATGAGCAATTGTTGCAGTTCATCCACGCAGTCTTTAAATGCATTCCATTGCATATCCACCGTCAACCCTTTAAGAATCACTTGCCAGTCTATCTTGGACAATTCACGTCTCATACCCTCAAAGTTACCTTTCTTGAAGTTGATAACCTTTGTTTCTGAATTAACAATGTCGCTCTCCATCCTAATGAAGAATTCAACCATATTATGGTCACTCTTGCCCAAGGGGCCACGCACAACAAGACTGCTAACTAACCCTTCCTCATTACTCAGTACCCAGTCTAGAATAGCCTGCTCTCTCGTTGGTTCCTCTACATGTTGGTTTAGAAAACTATCCCGCATACATTCCAAGAAATCCTCTTCCTCAGCACCCTTGCCAATTTGATTCACCCAATCTACATGTAGGTTGAAGTCACCCATGATAACTGTTTTACCCTTGTTGCACGCATTTCTAATTTCATGTTTGATGCCATCCCCAACTCCACTACTACTGTTAGGTGGCCTGTACACAACTCCCAATTACGTTTTCTGCCCCTTAGTGTTTCGCAGCTCTACCCATATCGATTCCACATTCTCCAAGCTAATGTCCTTCATTTCTATTGCGTTCATCTCCTCTCTAACCAACAACTACTCCACCTCCTTTTCCTTTCTGTCTATCTCTCCTGAATATTGAATATCCCTGGATGTTCAGCTCCCAGCCTTGGTCACCCTGGAGCCATGTCTCCGTGATCCCAACGATATCATGTTCATTAATAACTATCTGCACATTCAACTCATCCACCTTATTACGCATGCTCCTTGCACTGGGACACAAAGCCTTCAGGTTTGTTTTTACAACACTCTTACCCCTTATACAATTATGTTGAAAAGTGGCCCTTTTTGATTTTTGCCCTGGATTTTTCTGCCTGCCACTTTTACTTTTCACCTTGCTACCTATTGCTCCTGCCCTCATTTTACACCCCTCTGTCTCTATGCTCATGCTCCCATCCCCCTGCCACATTAGTTTAAATCCTCCCTGACTGCACTAGCAAACACTCCCCCGAGGACATTGGTTGCCTTCAAGCCCAGGTTCAGACCATCCTGTTTATATTGGTCAGGGAGATTTATATCTCCCCCAGAACTGGTTCCAATGCCCGAGAAATTGGAATCCCTCCCCCTTGCACCATTTTTCAAGCCATGTATTCATCTGCAATATCCTCCTATTTCTACTCTGACTAGCACGTGGCACCGGTAGGAGTCCAGAGATTATTACCTTTGAGGTCCTACTTTTAAGTTTATCTCCTAGCTCCCTAAATTCGCCTTGTAGGACGTCATCCCGTTTTTTACCTATATCGTTGGTGCCAATGTGCACCACGACAGCTGGCTGTTCACCCTCCCCCTCCAGAATGTCTGCAGCCGTTCAGTGACATCCCTGACCCTTGCATCCTGGAGTCTTGTTTGCGGCCGCAGAAACGCCTATCTATTCCCCCTACTATTGAATCCCCTATTACAATAGCCCTTCCACTCTTCTTTCTCCCCCCCCCCCCCCGTGCCACAGAGCCACCAATGGTGCCATGAATGTGGCTGCTGCCGCCTTCCCCTGAGCCATCTCCCCCAACAGTGTCCAAAATGGTATATCTGTTTAGGAGGGAGATGACCGCAGGGGACCCCTGCACCTCCGACCTACTGCTACGATGGCTAATGGCCACCCGTTCCCTTTCTGGCCGCTTAACCTGCGTTGTGACCAACTCACTGTACGTGCTATTCACGAGCTTCTCAGCATCGTGGATGCTCCAGTATGAATCCAACCACAGCTCCAATCGTTCAATGCGGTCTGCCAGGAGCTGCAGCTGGACACATTTCCTGCAAATGTAGTCACCAGGGACACCGACAATATCCCTGATCTCCGACATGTTGCAGGATGAGCAAACCATGGGGCCGGTCTCAAATGACATGGCTTGCCCCCAAATTAAATCAACACACACTATAAAAATCTTAATCCTTTAAACTAACCTTTACTAAAAAGCAATGTACCCTTTAGCTCACTGAACCCTTTAGCTCACTGAACCCATTAGCTCACTGAACCCTTAACTCACTTTACCTTTAACTCACTTTACCTTTAACTCACTGAACCCTTTAGCTCGCTTTACCTTTAACTCACTTTACCTTTAACTAACCTTACCTTTAATGCAAACCAGGGGTTGCACCCAATCAGCTGCTTCCACCAATTAGCGGCTTCCACCAGAACACTTGTGTGGAACGTTACAGGTTTGGGTTCCTCCTCTTGCTCCAACGGCTCCTGGGCCTCTGTTAAAACAAAGCCCCGCGCTCGATTTTTAAACTCACCGCCCGGAGACTCCTCCATCCTAAATATCATCCTAAATATAGAAATACCATCATCCGATAGAATTAGAAGAGATTGGGATCAAGAACTAGCTATAACAATCTCGAAAGAGAGTTGGGATAAACACTTGCTATATGTGCATAAATGCTCGATCAATGTAAGACATATTCTAATACAATTTAAAACGCTACACAAAGTATATTATTCGAAAACTAAATAAAGTAAAATCTTTCCAAATGTATCCCCCATTTGTGCTACATGTCGATCTGAAGAAGCAACTATAGCACATTCCACGGAGCTGTCTATTTTTCTCTTTCTTTTAAAAAAAAACTCTTTCTCGTGTTCTACGTCTCTACGTGTTCTTCCTTTTCACTTTTTTCACGCACTTACTATCTTATCTAACTTTCTCTATTTTTCTTTTTCTTAAACTTTAAAACAAGAAGTGGTACAGGAAATATATTATGTTATTTTTGGCTTATACTAATACTACATAACTTCTAATTTAAAAAAAAGACATTTGTGCAGATATAGAGATAGAAATGATTTAAAGGGTTATGGGCTAAATTCAAGCAGAGTAGATAGGCCCACAATACGAAGAGTCTGCTTATCAATTTGTGCCAAATGGAGTAATTCCTTCCTGTGTTGGAAAGAAATGCAAAGATGGTTTAAACCAAAGAAAGACACAAAGAGCTGGAGTAATTCAGCGGGTCAGCCAGCATCTCTGAAGAAAGGAATAGGTGACGTTTGGGGTCGAGACCTTTCTTCAGCATTAGAGGCAGGGGCAATGGAAAAGAGAGAAATTGACGGTGATGTAGAGAGATATAGAACAAATGAATGTCGTCTTGGATTCCATGCCACAGGATTCTGACTCAGACATGTCAAGGACCGTGTGGTGACTGCGCACCACTCTCCCCATGTTAAACAAAGTCACATACAGGCGTCCTCCATGAGAGGACAGTCATACTAATTTCGAGTGTTCGCCGATGATCAGACCACTGCTTTGTAAGCTGCCCAAGGAAGTCCTGGGTGTATCGGTCTGTGAACATACAGGTACGTAGCTCCGAAATCGGATCTTTCGCCATTTCCTGGGCTCTCATTGTCTCTAACGCAAAGAATCAAAAATCAATTACTGTTATTTTCTGCCTGTTTCAGATATCCATAAAATATGCAACCGATTCAAGGGGATCTGCCGAATATATCTATGTAAGAGGCACGAATTCGCCGTAAGGGGTGTGTGCGGCTGGTTGCACGTCTGCTGCTTCGGAAAATGAGGAGCTGGACAACACCACTTCAGCTGCGATCCGGGATTTGTTCCTGGAATCCAACATGGGAAACAATCTCCATACTCGCAAAGCGTTGTTCGAGTAATAGTGTAAATTGTGTTCAATAAAGTTCATTTCATTAGCGTATTGTTATATTCGTTGTCTGCTGGTTTCCAGAAGAATTTACCTATTTCACTCTTCCACCACCTAGATCTCGATCTATCTACGGTAGTACTCGATATAATAGGAAACAAACATTGAAGCGGAGAATAAAATGACAGCATAAACCCTCACCAGCACGTACCCGCACCTATACAGCATAAATAACTACAGCACAGGAACAGGCCCATCGGCCCCCAATGTCCATGCTGACACGATGCCAAGTCAAATTAGTCTCCTCTGCTCCGACACAATCTACATCGTTGCGTTCTCCATATATCCATTCACCTAACCAAACATCTCTTAATTGTCACTACCGCGTCGAAGAGGGAAACAGAAACGTAGAAAATAGGTGCAGGGGGAGGCCATGTGGCCTTTCGAGTCAGCACAGCCATTGATTGTGATCATGGCTGATTGTCCCCTATCAATAACCCGTCCCTGCCTTCCCCCCATATCCCTTGACCCCACAAGCCCCTGGAGCTCTATCTAACCCTCCCTTAAATCCATCCAGTGACTCGGCCTCCACTGCCCACTGTGGCAGGGAATTTCATAAATTCACAACTCTTTGGGAGAAAAAGTTTTTTGTCACCTCAGTCTTAAATGACCTCCCCTTTATTCTAAGACTGTGGCCCCTGGTTCTGGACGCCCAACATTTGGGCCATTTTTCCTGCATCTAGCTTGTCCATCTAGCTTAACTTCATCCTTTCTGCATTGGATCCTGCCCTGCACATCTTGTGCGGACTCACCCATGTCGCACGAGCAAATCTACCTGCTAGCAAATATCCTAGCTCTGCTCGTGCTCCTCGGGTGGGTGTACACAACATTGGCAGGGAGCAGCATCTCCTCCTGTTAACGTGCAACACATCTCTTTTGTACAGGTCGCTTTAGCCCCAGAGAAGATCCCAATGGTCCCTGCTGCCTGCACCAAATCATCTGCCATGCATTAATCGGCCATATCTTCCCATTCCTATCACTAGTACATGGCACGAGTAGTAATTCGGAGATCACTACCCTGGGGGACCTGCTATTTTGCCTATCTCCCAAAAACATTTTAGCAGCACACCATCCATGTTCCTACCCATGTCCGGGACAGCGTGGCCCCGCATACCGGGTAGTAACGCACGATCCTGGATTTGCAGTTGCTGCCACAGAATCTTCTGTCTGCTCTCGGAGTTAAAGATTTTACTACCACCATAGCTCCACCCACAATATCCTTCCCGCTTTGCCTCAGATCAATGCTCGGTAGATTAGCCATGACTGCTACTGCTGAACTATCCTGACTGGTCATCCAACCCAATCGTATCCAAAAACGCACATCTATTTCGAATGATAATGGCCACAGGTGTCCACTGCACTCTCTGTCTATTTGTTTTTCCTCGTTGTCGCCCAACAACTCTCTTCCTGTATCTTAGCCGTGACCATCTCCCGACATCGCCAATCTAAGAAGCGATAATTTTGCCAAATAAACCCGAGATCGCTCATCTGCACCAACTGGGCCTTAAGGCAGTTCCAAGGAGCTGCACCTGGCCACAAATCCCGCAGGTATTGTCATCAGGGTTACAAGTAATTTATTTCAGTTCACACATTCTGCAAAAGGAACATTGGACCTTTCCACCGGCCAAAACAACAATCACACAAAATAAACAGCAGAAATGAGTCAAAGCCGTATGTAAACGGACTCCAGACTCAGTACGTGATTCAAATGCATCTTCAATCAGCACTGAAACTAACCAGCATAGAGGATGATTAGTTGTCGGTACATCCTGGCGGCTCCAACTGCTCGTGCTGGAAACAAGTGTTAGCATAAGTATTACAGTGGGGTGGAGTTGGAGATGCTGGCTTGTGTGTGATTGGTTAACATGCAACATCAATCTACATCCTTCCCCCTAAAGATTAAGTGTGGAAGAGCACCCACACCATGGAGTTAAACATACTCGCCATATCTGTCTGTTGGTCTACAAACATGGCCCGAGCGCGTGCGGAACAAACCCTCCCCTCCCTCACTTGAAAGATGAGACGGAGAACCTGGAGGAGAGAATGACGCGGTGGAGGCTTCTGGTGACCTAAAGGGGAAACATGCGGTAGGTGAGGCCCCATGGTTAGTGGAGAACGCGGGACGTGGAGGGGTGCAAGGCATACAGGGACGGGTGGGAGACATTGCAAAAGGCGGCTGGAACTGTAGAGGTGGAGCATGGGGACCAGCAGGCGGCGGTCGAGACTCCCTCCCAGCAAGCAGGTGCTGTCGACTTCTCCGGTATACCGCTCCATCACGGTCAACCATATACGACCGTGGCTCGTCAGTCGGGTTGACAACAGTGTCCAGACGGGAATGTCCAGTTGAAGTTCGTAGACTGACGACCTGACCCGGAAGTAGAAGCTTGAGTGGTCTGCTGGAACTGTCGTATGACCGTTTCTGGATGTCATGCTTCCCTTGGAGACGTTTCTTGATGGTAGCAGGCTTCAGCACCCGAGGGACCAGTTGGTGTTGTGCGATGGGTACCGGAGGCCTCGTCAATCACGACATCAGTCGCCGTGCCGGCGATCCCAGGGGTCCGTCCCTGGCAACGTTTCTGAGATTCAGGAGATCGAGATAAACGTCTGACTTTGAAATCTGTGCTCGCTCCAGCAAGTGTTTGGCGCTTCAGACAGCGCGTTTTCTTTACCACTGCCCATGCCACCACCAGCTCGCACCGTTTACCCCGATACTTACAGTGGGTATGTTACAAAACTTACCTTGAGCAGCGCTGCAGTTCTGCCGCTCCCCGTGTGCGCGACTTTGGCGCCTTTCAGAGGGGGGCGGGCTTAAAGTGCCGTTTTTCAACAGACATGGAAAATCGATGAATGTCGGGCGATTTCGTTGCGGAAGAAAATTTGCTCCAACATTTCATGAATGAAGGTATTTTTAAATTACTCATTATTTATTAACTAGAGGAATTTAAAAATCACCTTCAAAAGCCGTGAGTACCGACAACCGGAAGGATTTTGCGTAGGGGAGAAAAAAAGGTAAATAGTTTATTTTTATATTAAAAGTTGGTTTTTCGGGAGGCTTTAATAAGATTTTCATGTTGCGAAATGGGGTCCAAAAAAAGTATGAACAAACAGTATTTCTCCTCCCGACTTCACCTCTAACCGCAACGTTCTAATCCACCGCATTCCACTAAAACCCACTCGCAAGTTGATTTAAATGGCCATTAATTTACAGGCATAAAACACTAAATTCCTTCCATTTGGCCCTGAAATTCATGAAAATTGGATTAAAAAATTATGTTATATTGTGGATTATTGTGTGAATGTTATTTGGACACTTAGGCAATTAAAAAAAAGTTTATATTTTCTTAAGAAATGGATAGATGTTTAGATCTACTCATTGAATTTTGTAATTAGTTACAATTAGATAACTAACTAATTATATGCTTTAATTTCAGGTCATCCAAGTAAGATTGTTTCATATTTGTTTCAGAATGCTTCAATCTATAATAACTGAAAATTTCATTGAGTTCTCTTAATTTTTAAGAAGGTTATGGGCTTTTAACTGTTCCACATCACAGGTTTTAAGTCAATTGAAAGGCAATGGGGAGCAAGATGCTAATTTCCGAGTATGGAAATGGCCATAACTTTCTTAATACTGAAGATATGAAAGTGAATTAGGTGTCAAATTAAACTTCTTTGTATGCTTTATCTGATGGGATAAATTGAGACTTGATTTTTAACATCTCAAAATTTTGTAACATTGCTACTTACAGCCCTGGCTGCCCCTGTCAACCCTGGCGTACGCCGCCTCCCCTGCCACTTAAAATGCAGCTGTTCACGGCGCTTCGAGGCGCCTATCGCCGGCCCACACAGCTTCCTCGGTCGCTTCCAGGCTGTCCCTGTCGTCACCTTCTACTCTCACCTGCACTCAGGTCGCCCGCTGGCCGCGACCATTGACTCCGCCGATTCTCAACTCTCCCCGATCGACAGCAGACCAGGGCCATCAACTCACCTGGAATCCAGGGCACAGTTTCAGACCAAGAGTCTGAAGAAGGGTCTCAATAGACAATAGACATTACGTGCTGGAGTAGGCCTTCCGGGCCTTCGAGCCAGCACCGCCATTCACTGTGATCATGGCTGATCATCCACAACCAGTACCCCGATCCTGCCTTCTCCCCATATCCCTTGACTCCGCTATCTGTAAGAACTCAATGTAACTCTCTCTTGAAAGCATCCAGAGAATCGGCCTCTGCATCCTTCTGAGCCAGAGCATTCCACAGATTTACAACTGTCTGGGTGAAAAGGATTTTCATCATCTCCGTTCTAAATGGCCTTCCATTTCCATTATTCTTAAACTGTGGCCCCGGGTTCTGCACCCCCAACATCGAGAACATGGTTTCTGGCTCTAGCGTGTCCAAGCCCTTAACAATCTTATATGTTTCAATGAGATCCCCTCTCATCCTTCTAAATTCCAGAGTATACAAGCCCAATCGCTCCATTTTTTCAACAAGTGACAGTCCAGCCATCATGGGAATTAACCTCGTGAATCTACTCGCTCAATAGCAAGAATGTCATTCCTCAAATTTGGAGTCCAAAACTGCACACAGTATTCCCTGTATGCTCTCACCAGGGCCCTGCACAACGGCAGAAGGACCTCTTTGCTCCTATACTCAACTCCTCTTGTTATGAAGACCAACAATAGACGTTCTTCACCAACCCGACCTGAAACTTCACCTAATCATGACCTGCTGAGTTACGCCTAAATTTTGCGTTGAATTTCGGTGTAAACCAGCATCTGCAGTTCCTCCCTGCATATTTTGTTCAGTGTGAAGAAGTGTCGTGGTAGTCGTGGCCGAGTGGTTAAGGCGATGGATTAGACATCCTGCGCAAGTTTCCCTGCGCAAGTTCGAATCCTGCCGACTACGACAGCAGCAGGTCTGCCCGGAGGAACTGAGCAGTGTATAATTTTACAAGGTTAATTCCCGGGATGACGGGACTGTCATCTGAGAGAACGGAGCAGCTGGCCTTGTACACTCTGGAGTTTAGAAGGATGAGTGAGGATCTCTTTGAAACATATAAGATTATTAAGGGCTTGGGCACACAAGAGGCAGGAAACACGTTCCCGATGTTGGTGGAGTCCAGAACCAGGGGGCCACAGTTTAATAATAATGAGTAAGTCATTTAGAACGGAGACGAGGAAACACTTTTTCTCATAGAGTGGTGAGTCTGTGGAATTCTCTGCCTCAGAGGGCGGTGGATGCCGGTTCTCTGGATGCTTTCAAGAGAGAGCTAGATAGGGCTCTTAAAATAGCGGGGTCAGGGGATATGGGGTGAAGGCAGGAACGGGGTACTGATTGGGGGTGATCAGCCATGATCGCATTGAATGGCGGTGCTGGTTCGAAGGGTCAAATGGCCTACTCCTGCACCTATTGTCTATTGTGTCTCGACCCAAAACGTCACATATTTCATTTTCTACAGAAATGCTGTCTGTAGAAATGCCGCAAAGTTGCTCCGGCATTTTGTGTTTATCTGCGGTGTAAACCAGCATCTGCAGTTGTTTGTTTTTACTACTTTTGAAGATAACATCTTACTCGCTCATCGAGGACAATTAGCAATAACTGGAATTTCCCCCACTGTCTGTTATGTCTGTATGTTCTGGAATACCGAGGGTTTACTATAATAATCTGTCTGGGTACAGACAACTCCCCACAGATACTGCATAACTGCTGAGCTCCACATGTATTCTAATTTTTATTCCAGATTCCAGCAATGTTTGGATTTCTAGTTCCCAAACACCGCACATCACATATTCAGCAAGGGAGTTAAAAACATGAATAAAACAGAAAATAGTCATCCGAGCAGACCATAGTTTGGTAGTTTCCATGGAACGGAGGAGCAACAAGGGTTATAAGTTTAGAAGCTATAAAGGCTTTTGCATACGTTATTATTTTATTCCACTTTAAAATATGTTAACTTTTTATTTTTAAATCTGTGATTAACTACCAGCAAACAAATCTATGTTTTTCATATTGTAGTTTAGTTTATATCCCATACCTCCCATATCTTTGGTTATCGTGCACAGTTGACCGGAAGGATCACCTTCCGTGTTCTGTGACTCAGTGGTCGAGGCGCTATTTACAGCGGAAGGGCGGTCGCACCAGAATTTCAAAAACAAAATAGTTGGGCTACAGATGAATGGTGATGTCGAGTTGTGGTTAAAACACTTCCGGATGTGCAAGTATTAAAGTTAGGTATCATGTGCGCAACTAGGGTGAGGTGCAGGTACAATGAAAATCGTGCTTGCTTACACAGGCACATTGACAACGACACACATAAATTTATCGTAAATTACTTTCGAGTCATACATAAATTATGCATAAAATTCTACGCACGACAAATAAAAATATTGTCAAAAGCAAAAGAAGACACTCGTGCAAAACACAATCTGCAACAAAAAACACGTCGGTGACAATGCAAGAGAGTTCGCGATGCTGGGTTAAGGTTAAGGCTTTGTAGATCGGTTGGAAAGTTGTTGGACAGTTCCAGAACTTCATCCTGCCAAAGTGTGGTCACCGTAAACGGACTCAACCACGCTGCACTCATGACAGAGAACAAACTGAAGAGTCCCGAGCTAAAGACTCGCTCGTCCGTATCCTTCATGGATTCCGCATGACCACCTGTGTTATTCCAACACTTTGTGTTCCAATGGAAGCTCCATGTTCTGGACACTCGAATTATTGTAGGTGAATACATTGCTACATCTTCTGACGCACTGGGTGATTTCAGCACTGCGTGTTCTGCGCAAGATATAATTGTCGAACTGACATCGGACGGATACGGGTTCTGACGCAAAGCGCCTACTGTTCATCCCATTCACAGACGCTGCCCGACCCGCTGATATTCCCCAGCACATTATGTTGTCAACTACAATAGTTTTGTACTATTCTATTCATGTTTCAAAACAAGTACAATTATTTTATGTCAGTGGAATTTCTTATGTGTTCAGCTAACACGCGTGTGATGTAAGAATTGTAACAGGCTTCTCAATTAAAATATAATTGGCTGCTGGCCGCACTCACCGTGCAAGCGGGTTTCGACAGAAAAAGAACAATTGGGCGCTTCGAAAAATAATTATGTTCAATTGGAATGTCCAGGAAATCTCGAGGCACCAGAGCTTACAGCCACAACTACACATACTGAAAGACATACATTGCTTCCTTCCCTGAGACATCGGACACTTAGCTCGACTAAATAATCGCCGTCTCCATAATTTGTTAAGGAAAATAGCGTTGACTGTTGTTTGTAGTTTATATAAGGAGCGCGGACTTATGGAATGTCAGTCTGCGCCACGAGCAAGTTCACAGGACTTCCCTTGGACCAATGTGTGGACCGGTGGAAGTACCATCAAGGTCCTGAGGTCAGGCTGCTGTTCAAAAAGTCTCCAGAGTGGGATCGGAAGGCGTGAGACTTACATCTTGATTGATTTGTTAATGTTTTTTCATTTTCATTTGGCCGAAGTTTCCCTTTTCCATCATTCATCGATTCCTCAAAATCTCCCAGTATCGTTACACGTGACAATGTCAACAAAAGCGCAACAAACATAATGAGGCAATTGTTTCCTGGAAAATATGCCAATGGAATTGAATGAATTGAATGGAAACGCGGAAACCGGGGCGCGGTTGGACATGAAGAATTTCACAATCCGGGGCTCCGGAACGAAGCGCGGGAATCGGTATTGGCGAAAGTAGATGATGAACCTTCAGCGTTTCGTAATCGTCGGATAGTGCATTCGCGGACCATTTACCTTACTGACCTTTCTAAAGCTCTTTTCGACCTCTAGCAGTTTCCCGTATATTCCACAGTCCGAGCTGAACGAAGGAAACTGTGTTATCAACGGCTGGCAGAAATGCGATGTACCTCCCTTATTCCCGTCTTCAGTTCTCAGCTGGAGGTAGCGTGTTGGTGATCAGCAATTGGATGTCATTTTCCCATTTACTGTGAATGTCTTGCCATGCTAATGTTCAGCAACTCACATATGTCAATTCCATACGCCATTCAAAGGACCACCTTCCCACCTAATCTAGATCTTTTATAAACGTAGACGGCGATATCCTTCCTCGCTCTCGATAATAATAACCTCATACATTTCCGTTCGTCTTTTTATTCTGTGGTTCATTACAACAGTGCCTTTGCCAATGAATATTGGCATCATTATTTGTTCCAGTGGAAATAGGCTCAGCTATGTCACAAAAGAATATGCGAAGCAGCGCCAGAGTTCAAGAGAGTGCAGAAAAATAAGTCAATACGTTTCAACGTAGGCCCGGCAACAACTGGAAGGGGAGTGAGTAGGAAGGAACTGAAGATGCTATGAAGAGTCTCCACCCGAAACGACATCCATTACTTCTTTCCAGAGATGCTGCCTGTCCCGCTGAGTTACTCCAGCATTTTTTGTCTATCTTAAGTGGAAGGGAGGTGCCCAATGCCAGAATCTCATGTTTTACAAATTGTCAGATGGCATAATATGTTTTTTTACTGCGCATTGATACAACAACCTCCCCCCCCCCCCCCCCCCCACCCCCTGTCATGTGATCGTCCATTTCCTAGCTCCACTGCCGATAACGCACCCTTCAGTTTCGAATTTGGCGTTTTTAAGGCCTCCTAAAGAGATGATCCTTAAATAAACCCAAATCGCTGATTGTATGATTGTTGTCAATATCAGCTCGAATTACGTGTTCGGAGACCCAAGGGGTTACCAGTAATTTTAGAGAGTCCTTGCTTTACTTTCCCAGTGAATTTCGTGGCGATTGTGATCCTGTCCAAGGGAAAGTGCGGCCTTTCCACTTCCACCACTCGCTACCTGGTGGTCATGGTAACGGCGGATCTACTGTTCATCGTCAGTGGCGTTATCCTGTGGAGAATAAGTTATTATTATTTTCCCGGAATTTTACTGGATATCACCCCTTTGTGCAGTTTTGATCTCTGCAACGGGGTTCGCAGCCAGAGATTGCTCTGTCTGGTTCAATGTCACTTTCATCTTTGATCGATATTTCGCCATTTGTCGTCAGAAGCTGAAACCTAAAATTTTGCACCGGGAAAATGGAGCGGCGGTTCTGACAACAGAGGCCTTTTGCTTTGTTTCAGAAATGTTCCCCTCTACTTTGCCTATGAACCAGGCACGGTGATTGATAATGTACCATGGGACTGTGTTGTGAAGTCCAGTTACTTCAGTGCCTCTGTGTGGGTTGCATATGCTTGGTTGAATACCGTTATAACCCCATTGCTTCCGTTCATGTTAATAATGTTGCACAACTCTCTGACAATCAGGCATATTTGAATGGCCAATCGGGTCCGTAAAGGGCTAAGGGGTCAGAGCAAGAGGAAAAACTGCAGTGACCCTGAGATGGAGAGTAGGCGGAGGTCCGTGCTGTTACTCTTTACAATATCCGGCAGCTTCATTATTCTGTCGTTACTGTATATTGTCGAGTTCTTTTATTATACAATTGGCGGCATAGATCCCATGAATTACAACGATTCCGAATACATATTTTCACAATGGGAAGATATTCTGGTCGGTTTAAGTTGCTGCACCAACACGTTCGTTTATGAAGTGACTCAATCTAAGTCCAGATAGCAGCTCAAGGGCGCAGCGAAGTACATGTTCACCTCAATGATGCAATTGATTGACAAACAACACGACTGAACAACCAGAATTCGCTGGATATCTGAAATGTAGCAATGAGGAGATCCACCGCAGAGATGATGACTATACAAGCTGCTCTGGCCGGCCATTACCACGTACCGCTAATCCTATCCACTTCAATTATTTTCATCTGCCTCATTAATCGGATCGTATTGTTTTTCTCCACACAGGGGACAACTTACAGCGTAAAACCAGTTTACCTTGGAAACCGGAGCATAGGGGGAAGGGGGAGAGAGAGATGGGGAGGGAGGTAGAGGGAGGGGGAAGGAGGAGACGGGAGAAGGAAAGGGGGGGGGGGGGGGGTTATCTTTAGTGAGATTGCAAAATTAAGGTAGGTTTTAGAGCAATTATATTTTCTCCTCCATATGAATAATATCAAACAATTGGAACTGCTTTCTTTTCCTTGATAACACTACTGAAAAATATGATTTCCATAGTTTGCCACTTTCATTTTGCATCATATTTTTTAATGTGCACACACTAACACAGTGGAACAGTGACAGGCAATCACATCAACACACAAAACATTTTCTAAAAAAAGGTTTTATTTACTGCAAAAACACAGTATTTTATTTGCAGTGTGTGCATGCTTTTTTTTTTAATAACATGTTACATAACATTTTACAGTACAACTTGATTATTAAAACAGCTTCAATTCATGATTTTTAAAATTGTGTAAAACAATGATCCCAATCATCCCATTCCAACCACTCATTACTCTTGACAACCAAAATTAGTTCTGAAATATTTGTCATCAATCTGGTGCAAAAATGCTCCAAAATAAGGCTCAGAGAGCATCTTAAACCCCAGAGCTTTCAGGGTGCTTAAGCGGGCCCTGAACCCCCGGGGCAAGGGTCTTTCAACTTCGCGCTTGTGATATGTGCAGCGTCCACTTATTTCACATAAAAATTGTAATCATGCCACCCCACTTTATGAAAAGCGTCGTCCGGGCCTGTATGGAGGTTGCACGGAAGGTCGTCGGGTCAAACGTGCGTGACGCACGGAGTCGCCCAGGCCTCCTAGAGTTCAAGGTAGCTTCCGGCATACACTAGTAACACACGTAACACGTACTTTCCTACCTGGAAAAAACCGCCAAAATCACTGCTGCTCACTGACTTGCGAAAGAGCAGCATGCCGGCGGATTGAGGGCAAGTCCCGGCCCACGACCGCCCCGGGGCTGGAGGGTGACTGAGCGGTCTGAACCAGAGCACCAAGGTGTAAGCGGCCGGAGGAGCGGATCCCTCTGGACAGCTCCCACCCTCCCCACGGGGTCAGCGCTATCCGGCCACGGCTGATCTCTGCCCCACCTCCCCCTGTGCGGCAGCGCACACACACACGGGGCCGGGAGGAGCGGGGCCGCTGCTCTGGGCAGCGGACACACGGGGTCATAAACCCTGCAACGTCCTTGTCATGTGCAGCAGAGTTGGGGACAGTCTGGTCCCTCCGCCCACCCAGAGTCACCGACCGCGCTGCACTGGACCACGACCCCCACGCCAGGGTGATTCACCCCCCCCCCCCGACCCCCGGACAGCGACCAACACACGGGTGATTAACACCCACCCCAGGTGGTAACAGTACAGGGCCTGTTCCACCAGCATGCTACTGCATGTGGCGAGCATGACCTAACGTGGTCGCTTGAGCCGTACGGCCTCGCGTGGCCAGTCCCACTTCGATCGCTGCAGCCGCATGGAGTTGTGCGGGGCTGGTCCCGAAATCGCGCTGGGCGCCGAAAAACTGACACTGTTCAAAATCCCGCGCGCCTGCGGCCGACAGGGCCGCAGCCGCGCTGAGACCGTACACAACGTCTCGACTTCGTACGCAGCGTCATGACTTCGTACGCAGCGTCTTGATGGCGTACGCCTAACCAGTGACGCTGCGCGATCACGAAACCGACCGACGCCGTGCGACGTCCGAATTCATTCGGCCCGCCTCCTGCCCAGCTGATTGGTGAGTTTGCTGTCGGGACCAGCCCCGCACAACTCCATACGGCTCCGCTGTTCGAAGTGGAACCGGCCCCGCGAGGCCATACGGCTCAAGCCACCACGGTTGGTCGCGCTCGCCGCATGCAGTCGCATGCTGGTGGGACAGGAGTCAAGCGTCAACCGTGAAATCACTCTATTAGAGGCTACGACGCACCCGTTCCGGGCCAGTTCAAATCTGATTTTGCATGCTTTGGAGTGGAGAACAATGATCAATCTACTGGAGCTCCCACAACCCAGAAGACCCCGTGACCTGTGTGTGCGGCCCAAATGGCGTACCTGAGGGGATGCTAATGAGTTGTGCGGATCTGCAGGCTGAGGTTCTCATTTGCTTCTGCGGTCTATAGTTCCCAATTACTTAATGATTGTAGATTAGTATTTATTTACTATATATATATAACACCACACAGATTATGCATGATATACATTCCTTATGTAGCCCAAATCCAGATCTTTATCCCTACCCTGGACACATTAGTCCTATTAGTCAGTGCGTTACTCTCTCTCTCTCTCTCTTTACATTTAATGAAAGCACGCCGTGTTCCCTCCGCTTGTACTGCAAATACTACGAGTTATATCCTCTATACGTGGGTCCGATCATTCAACATGGTGTCAGAAGTGGGATGCTCGCCTTGTCATACCATCCTTTTTGAACGTTACGCTTTTGTTGTAGCCTGGACTGGATGGTATTGCATCTGTCTCATCTGAAAGGACTGTCGGGGTCCCTAGAAAGAGTCGTGGGAGGAGGAATGGGGACAGGTGTTGCATCTTCTGCAGTTTCAGGGGAAGGTACCTGGGGAGGGGGTAGTTTGGGTGGGAAAGAATGAGTTAGCCAGGGAGTTGCGTACGGGGCGGTCTCTGCGGAACGTGAAAACTGGTGGAGATGGGAAGAACTGACTCGTGTTAGTATCCCGTTGGAGGTATCAAAAATTTCGAAAACACTAACTTTTGTATAATCAACAAACTTGCCCTGTATGTTCTCATCCAAATCATTTATGTAGATGCCGAACAGTAACGGGCCCAGCACCGAACCATGAAGCACACCATTAGTCACAGGCATCCAGTCTGAGAAGCAACCTTCCACCATTACCCCCTGCTTCCTTCCATGGAGTCAATTTGCTATCGAGTCAGCTATCTCTCCGTGGATCCCATGCGATCTAACATTCCAGACCAGCCTACCATGCCCAAGGAGATGGTGCTTGGTCTCTTCAAACGCATTATACGAATATGTCCTCGGGGCCTTAGGGGATCCATCCAAGGTTATTAAGAGAGGCAAGAAAGGAGATCGCAGGGGGGCTTCAGAAGATTTGTGTACCCTTCCCAGCAACAGGTGAGGCGCAGGACATTAGGAAAGTAACTAAACGTCGCAGAGACATGTACTTGGACACCCGTTGTGTGTGTGTGTGTGTGTGTGTGTGTGTGTGTGTGTGTGTGTGCGTGTGTGTTTGTGTGCGTTTGTGTGTGTGTGTGTGTGTGTGTGTGAATAGGTCAGGTCACGTCCATAGCGCCGAGAATTTGGCGTCACCAGTAGACAGACACTTGTGGGTGCATGTAAAACGTTGTCGAGTTGGTGTCGTGAACAGATACAATAGTGGCGCTTACTCGGCTTCTAGATTCCCACATGGATATGTCGAGAGAGAAGACATATGGATCATGTGAACGCGGCATCATGTTTGTGACAGCTATTGCGTGTTGAAGAATTTTTGCCTGTGTTACAATGCTCTACGTTCTATGTCATCCGTCCTCATTTTTCCAAATTCCAGTTGATACAACCTTATACTGCACGTCCCTGAAAAGGAAAACCATGTATTTCACGTATGGATCCGGCTTCCACTTACGCTCAAATTCATAAAGATGCAATCCTTTTCTGACAAACTTTCCCTCATAAAGCTCCCTGTCCATTCCACGTAAGAACATAAATAAACCATCTAACCCGTCGCCGTTAATTAATAAGATTTCTATATAAAATGTCAAATGTCAGATGACATTCCCCACATGACCGAAGCATAATTTATCGATCTATGAATTAATCCCTTTGCAATATTCATTCTTTGCTAACCAAGTGCAACTACACTTGCAAACCCTTTGTGAAACATGGCGCAAAATCTGAGTATGTAACTAAAAAGATTTAAATTCTGTTGCAACAATGGTGTTGTTGGTGCTAACCATGTTTCCCAGTAATCTTCACTTGACTGACGCACTTTACCCAACCTTTTTATATCCCATTCTATCATGGAAGGCTGAAGAAGAGTCCTGATCCGAAAAGTCTCCCATTCCTTCTCTCCAGAGATGCTGCCTGTCCCGCTGATTTATAACTGCATTTTACGTCTTACATCGGTTTACACCAGCATTTACAGTTCCTTCAAACGCCATTCTATCATGGCATTGGTTTGGAGCATTCGGACAATGGGTGGAATTGGCAGCAGGACATAGACGCGGAGCATCTGTGATAGGTAACAAGGGGAAACAATTTGGGGATGTGGAATAGGTAATCGTTGATAAGCAGAGAAAGGAAGAAAGAATGTTTGTGGTTGGTAAAGAAAAGCTGGAGAAAACAAGATAAATAGTTCCGTGTTGACCAACTGAAATCACCCTGTCTTTCTTTGTGCAGATACCCGTTGACAACACGCTGCTCATTTTTTGCATTACCACTGCTGGCTTCCATGGATATGGGATCAATTCTGAGGCCCAACAGCTGGTGTGTTTTCTTGGTCATTGCTTCAAAATGGGGTGTCCAGATGAGCATGTTCATAATATTGACTCCTCGGAATTTGAAGTTTTCGACCATCTCTACTTCGGCGAGTCAATGCAAACAAGGGCGTGTGTACTGCTTCGCTTCCTGAAGTCGACCCTTATCTCTTTGTTTTGCTGACAGTGAGAGAAAGGTTGTTGTCGCGACACCAGGACACCAGGTTCTCGATCATCTTCCTGTGCTCCGTTTCATCAATTTTTGGTATCCGGCGCACAATCGTGTTTTCTTCTACGAATACGAAAATTGAATTCGATTGAATTATTGGTGGCGGTCAGCTGATCACTAAGTGTGAGAAAGCATTTAATGGATCCTCTTTTAAAGATAACACGGTCTACGATGTCAAGGTCCCCTCGGTGACTATAGAGAACATGTACGCTTTGGACATCGCACTTGAGTCCACTATCACGTCAGACAGTGCCGCTGTCATTCCTGTTTTTTATTCTAATAAGTGTAAAATATGTTGTGTTTCGTGTTAGTCTTATCGACCAGTGATAATTCGTGCGCCGTCTTCATCCTAATTTCGTTTTCATGCCGACACTTACTTTGTTTCTAAAGGGTCAACGTGTTAACCGAAATGTGCGTCTGCAACATGATTTTTCGACATTTACGCAGTATTGGGTATCTTGGACCAGCCGTCCGCGGCTTTCGTCCTCGTTGGAAAGCGTTGTAAATTAACTATAATTACTTAATCAATCAATTCCAACTTGTCTGATTTTGACCTATCTTGAACTAGCTTCACCACTCGACTTTTGTCCGTATCCTCACTTACGATATTGACATCGGTCTTCCCCTTTTCCCAGCTCTCCCACAGCCCACTGTCTCCGCCTCTTCGCTTCTTCTTCCCGCCCCCCGCCCCCACATCAGTCTGAAGAAGGGCCTCGACCCGAAACGTTACCTATTCATTCGCTCCATAGATGCTGCCTCGCCCGCTAAGTTTCTCCAGCATTTTTGTCTACCTTCCCCTTTTCAGAATGTTTATTTTCCGTAATCCTTTCCCTTGTACATAACTACTTTCAGTACTGCGTGTCAATGCTTCAGCTCTGCGGTAACTATTTCAAAATGCTCGCTTACCTGCTAATTTATTCAGGATTAATTCCAATATTTACATATTGGATCAAAAAGCGCTCCTGGACGATGATTTACATTCCCCAATCCCTCTGCGCATTTTATAAAAGCGATCCCTGTTTACGTTGTGTAGATGGTTTTATATGCAACCAATAACATATTTACCTTAGTACCATTAACCCCGCCTAGTTAATATCAATCATAACGCCTTCCCCTTCCTGGGTACAGTTCAGTAGAAGAATGTTGCCAGTACTTGAGGATGTATGTAATACACTGTGCTATCATTAAAAGGTGTTGAACACTTTTAGAGTTTGTGAATTGCTTATTTACATGGTGTCGGAGCTGGAAGACACCTGCGTCTCCTGTCTATCGGGTTTTATTTATTTTATTTTTTATTTGTGCCTTTTGTGCTTAATCTCTCTGACCATGGAGCCCTCCTGCAGAAAGCCCGCGCAGCTTGTCTTTGATGCTGATATCTCTGAGCGCTGGGCCACGTTTGAATTTGACTTCACCCACTTTGTCAACGTCGCACACCGCACTGATCCTGATTCCCTCAAAGCCTCCCTCCTACTCAACCTTGTCGGACCTGATGCCATGAAGAGAGCCAGAACTTTCGTCTACGCTCCAGCGGTCCTAGACGACAACAACGTGGTGATTACTCCTGCAGAATCTGCCAGTGACCCCGCTTGCCTGCTACGTAAGTTCAGGGAGATTTGCGACCTGCCCTCGAACCGCATTCTAGAGAGGGCACGGTTATTTACAAGGAGACAGCTGCCGGATGAACCTGTTGAATGTTTTATTGCCGATTTGCGTTATCTCGCCCAGCGGTGCCGTTTCGGTGACATGACAGACCAGCTCACTAGAGACATTTTAGTAACTGGCATGCGTGACCAGAAGCTGCGATGTGAGCTTCTTAGGGATCCGGATCTAACGTTGGAAAAAGCCATGCATGCCTGCAGATTGTCTGAGGTCGTTGTATTGCCAGATGATCACCGGGACTCGGGCGATAAATCTGCCAACCTGGCTGGGTTTAGGAGACCACAGCCTCGGAGTGGAAACAATGCTTTTCTGCCGCGTGCCAACCCTGGTCCTGATGAAGTGCCCCCCAAAAGGTGCCCAAACTGTAACTACATGCACCACAGACTGTCGACGTGCCCTGCCTATGGCAAGGCCTGTAAGTTTTGTAAAAAACGGAATCACTTCTCTGCCGCCTGTCGTTCCTTCCGTTCCCGTGGGAGACAGGTACAGATTTCCAGACCCAGTCTAAACATGCTGAAACACTCTGATAGCTGTTACGACCCACAGTCCGACATTGCTGAATCCTATGATGCAGATCCAATTAATTTTCCCGAGGATTCCTGTGTTTACCCTCCTCCAGGCACCTGGCCAACGTCTTGATCCCTCCGTATCTGTGACTGTCAATAATGTAACCTTCCTTGCGAAGTTAGACACTGGGGCAAAGGTCAACGTTTTGTCAATAAATCTTTTCAACAAGATAAGGAATGATGAGGCCCTGGTCGCTGACAATGCTACTCTTCATGCCTATGGTGGAGAAATTCTCAGGCCTGTGGGGAGGGCCACTTTAACTTGCGTGCTGCAAAAGGCCACGAGAAACCTGATTTTCTATGTTTTGAACTCTGACTGTGTTACCCTGCTGGGAAACCGTGCGTGCCAAGATCTTGGCCTGGTGTCCTTCGACCGCACGGTCCACAAAGTGCAACTGTCGTTTAACCCGATTGCAGAATACCAGGACCTGTTCAACGATGACCTGGGAAAGTTACCACTGACATACCATATTTCCATTGACCCGAGTGTACAACCTGTGATCCGCGCACCTCACAGGGTGTCCCATGCCATGAAAGACAGGGTCGAGGCGATGCTTAACAACATGGTCGAAAATGGGGTGCTAGAAGCGGTTAGCGAGCCCACCGATTGGGTCTCCACCATGGTTGCCATGATAAATAAAGACAAGAACGAAATACGTGTGTGTATCAACCCTAAGGACTTAAACCTTGCCATCAGGCGACCACACTACCCCATGCGGTCTGTTGAGGACGTGGCGGCTCAGGTCGGGCAAGCCACCATCTTTTCGGTCCTCGACGCTAAGAACTCGTTTTAGCAGATCCCATTGGACAAAGCATCTTCTGACCTGACAACCTTCGCCACACCATTCGGCAGATTCAAGTTCCTGCGAATGCCATTCGGCATCAATTCCGCTAGCGAGGTGTTCCAGCGAACGATGGAGCAGATATTCTCGGACCTGCCATGTGCCATCATCGTGGATGATATCCTAGTCTATGGGAAGGACATTGCCGAGCACGACCTGAACCTCCGCCGCGTCCTGGATCGGGCGCGAAAGGCCAACCTGAAGCTGAATCCAAAGACGTGCCGGTTTCGTGTCTCAGAAGTCACGTATGTTGGACACGTTTTCACCTCCAACGGACTAAAACCCGACCCTTTGAAGGCAGCTGCCATCTCTGAGATGGCAGCCCCCACCGACGTGCCAGGTCTACAACGATTCTTGGGCATGGTGAACTACCTTGGGAAGTTTGTACCAAATCTCAGTGAGCTGAGTGCTCCCCTGCGGCAGCTGACAAAAAAGGATATCGCCTGGGTCTGGCTCCCACAGCACCAGCAGGCGTTTGACTGTCTCAAGTCGAAACTGATTAACACTCCGACGTTGCGATTCTTTGATGCGAGTCGCCCCATCACCCTGTGACGCTTCTAAGTTCGGTCTGGGCGCGGCCTGCCTTCAGTCTGTCGATGGATCGTTACATCCTTTCTCCTCTGCCTCCCGCACCATGACGGACACCGAGCAGCGGTACGCTCAGATCGAGAAGGAGCTGCTCGCGGTGGTGTTTGCCTGCTCCAAGTTCAGGACTTCCTGTTTGGCAGCAGATTTACGGTCGAAACCGACCACCAGCCACTGGTGACAATCCTAAACAAGCCGATTCACGCTGCCCCTGCCAGGCTGCAACGTATGATGCTGCAGCTCCAGCGCTTTGATTTTGGCGTCATCTACAAGAAAGGCACCGAGATGCACATTGCGGACACCTTATCGCGCGCCCCGCGGACCTCCTGTGCTCGCCACCCCTACGAAACAGAGGACTTGCTCGTACTGGCCGTTAATTTTATTCCCACCAAGCAGCTGCAGCTTTTGGCCGAGCACACCGCTGCCGATCCAGTTTTGCAGCGGCTTGCCTCTGTGATTAAATCAGGGTGGCCAACAAAGCGCTCCGCTGCGCCGCCTGAAACACAGCCTTTCTTCCTGGTCCGTGACGAACTGGTGCTCCAGAATGGCGTTATCGTTAAGGGACATAAAGTGGTGGTCCCGTCCTCCCTGTTCGATTATTACTACTGCGCAGCCCACAGCGGACACCCCGGGGTCGATGCAACACTCGCCCACGCTCAGTGCCAATTCCACTGGCCTGGAATGGCCAAATATATTCGAGACCGTGTTTCTGCCTGCTCCACGTGCAACAGTCTTGCTCCACACCAGCAGCGACAGCCCCTGCTACAACAGCCCGCCCCTGCCTTGGTCTGGTCCTCGCTGGCTGCCGACATCTTCGAGTGGCGTGGTAACCACTACCTTGTCCTGGTCGACTCGTACTCGAACTGGTTTGAAGTGGATTTGCTGACATCCCTCACGTCGGAGATGGTGATCCGGAAGCTGCGGAAACACTTCTCCACGTTTGGGTCCCCTGTGAGGCTGCAGACTGACAATGGCAGGCAGTTTACCAGCCGAGAGTTCAAGAGTTTTGCCGACAAATGGAATTTTGTGCATTTCACCAGCAGCCCGGAGTACCCACAGAGTAACGGCCTTGCTGAACGGGCCGTCCGCAGCGCCAAGCTTCTGATGGAACAGGCGAGACTGTCTAACTCTAATTTGTATTTGGATCTCCTGAACCTCAGGAATGTTTCCAGGGATCCGGCCATGGGGTCCCCTGCTCAGCATCTGATGTCCAGAACAACCAGATCTACCATCCCGATTGCCCAGCGCCAGCTGAAACCTCGTGTGCTGGAGCTCGCCTCTGTGCAGAGGCGCATTCAAGAGAAACATGACAGCCAGCGGCGTTCCCACGATCGGTCGTGCAGACCACTCGATCCTCTGTTGCCTGGACAGGTTGTTCGGTTGCAGACCGCCGGTGGTCACTCCCGTCTGGCTACCGTGGTTGGGGTGGCCGACTCACCTCGTTCGTATCTGGTCGACTATGAGAGAACCATCTACCGTAGAAGCCGACAACACCTGCTTGCGGTTAATGAGCCGAAGCCGCAGCCCCCGGGGCCCTACGCCCCGCCACTCTCATACCAGCAGCCAGCTGCTGTCCCAGCCAGCGTTCCCTGCATGCCTCGATCCCAATAGCGAGCGCCCGGTTCCCCTCTGCGCGGGTCACCTGTTGCCGGTCGCGGTTCTCCCTCCCCTGTTCCTCCAACCCCACCGCCCTTCCCTGGTTTCCCTGCTGTCTCGGGTCCTCCTGTTTTTTCTGCTCCTCCGGGGGAAGGGGGAGACATCCGTACGCGCTCGGGCCGGATCAGCAAGCCACCTGTTCGTTATGGCGATTTTGTTTAATTCTGTTTAATTCTGCTTACTTCTGTTTAATTCTGTTGTAGTGACAACAGTCTGTTTTGATTTTCTAAGGGGAAGGATGTAGATGGTTTTATATGCAACCAATAACATAGTTACCTCAGTACCATTAACCTCGCCTAGTTAACATCAATCATAACGCCTCCCCCTTCCTGGGTACAGTTCAGTAGAAGAATGTAGCCAGTACTTGAGGATATATGTAATACACTGTGCTATCATTAAAAGGTGTTGAACACTTTTAGAGTTTGTGAATTGCTTATTTACACGTTGGTTTGGTTGATTTCCCATATTGCCAACACCCCATTACTCTTAAACTTCTATAGCAGAACATGGTCGATTCTCCCACATTGAATATCACGAAAGTTACCTTAGTTCCTTGATTGTCTTTAATGACAGTGTATCTCCTGAACAATGAGGGAAAGGCTCAAAAAGTCTGACGTGGATATGTAAAGATCGAGTGGTATCACGCTACAAGATGTGTAAATTCATTGCGATTTCATGTGATTCACTGTAACAATTTACAATAAAATCGAGTCGTCTAAATGATGTCGTAATAATGTAAATAAGAACACATCCAGTAATAAATGACGCAAAGAAAGTCATCGTTGGCATGGGAACACGAAGGGAGATGGCGGATTGTCGATGAAAGGTTTGAATAACCAAGAAATGACTCACGAAATGCTGAGAGAATTGGCTTGTACACTCTGGAGTTCAGAAGGATGAGAGGGTATCTCATTGAACCATATAAGATTGTTAAGGGTTTGGACACGCTAGATGCAGGAAACATGATTCCGATGTTGGGGGAGTCCACAACCAGGGGCCACTGTTTAAGAATAAGGAGTAAGCCATTTAGAATGGAGACGAGGAAACACTTTTTCCCACAGAGAGTGGTGTGTCTGTGGAATTCTCTGCCTCAGAGGACGGTGGAGGCAGGTTCTCTGGATGCTTTCAAGAGAGAGCAAGATAGGGCTCTTAAAAATAGCGGTGTCAGGGAATATGGGGAGAAGGCAGGAACGGGGTACTGATTGGCGATGATCAGCCATGATCACATTGAATGTCGGTGCTGACTAGAAGGGCCGAATGACCTACTCCTGCACATATTGTCTATTGTCTATTGTCTATTGACTTCGCACATATTGAGAAAGGATGAAAACCTCGGTATTAGATCAGAAATGAGCGGGTCGAGTATATCGGTGGGGGATGGCGTTGTTATTTTTCCCGCTGAATCGCCCTGTTCTGCGCTGCGAGGTATTGTGGTTCAAATGATCTATAAATTACAAGTCACCATCGTGAAAACAAACTGCTGGGGTGCGTTATGCGCGACGATTTCAATGTCAGTTCCTTTGCATTGAAGTATTTAGAGATAACGAAGGTAGGAACATATTCTATATTTAAATCCCATCGCCTGCTGCAATCGTCTACAGCACATAAAACACCCTAAGGACAAGAAGGCGCTTGTAACATCTCCAAGGAACGATGCAAAACAAGGCACAGTCAAATTGAGGACAAATAGTTAAATGTCGGTGTTTGTTTAGTGGTCTGTGGTTGATATGAGCGAGGAGATCTTGGTACTAATTAGCCAAGATGATCTATCTGCTATATAAGAACTATTTGAAGCAATTCCCAATATATGTGGGCAGTTCTTAGGTCTTGCAAACGCATCGCTGTTGCACACTGACCATGGAATATCCAGCAATTTACCAAATAGTGAGAATCTACTATCCCGTGCTTGCAGCCATTGGCATTCCTGGTAAGATATGGGTCTGGGTTTTGTTTTATGAATCTCTCATTCTGTTACATTGCATTATGCTGTGGGGTCGGTTAGTCAAATACATATTTTTCGTCTCTTGACCAATATCTGAGTTTGCATCCGTGGGGAGAAAACAGTTTTACAAAAAAGAAAACTACAATCCTTGACGTTTTGAACTCCAAAGCAAAGATACTAGAGCGCTCTAGTATCTTTGCTTCAAAGGGTGACACAAGCAATTGTAAATGCTGGAGAGTCCAATATTGAGTAGAGTCCAAAGTGCTGGCCTAACACAAGGGGTCGGGTTGCATCTCTGAAGGACATGGATAGATGGCGTTTCAGGACGGAAGACTTCGTCAGAATGGGAGCCCTGAGTGCCATCAGCCCGTACATCCTTACTCCTTATCCCACAGTAACGCCAGCACTGCTTTTTATCTGCATCAAAGGGCAATGTATGTTTACGCACGCTCTCCGGTAATTTATTTTCCAGACATTCAGTTGTGACATTATTGTTTTGTCCCGCTAAGTAACAAGCATTCTCAAATCCCTTTGTTACCGCGAACAAATCGCCAGTCCTGGAGCAAATCCGTTTGACAGAGCTGCTCATCCGCTCGTAGATTACCGGACAGAATTGCGCAGCCTCCTTCTCAGTGTGGGTTGAATTGGCTGAAATGTGACGGCGCTTCGTCTACTGTTCCACCCTGTTCCATTCCGTATTCTGGTAGAATGCCAGATAAATATTTACCAATGTGACAGAACCAGAACAGTGAATTCTCCATACAGGTTGACATTGTCCAAATACAAAATGACGTGGGGTTACACAGATATCAAGGCATAGGTTGAATGTGTACGAAGGAATTGTAGTTGCTGGTTTTAACCGAATATTGATACAATAAGCTGGAGTAACTCAACGGGACAGGCAGCATCTCTGGAAAGAAATAATGGCTGATGGTTCGGGTCATGACTCTTCTTCCGACATAAAAGTCACCGGAAAGGGAAACTAGAGAGATAGACGATTATGTGGACAGATATGGAAGCGGTAGAGTTGCTGCCTTACAACGAACGCAGCGCCGGGGACCCGGATTCGATCCCGACTACGGGAGCTGTCTGTGTGCAGTGTGTACGTTCTCCCCGTGACCTGCGTGGGTTTTCTCCGAGATCTTCCGTCTCCTCCCACACTCCAAAGACATACAGGTTTGTTGGTTAATTGGCTTGGTAAGTGTAAAGGAATGTCCCACTGCAGCAGGCAGTGAAGAAAGGCAGCAGGCAGTGAAGAAAGGCAGCAGGTAGTGACGAAAGCGAATGGTATGTTGCCATTCATAGCAAAATAATTTTAGTATAGGAGCTGGGAGGTTCTGCTGCAGTTGTGTAGGGTCTTGGTGAGACAACACATGGAGTATTGCGTACAGTTTTGGTCTCCAAATCTGAGGAAATACATTCTTGCCATAGAGGGAGTACAGAGAAGGTTCACCAGACTTATTCCTGGGATGTCAGGACTTTCATATGAAGAAAGACTGGATAGACTCGACTTGTACTCGCTGCAATTTAGAAGATTGAGGGGGGATCTTACTGAAACGTACAACATTCTTAAGGGGTTGGACAGGCTAGATGCAGGAAGATTGTTCCCAATGTTGGAGAGACCCAGAACAAGGGGTCATGGTTTAAGGATAAGGGGGAAATCTTTTAGGACCGAGATGAGAAAAACATTTTTCACACAGAGAGTGGTGAATCTCTGGAATTCTCTGCCACATAAGGTAGTTGAGGCCACTTCATTAGCTACATTTAAGAGGGAGTTAGATGTGGCCCTTGTGTCTAAAAGGATCAGGGGGTATGGAGAGAAGGCAGGTATGGCATACTGAGTTGGATGATCAGCCATGATCATATTGAATGGCGGTGCAGGCTCGAAGGGCCGAATGGCCTACTCCTGCACCTATTTTCTTTGTTTCTTTTTTCTATGTCCCTAGTGGGTGTAGGATAGTGTTAATGTGCGGGGATCGCTGGTCGCGGGGAACCGGTGGGCCGAAGGGCCTGTTCCGCGCTGTATCTCTGAACAAAACAATAACAAACTATGAATGAAATATATGCAAAAAAGTAACTATGATAAAGAAACAGACCATTGTTAGCTGTCTGTTCATTGAGAACGAGCCACTGGCGCGACATGGGCGGGGGATAGATGGAGAGAGAAGGAGTGCAGGGGGTTACTTGCAGTTGAATAAATCAATATTCATACCACTGGGGTATAAGCTGCCCAAGCGAAATAAGAGATGCTGATCCTCCAATATTCGTTTAGCATCACTCTGACAAAGGAGGAGGCTAGGATAGAAAAGTCAGTGTGGGAATGGGCAGGAGTATTCCTAAGCACTTTAACTCTACTTTCTACTCCCCCTGACCTTTCTGTCCTACGTTTCTTCCATTGTCAGAGTCGAAACGAAAATTGGAGGAACAGCATCTCCTATTTCGCTTGTGAAGCTGACAACCCAGTGATGTGCACATTGATTTCTCCAACTTCCAGTAACCCCAGCATTCCCTCTCACGCCACCCCTCCCCCACACGTCGCACCAGTTTCTCGTTCTCACCCAACAAAGTGTTAATAATGGCCTGTTTCCTTTACCATTGTTACTTTTGGCATATTTTTCATTCATTGTTCTATATCTCTCTACATCATGGCATGGCTTTAAGAAAAGCTATGCCATGTTCTCTGGATACTTTCAAGAGAGAGCTAGATAGGGCTCAAAGATAGCGGAGTCAGGGGATATGGGGAGAAGGCAGGAACTGGGTACTGAGTGTGGATGATCAGCCATGATCACATTCAATGGCGGTGCTGGTTCGAAGGGCTGAATGGCCGACTCCTGCACCTATTGTTTATTGCCTATTGTCTAAGATGGGTAAAGATTTAAAGCGGACCTGAGGGCAGGGTTTTCACACAGCGGATGGTAGCAGGTGGAAAGATCTGCCAGTGCAAGTGGGAACGGAAGCTGCAATTACAACGCTTAAATCATTCAGAGATAAATGTTCATACGGATATGGGCAAAATGTAGGCAAATTAGATTAGCTCAGGTTAACAACTTAGTGAACATGGACGAGTTGGGCAGAATCGTTTCTTTCCTCCCGAATGAGTCTCTATGACTTTACAGCAAGTTAAAATGACTACACTAATAAAATAATTCATAGCGAATCCCCGAAAATATGAACCAGTCGCTCCATTCTTTCATCATCTGACAATCCCGCTATCCGCGGAATTAACCTCGTGAACCTACGCTACACTCCCTCAATTGCAAGCATGTCCTTCCTCAAATTAGGCGACCAAAACTGCACACAATACTCCAGGTGTAGTCTCACGAAGGCCCAGTACAGCTGCAGAAGCACATATTTGCTCCAATATACTAATCCTCTTGTTATGAAGGCCAACGATCTTCACTGCCTGCTAAGCTTCTGCACTGCCTGCTAAGCTTTCTTCACTGCCTGCTGTACCTGCACGCTCACTTTCAGTGACTGATATACAAGGACACCATGGTCTTGTTGCTGTTCCCCTTACCCTAATCTGACACCATTGGGCCAACAATCTGCATTCTTTGTCTTGTCACCAAAGTGTTCAAGCTGACATTTATCCATATTACACCGCATCTGCCATACATTTGCCCGCTCATACAACCTATCTAAGTCACTCTGAAATCTCATAGCATCCTATTCACAGTTCACACTGCCACCCAGCTTAGTGTCATTTGCAAATTTGCTAATGTTACTTTAAATTCGTTCATCTAAATCAGTTATATATTTGGAAATAGCTGCGGTCCCAACACCGAGCCTTGTGTCACCCTACTGGTTACTGCCTGCCATTCTGAAAGGGATCCGTTTATTCCAAATATTTGTTTCCAGTCTTCCAACCAGTTTTCTTTCCATGTCAATACCCTACCCCCGATATCATGTGCTCTCATTTTGCCCACTATCTCCTGTGTGGGGCCTTATCAACGACTTTCTGAAATTCCAGATACACTACATATACTGGCTCTCCCGTCTCCATTTTACTTGTTACATCCTCAAAAAATTCCAGAAGATTAGCCAAGCAAGGTTTCCCCTTCATACATCCATGCTGACTTCGACTGATCCTGTGACTGCTATCCAAATGCACCGAAATTACATCTATAATAATTGATTCCTGCATAAGGCCACCGATGTCATGAAAACAGGTGTATAATTCTCTGTTTTCTCTCTCCCTCCTTAGCTATACATTAGCTATCCTCCAATACAATGGAACTGATCCAGAATCTATAGAACATTGGAAAATGATCACCAATGCATTCATGATTTCTAGAGTTACCGCCCTGAATACCCAACGATGTAGATCATCAGGCACTGTGGATTTATCAGCCTTCAGTCCCATCAGTCTACCCGACACCATTCCCTGACTAATGTGAATTTCCTTATGTTCCTCCGTCACCCTAGATCCCCTGTCCTCTAGTATATCTGGGAGGTTGTTTGTCTCTTCCTTGGTGAAGGCAGAACCAAAGTATCTGTTCAACTCGTCTGCCATTTCCTTGTTCCCCAAAATATATGAACCTGTTTCTGGCGTCAAGGGACCCACATATGTCATAAATAATCTTTCCCTCTTCACATACCTAAAAAAACTTTCACTATCATCGAGTCATAGAGCGACACAGTGTGGAAACAGGCCCTTCGGCCGAACTCGCCAAAACGGGCCAACAATGTCCCAGTTACACTAATCCCACTTGCCTGTGCTTGATCCATATCCCTCCAAACATGTCCTATCCATGTACCTGTCTAACTGTTTCTTAAACGATGGGATAGTCCCAGCCACAACGACCTCCTCTGGCAGCTTGTTCCATACACCCACCATCCTTATCCCCTCGGATTCCTATTAAATATTTTGCACATTGAAACTATGTCCTCTGGTCCTCGATTCCAATAACTCTGGGCATAAGAATCTGTGCATCAGCCCATCTATTACTCTCATGATTTTATGGGGTTAGGTTAGGTAAGGGGGAAGTACAGCGAGACCTGGGTGTCATTGTACACCGGTCACTGAAAGTTGGGTTGCAGGTACAGCAGGCGGTGAATAAAGCTAATGGAATGTTGGCCTTCATAACAAGAGGATTTCGGCATTGGAGTAAAGAGGTTCTTCTGCAGTCGTATAGGGCTCTGGTGGGACCACATCTGGAGTATTGTGTATAGTTTGGTCTCCTAACTTGAGGAAGGACATCCTTGTGATTGAGGATGTTCAGCGTAGGTTCACGACATTGATCCCTGGGATGGCGGGACTGTCATATAAGGAAAGATTGAAAAGACTAGACTTGTATTCACTGGAGGTTAGAAGGATGAGGGGTGATCTTATAGAAACATATAAAATTATAAAAGGGCTGGACAAGCTAGATGCAGGAAAAATGTTCCCAATGTTGGGCGAGTGCAGAACCAGGGGTCACAGTCTTAGAATAAAGGGGAGGTCATTTAAGACTGAGGTGAGACAACATCTTTTTCACTCAGAGAGTTGTGAATGTATGGAATTCCCTGCCACAGAGGGCAGTGGAGGCCAAATCACTGGATGGATTTAAGAGAGAGTTGGATAGAGCTCTAGGGGCTAGTGGAGTCAAGGGATATGGGGAGAAGGCAGCACGGGTTATTGATAGCGGACGATCAGTCATGATCACAATGAATGGCGGTGCTGGCTCGATGGGCCGAAAGGCCTGCTTCTGCACCTATTTTCTATGTTTCTATATTTCTATGTTACAAACCTCTATAAGATCTACCCTCATCCTCCTGCGCTCCATGGAATAGAGACCCAGCCTACTCAACCGCTCCCTACAGCCCACACCCTCTAGTCCTGGCAACATCCTTGTAAATCTTTTCTGAACCCTTTCAAGTTTGACAATATCTTTCCTAAAGCATGGTGCCCAGAACTGAATACAATATTCTAAATGCAGTCTCAGCAACGTCTTATACAACTGCAACATGACCTCCCAACTTCGAGACTCAACACCCTGACTGATGAAGGCCAAATTCCCAAAACCCTTTTTGGTCACCTTTTCTGCCTGTGACTTGACCTTCAATGAAACTTGCACCTGTATTCCTTGATCCCTCTGCTCTACAACATTACCCAGAGTCCTGCCATTTCCAGTGTAAGTCCTGCCGTTGTTTGACATCCCAACACCTCACAATTTTCTGTATTAAATTCCATCAACCATTTCTCAGCTCACCAGGCCAATCGATCCAGATACTGCTGCAATCTTTCACAACCTTTTTCACTATCTGCAAAACCGCTAACTTTTGTATCACCAGCAAACTTGCCCTGTATGTTCTCAACAAAACCAGTGATGTAGATGACAAACAGTAACGGGCCCAACACCGAACCCTGAGGCGCACCATTAGTCACAGGCCTCCAGTCCGAGAAGCATCCTTCCACCTCCACCCTCTGCTTCCTTCCATGGAGCCAATTTGCTATCCATTCAGCTATCTTTCCTTGGATCCCATGCAATCTGACCTTCCAGAGCAGCTTACCCTGCGAAACCTTGTCGAATGCCTCACTGAAGTCCATGTACACAACATCTACAGCTCTGCCCTCATCAACCATTTTGGTCACGTCTTAAAAAAAAATCAATCACATTTGTGAGACACGTCTTGCCACAAAACGATGCTGACTACCCCTAATCAGCCCTTGCCCACCCAAATCCCGTGTAACCTATCCCTCGGAATAATCTCCAGTAATTTACAGATGTTAAACTCACTGGCCTGTAGTTCCCATCATTTTCTCTGCATCCCTTCTTGAAAAGAAGCACAACATTTGCCACCATCCAGTCTTTCGTCACCTCTCCTGAATTTAAGGACAACTCGTAGATTTTAACCAGGGCTCCCGCAATTTCCTCTCTAGTGCCCCGTAATGTCCTCGGATAAATCTGATCTATCCTCCTTTATATTATTGGCTTCGTACTTCATCTTTTCTACCCGTATTGTCTTTTGTTACATTCTGTTGTTTTTTTAAAGTGTCTCAATCCTATGGCTTCCATCTCATCTTTGCTATGTTATAAGTTTTCGCTTTTAGTTTTATACAATCTTTAACTTCCCTTGTCACCCACGGTCGTCTTTTCCTTCCCCTAGACTCTTTCTACCAATTTAGAATGAAATCCTTCTGCATCCTTTTCAAAAATTCCTGCCATTGCTAATCCATCGTCATCCCTGCTAGGGTCCCTGTCCAGTCAACTATCAACAGCTCCTCCCTCATGCCTCCATAGACCCATTTGTTCAACTGCAATACTAACACTACTGCTTTTACCTTCTCCCTCTCAAATTGCAGATTAAAACATAATATTATGGTCACTACCTCCTAATGGTTCCTTTACCTTGAGTACGACGACACTCCGTGCGCATATCCTGTGCTCCTCCCCAAGCTGCATCACCAGCCCTCACCGACATAGCGAACGGTCTGTGACTTTACGTCATTACCCCAATGAGTCAACATGCAGACAGCCTGTGTCCATGGGCGACCGTAGCAAAGCGCGTTATCTTTACTCATGCTGATTACATTTAATCGAGGAATTTGGAAATCTTTGCAATTGACTATGGATGTTTCATGCCCACAGTTAACTTAACAGCGATGGTGATCCTGTCCCGGGGAAAGTGTGGTCTGTCCAAATGCGTCACACGCTACCTGGTGGCCATGGCGGCAGCAGATCTGATGGTTGTTGTTATTTCAGTCATAGGTGAGCAGATTAATAACATTTATTACTTTGCTCACTTCCTGCTCATAACTCCAATTTGCGCATTAACGCATGTTCTGAGGATGGTCGCGATGGACTGTTCCGTTTGGTTTACTGTCGCTTTCACTTCCGATCGTGGCATCGCCATCTGCTGTCAAAAGTTACGGAAAGAATATTGCACCGAGAAAACTGCGACTGTCGTGATAGTAGCAGTGACGACGGTGAGCTGTGTGAGGTGCGTTCCATTTTTCTTCACCGTGGAGCCTTACGTTATAATTGACAACGTCCCTTGGCGTTGCGTCCAGACAGTTGAATACTTTACAGCATCAATATGGAAAATATACGAGATATTTGACAGTATCATAACACCATTATTACCAATAGCTTTCATTCTGTTCTTTAATGCTCTAACAATGAAGCATATTATTGTGGCAAACAGAGTCCGCCAGGGTCTACGGAACAGCAGCGACAATCAGAGGGATCCGGAGGTGGAGAACCGGAGAAAGTCAATGATGTTCTTGTTCGCTCTATCGGCCAATTTCATCTTGCTTTGGATGCCCTATATAGTACACTCTGTGAACTGGCAAGCGGAGAATTATTTTTACACAGACAGATTTTTAAGTACCCCTGAATATACCCTGCAACAATTTGGGTTCATGTTCCGGTTTCTCAGCACTTGCACCAACACGTGTATTTATACACTGACACAAAGGAAATTTAGGGAAGAAATGAAGAATGGCATGATATATCTATTCACAATAAACGGGCGCCTGTGTAAATAGCATGCAAACCGACTGATATTGCAGTTCCACTAAATATTCCATGAATGTTCGTATGCTGGTCCTCCGCAATTGGAATCATTATTCTCAAGCGAATACAGACAAATGGGTTTGCTCGAAAAATATAATGGGCTAAAAACCAAAGTTATTGGCGATGTAGATGCATTAGTTTACGCATTTCGGAGAACTCTCAGATATTCCGTACGTGAGTTTCGGTCCCTGTGTTGCAGTTGTAGAAATTTAACGCGACATTAACATTAGTGTCCCGAGCAACTTCTCTCGGTAGTCAGTGACTGTTTGACATTCTCTACCCCAGAGATTTCTGAAGGTCACATCACCGGGACATTTCATTAAGATGTAGATATGTTCGCCAATGATCAGAGAAATGTGGGCTTTGGGGATTTATGTAGAGGTGATGTTGAGGCCTGTGGGGATCAGCCGCGATCAAATTGAGTGACGAAATAAGCCCGAGGGGAGCATCTACAGCTCTGCCCTGGTCGACCTTTTGGTCACGACTGCATATTAATCAATCAGATTTGTGAGATACGACCACCACGTAGAATACCATGCTGACTATCCCTAATCAGCCCTTCCCATCCAAACGCCTGTATAACCTATACCTCAGAATATTCTCTAGTAACTTTCCAACTACAGATGTTAAGCACACCGTCCTATAGTCCCAGCATTTTCTCTGCAGACCTTCTTGAAAAAAGCACAACAATTGCCACCATCCAGTCTTTCGTCACCTCTCCGGCATTTAAGAAGGACTCGTAAATTTCAACCAGAGCTCCCCATAATGTCCTCTCTAATTTCCCGTAAAGTCCTCGGATATATATGAGCACATAGAAATATAGAAACATAGAAAATAGGTACAAGATGAGGCCATTCGGTCCTTCGAGCCTGCACCGCCATTCATTGCGATCATGGCTGTTCGTCCACAATCAATTACCCACGCCTGCCTCCTCCCCATACCCCTTGATTCTACTATCCCCTAGATCTCTATCTAACTCGCTCTTAAAGCCATCCAGTGAGTTGGCCTCCACTGCCGTCTGTGGCAGGGAATTGCACAAATTCACAACTCTCTGGGTGAACACGTTTTATTCTCACCTCAGTCTTAAATGGCCTCCCCTTTATTCTAAAACTGTGGCCCCTGGTTCTGGACTCGCCCAATATTGGGAACATTTTTCTGCATCTCGCTTGTACAGTCCTGTTATAATTTTATATGTTTCTATAAGATCCCCCCTCATCCTTCTAAACTCTAGTGAAGGATACAAGCCTAGTCTTTTCAATCTTTCCTCTTAAGACAGTCCCGCTATCCCAGGGATCAATATCGTGAACCTACGCTGCACTGCCTCAATCACAAGGATGTCCTTCCTCAAATTAGTAGATGAAAAGTGTACGCAATACTCCAGATGTGGTCTCTGCAGAGCCCTATACAACTGCAGAAGAACCTGACTACTCCTAAACTGAAACCCTCCTGTTATGAAGGCCAACGTTCCATTAGCTTTCTTCACTGCCTACTGTACGTGCACGCCAACGGTGTACAAGGACACTCAGGTATCGCTGTACCTCCCCCTTGCCTAACCTAACCCCATTGAGATAATAATCTGTCCCCTTGTTTTTGCCACCAAAGTGGATAACCTCACATTTATCTATATTTTACTGCACCTAACACGCATCTGCTCACTCACTCAACCTGTCCAGGTCACCCTGCAACCTCCTAACATCCTCTTCACAGTTCACACTGCTACCCAGTTTTGTGTCATCCACAAACTTGCTAGTGTTGCTCCTAATTTCCCTCTTTCAAATCATTGATATATATATGGTAAACAGTTGCTGCCCCTACTCGCCACTGCCTGCCATTCTGAAATGGACCCGTTCACTCCTACTCTTTGCTTCCTATCTGCCAACCAATTTTCTATCCGCGTCAACACCCTACCCCCGATACCATGTGCTCTAATTTTAGTCACCAGTCTCCCGTGCGGGACTTTATCAAAGGTTTTCTGAAAGTCTAGATACACTACATCCACTGGCTCCCCTTCATCCATTTTACTTGTCACATCTTCAAAAAATTCCAGAAGATTAGTCAAGCATGCTTTCCCTTTCATAAATCCATGCTGACTTGGACTAATCTTTTTAATGCTGTCCAAATGCCCCATTATTACCTCTTTAATAATTGACACCAGCATCTTTCCCACCAGCGAAGTCAGGCTAACTGCTCTGTAATTCCCCGTTTTCTCTCTCGCTCTTTTCTTGAAAAGTGGGGCAACATTAATTATCATCCAATCCACAGGAATTGAGATTTGTGTAACTTCGCCCTGGAGATGTGTGTAACTTTATACACGATTGTACCTTCAGTACTTCTTCGACAGTAACATTGACTGCTCTCAAGCCACTTCCATTGACTGCCCAAGTTCCTCCGTCCTACTGTCTTTCTCCTTTCGTTTAGTTTAGTTTCGAGATACAGCGCGGAAACAGGCACTTCAGCCCACCGGGTCGGGCCGATCAACGATTCCCTCATATTAACACTATCCTGCATGCACTAGGAAAATAGGTGCAGGGGGAGGCCATTTGGCCCTTCGAGCCGCACCGCCATTCATTGTGATTATGGCTGATTGTCCCCAATCAATAATCCGTGCCTGCCTTCTCCCCACACATACAACACTGTACAGACAGCACCCGTGGTCGGGATCGAACCCGGACTCCGGCGCTGCATTCGCTGTAAGGCAGCAATTCCGTGCTCGGTAAATACAGAGGCGAAATACTTATTGAGGACCTTGCCCATCTCCTGTGGCTCCACACAGAATCAACCACTTTGATTCCTGAGAGGTCTCGAGTTATCCCTTTCCCCCTTATGTATTTATAAAATATTTTGGGATTGTCCTTAATGCTACCCGCCAGAGTTATCTCCTGGCCCCTGTGTGCCCTTCTGATCTCCTTTTTATGTTTACTCCTTAGTTCCCGCAACTCCCCCAGGAATGCACGTGGCCCCAGCTGTCTAAACCTGTTGCATGCATCCTTATTGTTTTTGATCAATGCCTCAATTTCTCATATCAGCCAAGCTTCCCTACATTTGCAAGCTTTGCCTTTCACTCTAACATGTACATACATATCCTGAGCTTTCGTCTACGAACTTTTAAAAACATCCCACTTGGCAGGAGTTCCTTTCCCCTCAAATAACCTGCTCTAGTCAACTTGAGCAAGACCGTCTCTCATACCCTCAAAGTTGGCCTTATCTCAGTTGAGCATTTTAACATGTGGACCCTCTCATCTCTATCCATACCTATCTTAAACCTAATTGAACTGTGGTCACTGGTCCCAAAAGGCTCCTCCACAAGCACTTCATTAACTTGCCTTTCCCAAGTTCCCAATAGTAGATCCAGCGTTGCCCTCTCACGTGTGGGGGCCTCCACATACGGCTTAAGAAAACTCCCCTGGACACCTTTGAGGAATTGCACCCCATTTAAACCCTTCACACTATGATTTATCCAGTATTGGGAAACTTAAAATCCCCTACTATTTGACCCACAGCTGTCTGCAGTTTCGTGGCACATTTGTTCTTCGAATTGCCGTTGACTATATTTGGGGGTCTGTAATAGGCTTCCAACAACGTGACTATCCCTTTCTTGTTCCTCAGCTCCACCCACATAGCCTCACTGGACGAACCGTCCGTAATGTCACCTCTGATCACTACAGTGACAGCGTCCTTAACCAAAAATGCAACCCCGTCCCCTCCTCATTTTCCTTCACTCCTGTCTTTCTTGAAGCTCCTGTACCTCGGAACATTGAGCTGCCAGTCCGGCCGCTCCCTTAACCAGGTTTCAGTCATGCCTACAACGTCCCAGTTGCTTGTACTTATCCATGCCTACGCCCATCTGCCTCATCAGGTCGCTTGCTTTAAATACGTGCAGTTTAAACCAATCTTCCTTCCTTGCTCTTCGTCTTTCACCTGCCGATTCTGTCCACCAACCTTCCCCACACCACACTCCATACCAACTTTGAGCCTCTCACATCCTGTACGAGGTCACACCCCCTGCCAATCTAGTACAAACATTCCCGTGTAGCATCAGCAAAACTGCTCGCTAGGATGTTGGTCCCCCTCCAGTTAAGGTGCAACCCGTCTCTTTTCTACAGGTCACCCCTGCCGCAGAAGAGATCCCAATGACCCATTGTAAATCCATGCCCTCTACACCAACTCCTCAGCCACACATTCATTTCCCCTATCATCCTGTTCTTATCCTCACCAGCACACGTCGCCAGCACACATTGGAAGTAATCCTGAGATCACTACTCTGCAGGTCCTACTTTTCAGTCTTATGCCGAATTCCGTAAACCCGTGTTGCAGAACCTCCTTCCTCTTTCTACCGATATCGCTAGTGCCAACATGCACAAGAACCTTCGGCTGCTCCACTTCACTCTTGAGGATACCGTGCAGCCGGTCGGAGACGCCCTGGACCCTGGCACCAGGGAGGCAGCACATCATCCTGGAATCTCGCCAGTTGCCGCAAAATCTCCTGTGTGCAACTCTGACTATGGAGTCCGCCACCACTCCGGCTCTGCCGGGGTCATTCTTCCACGTTGAGTCTCAGCACCAGGGTTGGAGCCACAGCCCTGGCTGCCACTCAATCTTCTCGTGTCATCCGCACCGACAGCTCCCAAGAGCGTGTACCTGTTTTCAATAGGTACAGTCACCAGGGGCTCCCGCACACCATGTTTACTTCTCTTCGTCGGCGGGTTGGTGGTCCCGGCAGTTAGAGCTCTGACCGTGGATCACTGCTGCTGCTCGCAGTCTCGCGGTCCTGACGCCGTCTTCGCCCATCAGTTCTGAGTACCCAGACTGGCGAAGCTCCCTCAGCCCAGCGCCGTCCTTGGATGGCAAACAGACGGAGATATCAAACTGAGCGTACAACATTTACGGGGAACTAGAGGAGCGAGAACGCCTGGTCTTACACAGTCGGGCATTTATGAGTTAATCGCCCATTTTATATGGTTGACACGTGGCTATGGACCTGCTGCAATTGGGCTCCGGATCCGATTGTGCCGAGCTAACCTGATCACATTACGCAAGTTGGAGATACCTTTCCTGAGATTTACTTAGAGTTCAGACCCGTGTGATCCGATCCTAAATCAAGATTAACCCAGAGTTCATAAGCGGAAGATTTCTACCCCAGCCAGCAGATCCGGACTCTTTGAAACTCGGCGCAGGACGATGAATGCGCTGTTGTTAATGATTGGTATCCTACTTGCGAATGCGCGCGTTTATGGTCACCAGAATGGGGACATAGTAAGAGTCAATATGGTTCTGTAATCGCTGTGTAGCCAATAAAATGAATTATAAACTGAAACACCACCGTTACATTAATTACATCAAGGTTCTTGTCATTTTACAAGAAAGAATCGAGTTAGAGCAATAACGTTATCTATCTATCTATCTATCTATCTATGTGTCTGTCTGTCTGTCTGTCTGTCTGTCTGTCTGTCTGTCTGTCTGTCTGTCTGTCTGTCTGTCTGTCTGTCTGTCTGTCTGTCTGTCTGTCTGTCTGTCTGTCTGTCTGTCTGTCTTCTATAGTGTACTATTACTAAAATTACTGAATCTTGACCACTTCCGGTCTGCGTTGTTTTAAAATTTGCGCAAAAAACGGTACCCTATATCGCTATGATTTTTAAGCCAACTTACTCACCGTTCTCATCTGCTCCAAGCGCACCAAGTTTTGTGCCGATCGGTGAAATATTAGAAAAGCTATTGGTGTGTTATTCGCAAGGACAACGACGCCCATTGCAAGCGGGGTCTGTGTTCTGCGAGCGGGGGCGGCGACCATCACGACGAGTCGGAAGCCGATGCGTGCAGCCGGGTCCTGGAGCCGTTGAGTGCGGTCGGAGCCGGGGCGGGAGCCCCACAACTCCCCCCACCACTCCCCCTACCCCTTCGCCTCCCATTCCCCCCCCACACCACCCCTCCCCACCCACACAACCCGCTCCCCCCCAAGCCACCCCGTCCAAACCCACAGCACCCCCTCCCAATCAACACCCCTACCACCCACCAAACAGCCTCCCCTCCAACCACACACACCCCTCCCCCTCCAACATATCCCCCTCCCCTACCCCCACAACCCCTACCTCCCCACACCCACCCTCCCCTACAACCCCCTACTCCCCGCCCACACACCCCCTCCCCTACACCCCTCCCTCCCCTACACCAATCTTCCCCTACAACAACCCTCCCCTACACACTCGCCTCCACTACACCCCCCTCCGCTACACCCCCATCCTCTACAGCCCCCTCCCCTACACTCCAACAGCCCACCTCCCCAACCCTCCCCTCACCCACATCCCCTTGCCCACACTCCCCCATCAAACACACCCCTCCTCAACACTCCACCACACTCCCCCTACCACTCACACCCCTTCCCTACCCCTACACCCCCCTGCCCCCAACCCCCTACCCCCATCTTCCCTTCCCCCACCATCCACCCGTAGCCCCACCATCCCTCCCACCTCCAGATACGGTCTCGTTCTCATTGGCGCGTGACTTCCACGCCCACTATTGGAATATAATTTCCCTAACTTCACATAATCCTTACTTTTCCTTTCTCTCCATCCATTCCCGCTTCCCAGTTCTCCCATCAGTCTTAGCGTCTCCGACTGCAACCTACCTCTGGCCGGCCCACTCCCCTGACATAAATGCTGGAGTAACTCAACGGGACAGGCAGCATCTCCGGAGAGAAGGATTGGGTGACGTTTCGGGTCGAGCCCCCTCTTCAGACTGACCCAAAATGTCACTCATTCCTTCTCTCCAGTTGTCCCGCTGTTACTCCAGCATGTTGTATCCACCGTCGGTTTAAACCAACATTTGCAGTTCCTTCCTACACCAACTGACCATCCCGGTCGCTTGCATTCGATGTATTTCCATCGTTCTAACCGTTGTGCTCCTCTCACACACAGTCACACACCCATACACTCACAACACAAGGATTCATTCACACACAAAAATACCTCACATGCAGATATACACTCAAAGAGCACATGCACACTACGAACACACACAAAATGCACTCACAGGCATTCACACACGCACGTTGAAAACCAACACACATACAGACACACTTGCACACCCGCTCACACGCACTCATCCCCCACACATGCGCCACACACAGGCACCATACACACATACACACACACACACTCATTCCATGGGGCTCACGATGCGACTCCCCCCCCCCCCCCCCCCCCCCCGGTCGCATATGTTCCTGCCACAACTTCCACTGGGCAGATGCGTGGCAGGTGCAGTATAATATAGATAAATGTGAGGTTATCCACTGGCGGCAAAAACAAGGGTGCAGATTGTTAGCTCAAGGTAAGCATAGGTAAGGGGGAGGTGCAGCGAGACCTGGGAGTCCTTGTACACCGATCACTGAAAGTTGGCTTACAGGTACAGCAGACTGTAAAGAGGTTCTTCTGCAGTCGTATAGGGCTCTGGTGAGACCATATCTGGAATATTGTGTACAGTTTTGTTCTCCTAATTTGAGGATGGACATCCTTGTGATTGAGAAAGTGCAGTGTAGGTTCACGAGATTGATCTCTGGGATGACGGGACGGTCATATGAGGAAAGATTGAAAAGACGAGGCTTGTATTCACTGGAGTTTCGAAGGATGATGGGGATCTTATAGAAACATATACAAAGGACTGGACAAGCTAGATGCAGGAAAAATGTTCCCAATGTTGGGCGAGTTCAGAACCACGGGCCGCACTTAAGGGGAGGTCACTTAAGACTGAAGTGAGAAAAAACATTTTCACCCAGAGAGTTGTGAATTTATGGAATTTCCTGCCACAGAAGGCAGTGGAGGCCAAGTCACTGGATGGGTTTAAGAGAGAGTTAGATAGAGCTCTAGGGGCTAGTGGAGTCAAGGGATATGTGGAGAAGGCAGGCACGGGTTATTGATAGAGGACGATCAGCCATGATCATAATGAATGGCGGTGCTGTCTCAAAGGGCCGAATGCCCCCCTCCTGCACCTATTTTCTATGTTTCTATGTTTCTATGTTCCTGAACCTGGATGTAACCGATTTCAGGTGCCCGTACCTTCTGCCCAATGGTAGCGGAGATATGAGTGCGTGGCCAGGATGGTGTGGGTCCTTGATGATGTTGGCAGCCTTTTTGAGGCAGAGACTGTAATATATCCCTTCGATGGAAGGGAGGTCACAGCTGATGATGGACTGGGCAGTGTTTACAACTTTTTGCATCCTTTTCCGCTCCTGAACACTCAAGTTGCCGAACCAAGCCACGATGCAACCGGTCAGCATGCTTTCTGCTCTGCACCGTAGAAGTTCGAGAAAGTCCTCATTGACATGCCGACGCTGCGTAATCTTCTCAGGAAGTAGAGGCGCTGATGTGCTTTCTTTATAATTGCATCAGTGTGCTGGGACCAGGACAGATCTTTAGAATGCACGCCCAGGAATTTGAAGTTCATGACCCTTTCCACCATCGTCCCGTTGATGTAAACGGGATTGTGGGTTCCTATACTACCCCTTTCAAAGTCCACAATCAGTTCATTGGTTTTGCCGGTGTTGAGAGGCAGGTTATTGTGTTGGCACCATTTGGTCATTCGGTCGATCTCACTTCTATACTCTGACTCGTCCCCATCAGTGATGCGTCCCACAACAGTATTGTCGTCGGAAAACTTGATGATGGAGTTCGCACTGTGTCCGGCTACGTAGTCATGACTATGGAGTCAGTACAGCAGGGGGCTGAACACGCAGCCTTGCGGTGCTCCTGTGCTGATTGTTATCGAAGATGACACATTTCCACCAATACAGACAGACTGTGGTCTTTGGATGAGGAAGTCGAGGATCCAATTGCAGAGGGATGCGCAGAGACCAAGATCTGAGATCTTGGTAACCAGTTTGGAGGGGATGATTGTATTAAATGCCGAGCTGTAGTCAATGAATAAGAGCCTGGGATATGAGTTTGTGTTATCCAAGTGGTCCAGAGCGGAGAGCCAAAGAGATCGCATCCAGCGTTGATCTGCTATGGCGGTAAGCGAACTGCAATAGGGTGAGGTTCTTGTCGAGGTAGGAGTTGATATGCGCCACAATCAGCCTCTCAAAGCACTTCATCACCACAGACGTTAGTGCCACTGGTCGATAGTCATTTTGTGACTATCGACCAGGCACGTCACTTTGCTCTTCTTGGGCACCCATGAATCTACGTGTCTCTGAATCTACGTGTGTGTGTGTGGGGGGGGGGGGGGGGGGGGGGGGGGGGGGGAAGGGGGTATTCCTGCCGTTTACTCTATATGCCTTACTGTAATTCTGTGCTGTCTTCTGTGATACATCTCTCGATGTTTGCCTTTGTCGTTATAAGCCAGCCTGTGTATATTTGTTCAGTTGCCTCCAGTTGTGGAAATGCCCACGACAATTTGGAACTGTTTCCGTCTCTTCCTAAAATTGTGCCTGCTTCTTCATCTATCATCTTCAAGTATCCTGGCTGATCAAAAACAATTACCGTTCCTCTGTGTCCGTTTCTACCTTCATCTTTGAAAGAGTCCATCTTCCCGAGACCGAGATGAGAAAGACATGTTTCACACAGAGAGTGGTGAATCTCTGGAATTCTTTGCCACAGAAGGTAGTTGAGGCCAGTTCATTGGCTATATTTAAGAGGGAGTTAGATGTGGCCCTTGTGGCTAAGGGGATCAGGGGATATGGAGAGAAGGCAGGTACGGGATACTGAGTTGAATGATCAGCCATGATCATATTGAATGGCGGTGCAGGCTCGAAGGGCCGGGTGGCCTACTCCTCCACCTATTTTCTATGTTTCCCGTTTTATCCCTATGTGCTTGTGTGTGTGTCCCAATTTGCGTTTTGCCTCACTGACAATGCAGGAGGCCTAGGGCAGAAAGGACAGTGTGAATAAATGGGAATGAAAATATTTAGCAACCGGAGATCAGGTAGCTCCAGGTGGAGTTAGCGAAGGTGTTCAGCGAAACAATCACCCAGTCTACGTTTGGTCTCGCCAATGTATAAGAGTCCACATCTTGAACAACGGATACAGAAGATGCAATTGGAGGAAGTGCATGTGAACCTCTGTCTAACCGGAAAGGACCTTCGGGTCCCTGGACGACGTCGAGGGAGGAGGTGCAATCTCCTGCGGTTGCAGGGGAAGAGTGGTTTGCGTGGGAAGGGATGAGTTGAGGTGGAAGTTACCAGAAGGTGAAGAGGGGTGGAGATGGGAATATGTGACTAGTGGTGGGATCCCGTTGGGGTTGGCGAACATGTCGGAGGATTATGTGTTGTACGCGACGGCTGATGGGGTGAAAGGTCAGGATCAGGGTAGCACTGTCCCTGTTACAAATAGGGGGAGGGAGAGAAAGGGCGCAGAATTGGGATATCGAGGAGACACGTGTGAGGGCCTCATCTATGATGGAAGAGGGAAACCGCCTTTCCCTAAGAATTAGGACATCTCGGAAGCCCTGGTGTGGAACACACCATCTTGGGTGCAGATGCCGCATAGACGGTGGAATTGGGAGTAGATGATGAGATTGGAGGAAGTGCCTGTGGGAAGAAGTGTCGTCAACATAGTTTGTGGGAGTCAGTGGGTCTCCACCCGAATCGTCACCCATTCCTGCCACTGCTATTTGGGTGGGTTTAAAGACAATAGCTTGGGGTGGGAGGGGGGGACAAATTGGAAATACGAGGATGGAGTTAAAGGGAATGTGAGTATAGGAAACGTTAAGAAAGACCCCAGAATTAACGGTACTGAAAGCTCACAAAGGGACAGCAGAGTATGGCCAAGTGAAATAGGAATCGATGTGAAAGATAAGGTGAGTAATGGATTAAAAGTATTATATATATGAATGCGCAAAGTATAAGAAGTAAAGTGGATGAGCTTGAGGCTCAGTTAGAGATTGGTAGATATGACATTGTGGGGATTACAGAGACATGGCTGTCGGAAGATCGGGATTGGGAACTGAATATTCAGGGTTATGCGTCCTCTAGAAAGGACATGCAGGTGGGCAGGGAGGTGAAGTAGCTCGTTTGGTGACGGATGAAATTCAGTCCCTTGCGAGAGGTGACATAGGGGCTGAAGATGTAGAGTCGCTGTGGATAGAATTGAGGAATTGTAAAGGTAAGAAGACCCTAATGGGAGTTATCTACAGGCCCCCAAACTTTAGCCTGGGGATAGGGTGCAAATTGCAACAGGAGTTAATATTGGGATGTAACAAAGGTACTGTGGGTATGGGAGATTTCAATAAGCACATGGGCTGGGAAAATCAGGTTGGTTCTGTACCCCAAGAAAGGGAGTTTGTGTAGTGCCTATGAGGTGGATTCTTAGAGCAGTTTGTACTGGAGCCTACCAGAGAGAAGGCAATTTGAATTTAGTCTTGTCCAATGAACCAGATGTAATAAGAGAACTCGAGGGTAGCTAATGTCATCCCACCTTTCAAGAAAGGAGCGAGAGAGAAAACGGGAAATTTTCAACCAGTTAGCCTGACATCGGCGGTGGGGCTAGCAGTAAACGGATTGGTCCAAGTCAGCATGGATTTATGAAGGGGAAATCCTGCTTGACTAATCATCTGTAAAATGTTGAAGATGTGACAAGAAAAGTGAATGAAGGAAAGCCGGTGGATATAGTGTTTTTGGACTTTCAGGAAGCCTTTGATAAGGTCCCGCACAGGAGATTAGTGGGCAAAATTAGAGCATATGATATTGGGGGTAGGGTATTGATATGCATAGAGAATTGGTTGGCAGACAGGAAACAAATAGTTCGAATCAATGGGTCCCCATCAGAATGGCAGGCAGTGGCGAGTGGAGTGCCTGAAAGCTCGGTGCTGGGGCCGCAACTATTTACAACATATATTAATGATTTTGATAATGGAACAAAAAATTACACTAGCACATTTGCAGATGACGCAAAGCTGGGTGGCAGTGCGAAATGTGAAGAGGATGCTGGGAGGTTGCAGGGCGACTTGGATAGGTTGAGTGAGTTGGCAGGTGCATGGCAGATGCAGTATAATATAGATAAATGTGAGGTTATCCACTTTAGCAACAAGAATAAGGAGGAAGATTTTTTTAATCTCAATGGTGTCAGATTAGTAAAAATTAAAGTTCAACTAGACCTGTGTGTCCTTGTACACCAGTCACTGAAAGTAAACATGCAGGTACAGCAGACAGTGAAAAAGCTTATGGCATGTTGGCCTTCATAACGAGAGGATTTGAGCATAGGAGTAAAGAGGTCCTTCTGCAGTTGTACAGGACCCTGGTGAGACTGCATCTGGAGTATTGTGTGCCGTTTTGGTCTCCTAATTTGAGGAAGGACATCCTTGTTATTGAGGCAGCGTAGGTTCACGAGGTTTATCCCCGGGATAGCGGGACTGTCATATGTGAAACGATTGGAAAGACTGGGCTTATATTCACTGGAATTTAGAAGGATGAGTGGAGATCTCATTCATAGAAACATATAAAATTATAAAAGGACTGGACATGCTAGATGCAGGAAAAAAATCTGTGGAAGAAATTAATGCAGAGGGAAATTATAGGAAAACGAAAAGCAACAGACTTCGTACGTTTGCTTCAAGGGACTTTATTGCATGATATCACGGAGAGATGGCGGCAGTTAACTGCCCACCAGTTCTCTGACTTCACAGCAGAATTAGCCGACAGTTGTACTGTGGAGTAATCAACTTTATTTGTTATTTTCTAACGCTATCTATTAGCAATGTTACACAATTTTGAGATTTTAAAAATCAAGTCTGCAATTTATCCCATCAGATAAAGCATACAAAGACGTTTAATTTGACACCTAATTCACTTTCATATCTTCAGTATTAAGAAAGTTATGGCCATTTTCATACTCGGAAATTAGCATCTTGTCCCCCATTGCCTTTCAATTGACTTAACTCAAAAGCTGTGACGTGGAACATTTAAAAGCCCATAACTTTCTTAAAAATTAAGAGAACTCAATGAAATTTTCATTTATTATAGATTGAAGCATTCTGAAACAAATATGAAACAATCTTACTTGGATGACCTGAAATTAAAGCATATAATGAGTTAGTTATCTAATTGTAGCTAATTACAAAATTCAATGAGTGGATCGAAACATTTATACATTTCTTAAGAAAATATAAACATTTTTTTAATTGCCTGTGTCCAAATAACATTCACACAATAATCCACAATATAACATAATTTTTAAATCTAATTTTCATGAATTTCTGGGCCAAATGGAAGGAATTTAGTGTTTTATGCCTGTAAATTAATGGCCATTTAAATCAACTTGCCAGTGGGTTTTAGTGGAATGCGGTGGATTAGAACGTTGCGGTTAGAGGTGAAGTCGGGAGGAAAAATACTGTTTGTTCATACATTTTTTTGGACCCCATTTCGCAACATGAAAATATTATTAAAGCCTCCCGAAAAACCAACTTTTAATATAAAAAGAAACTATTTACCTTTTTTTCTCCCCTACGCAAAATCCTTCCGGTTGTCGGTGCTCACGGCTTTTGAAGGTGATTTTTAAATTACACTAGTTAATAAATAATTTATAGTAATTTAAAAATACCTTCATTCATGAAATGTCGGAGCGATTTTTCTTCCGCAACGAAATCGCCCGACATTCATCGATTTTCCATGTCTGTTGAAAAACGGCACTTTAAGCCCGCCCCCCCCTCTGAAAGGCGCCAAGGTCGCACACACGGGGAGCGGCAGAACTGCAGCGCTGCTCAAGATAAGTTTTGTAACATACCTATATCTATTGTCTTTCCATGTTTATTATACCACTGCAAGAAAGCATTTTGTTGTGCCATTGTCGGTACATATCACAATTAAACACTCTTGACTCGACTCTCTGGAAAAGAATGGAAGGGTACGCACAAAAACGGGTAAATCGTATTGGCGTAGCGGGCCTCACGGTCGACATGGACGTGGTGGGCCATGGGGGCCCGTATCTGTGGTGAACGTTTCTATATTTATTTGAATCTAACGATGAGGGCCTGTTCCAATATGTGCAAGGAAATTACGATGCCTCCAAAACCTTAAAACTGGTGCTGATGACGGAGGGAGCGATTATGTTCAGTTCAGCTTTCAATACCATAGTCCCCTCCAGACTTGTTGAGAAGCTGCTGGAACTGGGGCTGAACACTCCCTTGTATTCCTGGGTCCTGGACTTTCTCACCGCCAGGCCCCAGATGGTCTAGATGGGGAGACATACCTCCAACCCCCTCATCCTGAACACAGGATCCCCCCAGAGTTGCGTCCTTAGCCGCCTACTGTACTCCCTGTACACACACGACTGTGTGACCAGGTCCAGCTCAAACTCCATCATCAAGTTTGCTGATGAGTGTTGGTGGGCCTCATCTCCGATAATGATTAGAAGGCCTAGCGGGAGGAGGTGGCTGACCTGGCACTCTGGTGTCAGGATAACAGCCTCCTCTTGAATGTCACAAAAACTAAGGCGCTGATTGTGGATTTTAGAAAGGCTCAACATCCGAGGACATACACGCCACCCTGTAGATAAATGGGGCGACTGTGGATAGGGCGAGCAGCTTTGAATACCTGGGAGTCCACATCACAGAGGATCTGACATGGAAAACACACACTGCCGCACTGGTGAGTAATGCAAGCAGCGCCTTTACCACCTCAGGCAGCTGAGAAAAATCAGAGTCTCTCTGATGATTCTTTAGTGCCTCTAGTCTGGTGCTGTAGAAATCATCTTGTCCGGCAACATCCCAATCTGGTTTGGGAACAGCTCTGCCTTGGACAGGAAGGCACTGCAGAGAGTAGTGTGCTCGTCCGAATGCACTATGGGAACAACACTCACCCCCCTGCAGGACCTATACACCAGGAGGTGCAGATCCAGAGCCAGTAACATAATGAGGGGCCCCTACCACCCCTGTCCCAGCTGCTACGGTCAGGCAAGTCCCTCCTCTATCACACTGCGAAAACAGAGAGGATGGGACGTTGTTTCTTCCCACAGGCCATCAGGACTGTAAACTCTTATCTCACCAGGGACCAATTTACTAATTTACTGCTGTGTATTTTAAAAACAAATATTCTAAAAATGTTTCTGGTTCTGTTCTATTCTGTTCTGTTGGTCTGTTGATTTTGCACAATCCACCGGCATTGCCACTTTCATTTCACTGCACATCTTGTGTGTGTACGTTACAAATAAACTTGACTTGACTAGATGTTAAGAGCCATCTATTGAAACCGCGTCCTGGGCTGCAATTGATTGATGGCTAGGAAGCGAGAGGCGCTACACAGGGAGAATTCCCTTCATCGGAGACTCTGTGAATACCAGGAAATTAGGTTTTGGTGATCTTATTTCCAATGAGTTCAAGCTCATTCGCTCCATTCTTCATCATATGACAGTATCTGCATCCCGGGAATTAACCTCGTGAACCTACGCTGCATTCCCTCAATTGCAAGAATATCCTTCCCCAAATTCGGCCAAAACTGCACATAATATTCCAGGATTCGAACTCACGCCTCCAGTGGAGACTGCGAAATGAAAGCAGTGCCTTAGACCGCACTGTCATCCTGACTACATGCAGTTAGTACACAGTTTATTTGGCCATAGAAATCAGTGAGAAAGATTACAGTCCACTCTTGTCATCCATGCCTCAGGCTCTCACTCGTTGTATGCCCATCTATGCATTGTGGCACTGTTTCCCGACGACGTCCTTTCCCAATCAAAACCTTCAGGTACCTGAAACATCTTCTTTGAATTGCACATTTTTTGCATCTATTTGAAGAAACGTCAGTTCACATGTGACAATTATGCCCCCAGCCGTGGTATCATACTCATGCTTTACCACTCAATCGGATCGTATTTGATTTACTCCAGACCTTCTCCTTTGGAAATTTTCATGCTACGTAAATCCCGATGTTTCAAAATATATCGGAAACTTAATGTAACGAACATAAATCTTGTCAGTGGAGACTCGCAGTGATTCGCTGCGCTTTGCGAAGACATTAATGCGTCTGAGGAGAAAAGATACCCAATACTGTATCCTGGAACCAATACTAATAGCTGGATGAGATAAGGACCTCCATTTTACATGACCGGTCCCGTAATTTGGGACAATGTCCCCTCGTTGCAAACGCTCTCGGCGTGAACACATCTTGGCATCTACCTTGTTATACCCCTTTGGATCATATATGTTTAGTAAGACCTCTTTTATTCCCCCTAAATTCCAAAGGATAGGGACCACACGTGTTTAGGCTCTTGTGATAGGCGACAAACTGAACGCGAAGGAGGAATGAAGAGAAGGAAGCAGTCAGGATCTTCACCCCATCTTTATGGAAACCTATTCTTGTGCTCACCTTCTGCTTTCATGAAACATAAATTAGTCTGATAAATGGCAAATTGTTTGATGATAAGACAAGTCTGCCAAATGTCATGATTTACGACGAGGATGGGATTCGAACCCACGCATGCAAAGCACAATGGATTAGCAGTCCATCGCCTTAACCACTCGGCCACCTCGTCGCTTTTTCTGGAGGGTTGGGACCCCTTTCCATCTCTGATAGTTTGCTTTCATGTTTTGCACATTTATTTTTGTGGGCTCTCTTCGCTTTCCAATGGCAGATTTTGGAAAAACCTAAAACGCTTCCAATTTCCAGGCTTATTGTTACGTTTTGGGAACATAGTGAAGCTTTTCAATCCGCACTGTCTGTAGTATAATATAACGTCCAGTAAATTCCGATTAAAGATAGCTCGAATATCTTCGATGAGGTAGACGGAAGGCCAGGACCGCTCTCTAGCTAATGAGAGGATGGATCAGTTGCATTGGAACAGCTCTGACATATCATCTACCCATTGCTTGTCGAAGTCATTTCTAACTTCACACCTAAACGTCCGTCGCGGTGAGTTTATTGAAGCACAACAGTGGACACTCCGCACACAATGAATACATTATCTAGTACATGAAACTTCTTAAATGAATCTAATTTCATTCCTAAGAACACAGCAAGTATGAACATTGGTGTCTCTAATTTCAGGTAACCCTTGCATTCCCTCTTTCTCCCCATCCCTACCCCACCCCAGTCGTTTTGCTAGTTTCACCGTTTCTATCCCTTCGTTTTCACCTCCTGCTCATTCAACAGTGGGCCATTGTAGGCTCTTTGCTCATCAGAGTAATCTCTGCTTTGTCCCGTACCATTTCATACCTCCAGTTACCCGCTTCCCTGGCCCTCAGTCTGAAGAATGGTCTCGATCCGAAACGTCCCCTATTCGTTTCTGCAGAGATGCTGCCAGGCCCACTGAGTTACTCCAGCATTTTGTGTCTCTCTTCGGTGTAAACCAGCATCTGCAGTTCGATCCTACACACAATATTGCTGTAATCTCAGTAAGCACCCGGGCTTTCAAATATCTGTCTGTCACGTTCACCATGGACCCCTTCTACATCTGGTGATTCCTTCCCAGCGTGTTGTGTAAAGCACCCATAAGTATGATTTACCAGCTGCCCTGCAGTGTCTGCATAACTTCGACTATCTTTAATGTCTTTTGTTTTCAATGTAAAGCTTTGCATGCATTTGATGTGATTGCATTGTTTGATGCACATGCCTGTAGATGCACATGCCGTCTTAATCAGGATTGATTATTGCTACAGGTGGTTCGTACACAGTTTACTTGGCCTTAGAAATCAGTGAGAAAGATTATAGCCCTCTCTTGTCGTTCATGCCTCAGGCTCTCACTCGTTGTATGCCCATCTATGCATTGTGGCACTATTTCCTGACGACATCCTTTCCCAATTAAAACCTTCAGGTACCTGAAACATCTTCTATGGATTGCACATTGTTTACATCTATTTGAAGAAACGTCAGATAGCATGGAGTAACTAGCATGACAATTATGACCCCAGACGTAATATCATACTCATGCTTCACCTCTCAGTCGGATCGTATTTGATCTACTCCAGGTCTTAAGACCTTCTCTTTTCGAAATGTTCCTGCTACGTAAATCCTGGTCTTTCAAAATATATCGCCCACTAAATGTAACGAACATACATATCGTCAGTGGAAACTCTCAGTGATTCGCTTCGCTTTGTGAAGACATGTATGCGTCTGTGAAGAAAAGATACCCAATACTGTACCTGGAACCAATACTAATAGCTGGACAAGATAAGTACTTCAATTTTACATGACCAGTTCCGTAATTCAAGGCAATGTCCGCTCGTTGCAAAAGCACCCGGCGGGAACACATCTGGGCATCTACCTTGTTATACCCCTTCAGATCATATATGTTTATTAAATTCCCGATATTCCCCCCCAAATTCTACAGGATAGGGACCAAACTTTTTTAGGCTCTTGTGATAGGTGACAAGAACTCAACGCGAAGGAGGAATGCAGAGAAGGAAGCAGTCGGGATCTTCACCCCATCTTTATGGAGACTTATTCTTGTGCTCACCTTCTGCTTTCAGGAAACATAAATGTGACTGATAAATGGCAAATTGCTTGATAAGAGAAGCTCAGATTTCTAAATGATGTAATCAAAACCACTCACGATTCACAACGAGGTTGGGATTCGAACCCACGCATGCAAAGCACAATGGATTAGCAGACCATCGCCTTAACCACTCGGCCATTTCGTCTCGTTTTTGGGAGGGTTGGGACTGTTTTCCATCTCTGATCGTCTGCTTTCAATGTAAAGATTCGCATGCATTTAATGCAATTGAATTAATTGATCCCGTACCTCACATGGCATTTTAATCGACAGTATGCAGAATCGGAGACTCTTTGAATGACTACCTGAAGAAGGCCGTTAACCCGCATGCGAGTCATTACGTCTGACGCATTGTGCAACGACTGACTGGCGGGCGCGTCGCTTCTTCCAGCGGTGGGTTTAAAAAACGCTCAGGTAAGTGTTATACTTGATCTGAGGTCGTTGCTCCGGGTTCGGTTATTGTGTTTGTTTCAACATACTCGAACTAGCGGAAAACATGTCCAAGGTGAAGGGGTAGGCCGCATCGAAACCGGCTCCTGAAGACCTGAAGGTAGCGGGCGGCCGCCGATTTCGCCTTCAGGGTCGCTGGCAGAGCAGCCTGCGGCTGCAGACTTGTTGCCGTCAGTAAGAACCTTGGCTACCCCGCGGGCGAAAAAAGCCACGAAAAAGTCCGTAAGGGCCCTGGACTTGTTAGATGATTCGGGCCATGAGGTGGAAATTTCCCCCCTACCTATGGGCAGTGTTGACGGCAGTCTGACCCACATGGAGCAACTTATGGAGAAGTTGCTTCACAATGATATGCTCCGGAGGAGTGAGCTATCTGAGCCCGGCTATTACGGAGAACCCGAGGCAGCAGCACCTGTGTCAGGGCTGCATATTCCCCTCTCTGATGAGGGAAGCGTACGAAGGCAGTATTAAACTGACTCAGAGTACGGAGGCACAGCTGGGCAGCATGCTTCAAGGCATGAGGGCCATACCCCGGGATTACCCCCGATGGCATCCAAATTTGCTATCCCTACCCTAACAGGGGAGCCACTGGGGAAAGAACTGGCCATGAGCATCAATTACCTGGCCTCCCACCAACTCCAGCAGGCCATGGAAGAAACTACTGCCAAATACATTACCCACTGAACTGTGCCGCACTAAATGTCCCGACAATGAACAATTCCATCTGGGGACACATTAGACGGGGCGTCAGAGCCCAGGAAGTAAAACTTCCAAACGTTTTACGATTACTTGCTGCAGGTATCACGGCCTTTGCCAGGTCAGTGGATGGGGTGCCCCTCTCTGATACCCAGCAGGACGCGATGGCATTAATGTGCAATGCACATTTTGAAATCAATTGCCTCCGGAAGAATGCTGTCCGCCCTGCTCTGAACCCGAGATTTGCAGGGCTGTGCAAGCCGGGGAATGTCCAGCCCTCAAACCTATTATTCGGGGAAGACCTGCCTAAGCAGGTAAAGGAAATGGATGAAGAGGCACAAACCGTTGGCCTTATCAAGGCACCTGCTAAGATTTCATCTTTCCGGCGACAGTACACATACCCCCCTTTTCTACACCAAACAGTCCGCCGGATATGGTGGACGTCATGGGCAGCAGGTACAGAGCCCTTTTTTAGGGCAGGGCCCAAGCCGGGCCATGTTCAAGATGCGGGCATGGCGCCCTGCAACCGTCCAACCCCCCAGACCTCGGGGGCAGAAGCAACCACTCAGCATACACCGAGCCACACTTTTGTTCTTTCACAACAGGAGTGTGTGAGTGCACAAGGGGAAATCGAGTCTTTGCTCAAGAAAGGGGTAATTGAGCCTCACCAGTTTGTGTCCAACATATTTACTAGGCAAAAGAAGGATGGAGGGTGTCGAATCATTCTTGATTTAACCTTTGTGCAGTATAAACACTTGAAAATGGAAAACTTTGTCACTGCCAAACAACTGGTTTCTAAAGGATGTTACATGGCATGCATTGACCTCAAAGATGTTTGCTATTCAGTGGCCATTCATGGAGACCACAGGAGATATATGAAATTTAGCTGGATGGAGCAATTGTGGCAGTTTAAAGCATTGCCTAATGGGTCAACCTCAGCGCCCAGACTATTCGCAAAATTGCTAAAAACCAGTCCTGGGGCTACTCGGGGCACCAAATCATGTAGTCATGGCTAATTTGGATGACATCTTAATCATTTGGAAGACTTTGGAATTAGCTGAATTATCTGTGTCAGCTACCAAACGCATGTTGGAGAGACTGGGGTTTCTAATCCATCCAGTTAAGTCTAAATTGGTACCATCTAGGATAATTGATTATTTGGGATTCACCATTAAGTCAATGCAAATGTCAGTGATTCTGCCTTGGGGCAATCAATTAGAGTTAATCGAAGCCTGCAGAAACCTCGTTGTTAAGAACCAACCTTCTATTCGACATTTGGCGAGTGTAATTGGCTAATTAGTGGCTGCTTTCCCAGCTACTCAGTTCGGGGCTTTGCACTACCAAAATTTACAGCGTGCAAAGGAGCAGGCACACAAGCTTCATGGAGGTCGCTTCGATAGACCCATGCAGTTTCCAGCTGAAACTATTGCTGAGTTACAATGGTGGGTTACCAATATTCTGTATTGTTCTAGTACTATTTTAGTTGATACACCGTCAGTTATCCTGCAAACTGATGCCAGTGCGCTAGGTTGGGGTGCTACCAACACCGTCTCTAGCTACAGGGGCAGATGGAATCTGCAGGAATCATCGATGCTTCAGTCACATGGTATTAACTATTTAGAATTGTTGGGAGCACTCTGTGGGTTAAAGGCTTATTGTACCAATATGCATCATGATCATGTTCAACTTCAGATTGACAACACTACAGCAGTAGCGTACATTAATCACATAGGTGGAAGTACGTCTGTATCCTGTGATAAATTGTCTAATTTCATTTGGCACTGGTGTATTACGAGGAACATCTGGGTTTCAGCTATCTACTTACCAGGCAGATATAACATGATGGCAGACACCAGGTCACGACAATCCAATGACAACAAGGAATGGGTGTTGTCGAAATGTTTAGTGACATTGTCATTCGTTATGGTGTACCGGACATTGATCTGTTTGCATCCAGGCTTAATCATCAGTTACCAAATTACGTGTCATGGGAACCGGACCCAGGGGCAGTAGCAGTAGATGCATTTTCGCTACACTGGGATGGAAAAGTCTTGTATGTATTTCCCCCATTCTGCCCCATCAGTCGGTGTTTGGCCAAGATCAAGCAATACTCCGCTTCTGGCATATTGGTAGTACCAGACTGGCCGACTCAGCATTGGTTTCCACTCGTCCTAGCTCTAATTACACAGCCTTTTATGGCAGTCCGCAAGAGCAGAAATCTGCTGGTACACCCTGTGACAGGGGATAGCCACCCTCTTCATGACCGTATAAATTTATTGGTTTGCAGATTCTGAGGAGACCGTTCCTGGGTCTCGGACTTTCTGAGCGTACGATAGATGTGATCACTGCGGCCTGGAAAAAGAGCACCCAAAAACAGTAGCTCACTCACATAAAGGAATGGGAGATGTACTGTTCTCTCTCAAAATTTTCATATATCACGGCTTCCATCACGGATGTTTTGGGGTATCTTTCATCACTTTTCTATGATCAGAAGCTCAGTCACAGTGCCATAAATAGTGCTAGGAGTACGTTATCATCGTATTTATGGCTGGGGTCACGGAATCACACGGTAGGATCCCACCCCATAATAACTAAATTCATGAAGGGCATTTTGAACTCGGCTCCCCCTAGGCCTATGTATTCACAGATATGGGATGTGAGCGTGGTTCTCACGCTGCTCCGTCAGTGGGCATCAGTTTCATCCCTGTCTCTCCATTATCTCACACTCAAGGTAGTCATGCTCATGGCGCTGGCCTCAGCTCAACGTGTACAGACATTACATAAACTTAGACTGGACAACATGATTACATCTTGTGACCACATCACTTTTTTGATCATGATCTCATTAAGCAGAGCAGGCCAGGGATGTTGGGGCTAAAATCTAGTTTTATGGCGTACCCTTTGGACCTACGGTTGTGTGTGGTATAGAAACATAGAAACATAGAAAATATGAGTGGGCCATTGGGTCCTTCAAGCCTGCACCGCCATTCAATATGTTCATGGCTGATCATCCAACTCAGTATCCCGTACCTGCCTTCTCTCCAGGGATCAGGGGGTATGGAGAGAAGGCAGGTACGGGATACTGAGTTGGATGGTCAGCCATGATCACATTGAATGGCGGTGCAGGCTCGAAGGGCCGAATGGCCTACTCCTGCACCTATTTTCTATGTTTCTATGTTTCTATGTTAAATATAGCAAATGAACTGGCTTCAACTACCTTCTGTAGCAGAGAATTTCAGAGACTCACCACTCTCTGCGTGAAAAATGTTTTTCTCATCTCGGTCCTTAAAGATTTCCCCCTTAACATTAAACTGTGACCCCTGGTTCTGGACTTCCCCAACATCAGTAACAATCTTCCTGCATCTAGCCTGTCCAACCCCTTAGGAATGTTGTAAGTTTCCATAAGATCCCTCCTCAATCCTCTAAATTCTAGCGAGTACAAGCCGAGCCTATCCAGTCTTTCTTCATATGAAAGTCCTGACATCCCAGGAATGAGTCTGGTGAACATTCTCTGTACTCCCTCTATGGCAAGAATGTATTTCACATCTCACATCTCACATCTTACAATACGTTAAGGTCACTAAGAGTCTCAGAGGCTCGGAACTATCATTATTCGTCAGCTACACCAAACCTCATAGGAAGGTTACAGTGCAGACCATCTCAAGATGGATTAAACAGGTTCTGGCATGTGCAGGAATGGACACTGACACTTTTAAACCTTATTCCACCAGGGCTGCATTGACGTCAGCAGCAAGGGATATGGACGTCCCTCTCGATCTCATTCCAGCGGCTGCGGGATGGTCAAATGAGCGGAGGTACCAAAGGTTTTATAATAAACCTATCGCCAGACCGGGGACTTTTGCTCATTCTGTTTTAAGTTCTGTTTCAAGTTCTGTTTCACAGTTTCCCCCTGGGTGAGAGGGGTCACTGTTAATTTTCATTAGCATTTTTATTCATGTTATGTTTGAATGCATTAATTCTTTCTCACTCACACTGGTCAATTGATGCAGTGTGTGACGCACGGACTCGTTTCCACGGCATGAAATCACAGAGCTTCAACATCTTCACGTAGACACTCACGTGACTCCAAAGTAATATAGTAAGATTAAACGAGAACTTACCAGTTTGAGGTTTGATTTTTATTTTATGAGGTGTTGCGATGAGCAATTACGTGAAGAAGGCCATCAAGCCGCATGCGCGTCAATCTTCAAAGGAGCGGTGTGAAATCGGAGAAGAACAGTTGTTGAACTAAAATGGTAAGATTTGAGCTGACTAGAACTTCCAGAAATATCTTTACAAGGGTTGTGAGAACTGGTAAGTTCTCGTTTAATCATACTATATTGCAACACCTCTGAACTCCTCTGCAAAAGTCTTTATACATTTTAACAAAGGAAGGGACATCTGGACCTCACCACATCCTGAATATCCATCTGGGGTCCAGACTTTCTGAAACCAGCACACAGCTTGCAGCTATTCATAGAAAGAGGCCAAGCAGGCTCTGCAAATGCAAAGATCCTCCATTATGTAATACCTCTAATTTGGCCAATATTAACATTCCTCCATTTTATCATTATGATAACCCATCCTTGATGATAACCAAAATACAATAATGGCTGCTTTATTCTAACAGGCATTCTAACAAGAAGATGCTGATGCATTTTCCCAGAATTTCACCAAGCTTCCTGAGTTTGAATGGACGTAGTTTCTTGATTCCCGTCTGAGGAGTCTTCACCTCCCGAGTTTTCATGGGCGTAAATCCCCTCCATCCATCTTGATAGGTTTACCTGTGCTCGACTCAGAGCCGAATAAAGTAAGTTAGTACTCCATACTTCCACTGAAACTCTTGCAGTGGTGAAGATGTACCCATGCGTTCCTTCCTTCTACCTTCCACTATAGTCGAAGCTGTCAACAAAAGGCATCTCACTATATGCTGTTCTTACTCTACAGCGTGACTCTCCCAACGTTTGGGTCTAAGCTGGAATGTAGTCGGTCATCTCCGCAGTCATAGGATGAAAGTTGACTATTTTTACTGCATTCTGATTCCCAGGTGTTCTCAAGGGTCTACCATAAACAATTTCAGCTGGGCTCAGTCTAGATTTCCATACAGGCGTGACTCTCATTTGAAATAAAGCTATGGGAAGTAATTTAATCCATCCGTCCAGTCTCCGCCTTTAAAGTAGCTAATTTAGTTGTAAGGGTCTGATTATCCCTCTCTCCAAGTCCAACAGCCTGTGGCCGATAAGAACAGTGCAATTGCTGCTGGATCCCCAGCTGTTCACAAAATTCCTTATTAATTTTTCCAAAAAAGTGTGGCCATTGTCTGAACTAAATCGAAAAGGGATGCCAAATCTAGGGACAATTTCTCTCATTAACAACATGATAACATCAGCCGCTTTATTAGCAAGGGTTGGGTAGGCTTCGATCCACCAGCCGAAATGCATCGACTTTGAAAAACACGTACCTATAACCATGGCACCTCCTTTATTCCTAACCGCGATTCCTGATACCTGTTAGGGTCTGTCATCTCCTTGATGATCACTTAACCAGTCCTGTCCCATTTCTGACTTTTTCTGGAGATGAGATGCTAAGTTATTTATGTACAGTGCCTAAATCAAAGTGTTAAATTATTTCCGAAACAGATCCCATACTATTCTGGTGAGCCATTGTTACGTGCCAGGTGTTGGAGCCGTTCCAATAATGCTGCCATTGGATATGAACTATGTTCTACAATTTCCTGCTAGAGGGTTAAATTTGCAGCCGGCTGTAAACGGTTATAAATGGCAGTTAGAATTTAGGTGCAGAGTGGGTGTCTCCTGGCTACAGAGCTATGTCTGTTCCCATGTTGTTGTGGCAGACTTGAGGTTGCCCATTCAGACAAAACAACGCAGTAGAGCTAGAAGGGTCTGTCGTACAATGATCTTTTCAAAGTTGGAGCCTGAATCCGTGATATCGATTCATCTTCTTTGCTGGTATGAAGTGTTAACGCCTTAATTTCTTTGAGTTAAGACGTTAGCAGAGTTTGGCACTAGTGCACGTATGGAGCAGTTTAATTGTTTTTAGGTCTTGTACCAGTCTATATTGCCATTCTTCTTCCGGTTTCGGAACTGCAAGAGCAGGGGTGTTACTGTGAGGAGCAACGTCTACCGTTCTTACAGATTGATTGGCAGTATTTCTTATTCCGGCATCCCCCGATTCATTTTGTAAATGATGTTGATAGCCTGTGGTCGTCTTGGATATTAAAGGAAAAGTGTTACCTCTTTCTGGGGAGCTACTTGGATGGGATTGTTGTTCACGCGTCCTACCTGAACTGTGTCATCTGCCCATTCTTGAGGGTCCACATACTCGCATACCTCAGTCCCCAGATGATGACATAGACGGGTAACAACTGCCCTTGGGGCCTGATAGAATTCAACAACATATTGGTTAGATACATTTTGCTTTATAATTGTTCGAGTCTGCCATGAATTGTCCTTTCAACCATGGTCTCTTGCGCTTGCCGGATAGTTTTATTTAATGTTACTGGTGCCTCAGGGTATTCTGCAGCACCCTTCGTTCCTTCAACTAGTGCCAAATCGTATTCCCATCGAGTTTTTTCACATCGCTAACATTTACTTTGTTCTCCCTCTTAGTCTCTTTAGTGTGTCTTGCTTGTTCTTCCTATACTCTGCTCTATTCTGTCTTCTCGCTGGGCATTCTCTGCTCCAGTGACCTAATTGGTTACACATATAACAAGCTCCCGAGGTTACGATGGTCTTTACTTTAAAATGTCTCTCTGGGTATGTATGGGGCTGTTTACAGTTCTTCCTTGAATCTTGACTATCTTTTCTTACTGTCTTCCTTGTATAATCTTCAGTTTTTACTATAATGGTACATCCAATTCCTTCATTTTGATAAATTACTTTGATGGATCCAGGGGTAGGGATCGGATTGTTCTGTGCATAAATTCTGGACTGGCTGGCGGATCAGGACTGTGAAAATGGGTTGGTCTGTGAGAAAGGTGTTTGTCTTCTAGGTCCCTGATCTTCTGGCCAACTTACTCTATACCCCCTTGGATCCCTGAAGTCTCCAGTATTTAGAGACCTCCTATAATCTCTAGGATCTCAGATGTTTCTGTATTCTCTAGGATCTCGAGTGTCCCTTTGATCCTGAAAGTCCTCTCTCTGACCTCTTCGTGCCATTTGTCCCCTAGTTGGACATGCTCGACTCCAATGTCTTGCCCCACCGCAAGTGTAACACTGATTTGTCTCATTATTCGATGACTTCTACCACTCGCTCCCATTAAGATTGGTTCTAAGATAGGCACATTATTGTAATAATGATCTGGATACTCTGGAACTGTAATTTCTCCCATCCCATTCTTTGCTAACATTTGAGGACTCCATGGTCCCCAGTCAGAGCTTGGCGCCTCCTTTTTAACCACGTATTCGGTTTTTGGTTTTATTGCAGGCTGACCTTCCTGCTTTAACATCTTTCCAGTGGTATCTTGCAGCTCTGGCCATCTGACTGGCACTGTTTTCCGACCAGTCCACATTATTAGTTTTAATCGATTCAGCCACATTAGTAGGAAGACAGTTCAGCAAAATGGCACAGAATTGCGGATAATTTGCCCCATTCCGATAATTTAGGTCACCTGATTGATCCATGTACAGTTCTGAAAATCTTCCCATTAACTCATCTGCTCCAACTCCCTTCTTCGGTTTTATATCCAACATTCTAGCTGGGTCAATTGGTTTCTGAAGAGGACAGGACAGTTAGAACTGCCTCTTCCCTGCTGTTACGTTTGCCAGCGCTTCATTTGTCGGGTGTCCTAGGGTTGTTAGGAATCTAGTATGTTCAGTCGGAGTAATTATCTGCTGGATCACTGCCCATAAATCTCGGGAGTCTGCGTGATACACACGCATTGTGGTTCTCAAATAATCCACAAAAGAAGCAGATTATTTCTTATGTTCGGGTATGTTGCTCAGAACTGCCATCATCTCATTGGTGTTCCATGGGGTATAAACATGTATCGTACAGGGATTATTTGCACCCACAGCACTAACCGGAGCAAATGAAGGATTAGGCAATTCCCTGACGGGAAACTGCCTACGAATTACTTACTTTGCTTTAATACTTTTTGCCATCTCGGGATCTATCTCAGTATCTTCAATCATTGTCTCACCCTCAGATATATCTTCCTCTTCACTGGGGGGTTCACGGTCCTTCTAAATGTTGCAGCACCTAGACTATGGAACAGCACCCCCCTTCCCATCAGAACTGCCCCCTCCATCAACTCTTTTAAGTCTAGACTTAAAACTTATTTTTACTCACAAGCGTGTCTTGAGGTCCTCTGAGGGAGCGCGATATGTATGTATTTATGTATGTGTTGTTAGATCTATGTACCACTGTTTGTAGAACGTTATTATCTGCACTGATGTAAAACACTTTGGTTAAAGAGAGTTGTGTTTAAATGTGCTCTAGAAATAAAATTGTCCTGACTTTTAAAGGACTCCCTCTGATCTCTTGCTACTCGTCTAATTCATCCAGGCTTAGGCTCGGAAAAATACTCTGGTGGTTGTACCACTGTTTGCAGAACGTTACTACATGCACTCTCCTTAAATAACCTCTAATAACCTCTGTCTCCTTAAATACTGGGGCTAACTTCTTCGTTCTACTCCTAGTACCGTGAGCTACAGGACTATCTGCCAATAGTGGAGTGGATGGAGTCAACGAATCCTGTGCTCTTGTTGCTGCTGTTTGTAAAGCAGGCTTTATTGTGGAATCTGCAGGTGGTGTGAAAGGTGCTGCAGGCTCTGAATGTCTGCTGTGTGCACAAGCTATTCAATGTGTGGGTGGAGCCCGGGGAACGCAAGAGGAATATGGTGGAGGCTGCGAGCTTCTTTTAATTTTAACACTTTCCTAATCTTCCAAATATTCGTCGTCTCCCCCCCCTCAAAGTCAATGCCAACCATCGGGTCCTTAAACTCTAGATTTACCGGTGCCAATTTCCCTTCAGGAGATCTATCTCTCTCCTGTTCCTTATACTCTCTAGCACATCCCTGCTCCTCTCACAAGGTGTTTAGAGGTTGGTATGCTTCAGCTCTATTCCACACTTTGAAATTCCTTTCTTCCAATTCGCCATTCCCATAACCTTTCTATTCGTCTTCCGTGCCTCATAGTATGTTCTCCACAATACCATTAACTCCTTCGCTAACCTCACTGTTGCTACATCACCAAGTAATTTGTTCAATATACTTCACTCCCTTCAATGTTCCAACACCACCCTTGGGCCATAATTCGTATCCTAATTCATTATTTAACTCCCCCGAAAAGTTTTTAAATCCCTCATCCTTCTGTGGAAATTCACTGCATATTAATTAAAATGGGCTTTCGGAATCTTCAGTCATATCCCGCTCGATTTGATCTCCCATATTTGTGGACAATAGAAACAAACTCTCAGCAATTCATACCTTCTCGACAATTCATACTTCTCTCACAATCTCCTAGGCTATTAAACTCGTCCCCAAACGATGGCCAAATGTTTCGCAACGCGTCAGCAATCTCGCACTTCTCACAACACAATCACGCAATCAAATCTCCTTTCAAACCTCGGGCACCCAAATTCCTCTACAGTCTCACAGAAATCCACACAATTTCAACCTGTAAACAATTCTAACAATCCTCGGTTGACAAAAAGTTAAGGTGCTCCAGTGAACAATCAAACACAATCAAACATGCTCCAGCAGCAGGTTTCCTACACCCAAAGCAACCTTAATCTAAACACAGCCAAATGAGCTCCAAACATGTGAGCAACATCGTACGCAGAAAAGAAATTATACCACTTATTACTATCATGCAAAACCACACTCCCATATAAAATACAAGCATTCGTCTAATGTCGCATTCGTTAAATGTACAGTCACAAAAACAAATCACATATATTTTAATCCCTCGCAGTGCTGTTTTCATCCAACGGAACCCCTGGTTGAACAGCCATGAGTTGGACTCCAATCATAATAACAGTCTTAATCAAACTAAGTTCCAATACAGTCGATTCGAACCACTATTACAACAGTGTATCTAACACTCAAAACTTTAAATCAAAGGCAATACACAGTAAATATGATGAAACAACAGCAAATCGTGAATACTCTCTAAACTGCAGCTTAACAAATTGTAACTATTAACTATTTCAACAAAGTATTTATTATACACAGGTTAACCCCGAAAAAAACACAATATGGAAGCCTGGAATAGGAACTAGCCAGCACTGAATGTGGTCCTGAATTTGGTAAATTTGGATCGAACATTTTTTAGCTTGTTACTTTCTTATCCAATCATCTTTTGGTACATAAATTCAAATTTAATTTTTTAGAACAGACATCTTTATTATTATTAAATTCTCTGGGTGGGTTAAAAGTATTTTCTGCCAATTATATTCCAACCACTCAGTTCACGGTACCTTTACCCTCCCTCCTCCAGTGTTCTAGGTACTACTCACACTGGCGGGGACTCAGACCCTCATAAGTTCACCCCACCGTGTTCTTCCTTTCCACCTGCTTGGTACCGGGCATCAGCGAGTGTCCGCTTCACGCTGGAATTCGATGCCGATCTTTAAAGTGCCTTTTCAATTTGAACCAGCAATGACGCAGTACTTCACCTCTTAGTACTGAAACCCAACCCAGTCCTGTATATTCAGATCCCCAGCCAATCTGATATCCCAGTCCGGGAAGGGACCCAAACCCCTCAGTTACCATTTGATGTCAGGACAACTCAATGGTACCTGACTGCAACAGCTGTTGACTAACTTGGTGCGGGGTCTCTAACCCACTCGAGAAAAGCCTTGTGAATCTAACTGCCACCCTACTCTTAGGCACCGACTCCCTTTCCTCTACCCTCAGTGCCTGCTAGACTCTGTTCTTTAGAACTCGTTGGGACCCCAACACAAGCGCGCGAATGATCGATTTGTTCCGATCAGCGAAGTGGGGAAAACCGATGCGAAAACCGCATCATCGCGCCGATTTCTCCCCTCACAGTCTGAAACGACGCAAACCCCCATCACAACCTTATGTCTAGGGGTCCGTTGAGATCGCAGACGAGCCCCCAATGTAATTATGCTCCTAAAGCTTACCCCCCTTGTCTAGTTCAGTAAAACACTGAGTCAAGCACTGGTTCAACTAATCTTTATTCTACCCAAATACAAATGAACTCCCTATACAATACCTAACCACCGCGGGTCTGATACTTGTCTCTGCTCGTGCAACCAGACACTTCCAGCAGGTCAGACAATCCCAAGTGGGGCAGATCTACATGGGGCGGGGGAGGGGGGGGGGGGGAGGGGGCATATAGATCCCATCATACAGTTCCCTAACCCAATCACAAAGTGCCCCATTACATTGTTTCTGCAGAAAGTTCCAGCAGGAACTCAATTGACATAATAGTATAATAGGTATAGAAACATTATCGGTAATTGTAAACAGTCTGACCAAGGCTTCACACTTCAACCAATCGCAAGATAACAGCACAGGCACTCTGCGACATAGTTAACAGTATTTACAGTACTTACAGTATTTACAACTCCCGCTTATCTGACCAATCCTGACCATGCATATGCAACACCTCTGACCTCCTCTGCAAAAAAAAAACTGCCCTGGACCAGGCAGTTATCCCATCCTGCCTAAAATCATCCACAATCGTCCCAGTGCCGAAGAAGTCTCCCATCACCAGCCTAAACGATTACCGTCCCGTGGCCCTCACTCCGGTAATCACGAAGTGCTTCGAGAGATTGGTCCTCCAGCACATCAAGGACTATCTCCCTCCAGACTTCGACCCCCACCAATTCGCCTATCACCCAAACAGATCCGCAGAAGACGCCATCACCGTAGCTCTCCACTCTGTGCTGAGCCACCTGGAGCAGGGGCAGAGCTACGTCCGGATGCTCTTTGTGGATTACAGCTCAGCTTTCAATACCATCATTCCGGACATTCTCATCGACAAACTGGTCACTCTCGGCCTCCCCACTCTCACGTGTGCCTTGATAAAGGACTTCCTCACCAACCGGCCCCAGACTGTGAGACTCGGCCCCCACCTCTCCTCCACTCGCATGTTAAGTACCGGCTCCCCACAGGGCTGTGTGCTAAGCCCCCTCCTATACTGTCTCTACACCCACGACTGTAGTCCGGCCCGCAACAACAACCAAATCGTCAAGATTGCTGACGACACTACAGTAGTCGGACTCATCGCAAGGGGAGACGAGGCAGCCTACCGAGAGGAAGTCCTGAAGTTGACAGCCTGGTGCTCAGAAAACAACCTGCCTCTGAACACCAAGAAAACCAAAGAGCTCATTGTCGACTTCAGGAGGCACAGCACCGACCTAGCCCCCTTATACATCAACTGCGAGTGTGTGGAGAGGGTCCACACCTTCCGGTTTCTCGGCGTCCTCATCTTCGCTGACATCTCCTGGACAGACAACATCACAGCGGTCATCAAGAAGGCTCAGCAGCGGCTGCACTTCCTGAGGGTCCTCAGGAAGCACAACCTGGACTCCAACCTGCTGCTGACCTTCTACCGCTCGTCCATTGAGAGCCTGTTGACATACTGCATTACAGCATGGTACTGCAGCTGCACCATGGCAGACAGGGAGAGGCTTCAGAGGGTAGTTAGGGCAGCACAGAAGATCATCGGCTGCCCTCTCCCCTCTCTGATGGACATTTACATCTCCCGCTGCCTCAGCAGGGCGAAGAACATCATCAAGGACAGCTCCCATCCTGCATTTGGCCTGTTCGACCTGCTGCCCTCAGGGATGCGCTATAGGTGCATCAGCACAAGGACAAATAGACTGAAGAACAGTTTCTTTCCAAAACCATTATCTCCCTGAACTCACACATGCACTGACTTCATAGTCTAACCACCGGGCTTCCAATCCATCCACCTACTATAATTTGTACTGTAACTATAATTTCCAATATGTGCAATAACCCATACTGGATATAGGAATCCTATTTATTCATTCTATTTATCCATTGTCTTTTTATAGATATGTATATAGCTCCGCTGAACTGTGCACCTTATCCCCCCCCCCCCCTTTTTGTTTTGCACTGAGTAGGAGCAGCTTTTAATCTCATTGCACATGTGTATAGTGACAATAAAAGGCATTCTGATTCTGATTCTGATTTATACATTTTAACAAAGGAAGAGACATCTGGACCTCACCTCATCCTGAATATCCATCTGGGGTCCAGACTTTCTGAAGCCTGCTCACAGCTTGCATCTTTTCGCAGAAAGAGGCCAATCAGGCCCTGCAAATTCAAAGATCCTCCATTTTGTAATAACTCTAATTTGGACAATATTAACATATACACGTGCCTCTTCATAGATTCATAAGTGCTACTATCCTCTCTGCCTCAACCACCAACTCACGAACCATTGTGTAAAAACCTGCTTCGCACATTCCTTTACAGTTCGCCCTTCTCCAGTTAAAGTCATGCTATCCAATACTTTGATTTCCATCCTGCGAAACAGGTTCTGATGTCTACCCTACCTATCAATCCCAAAATGATATATACCTCTATCCGTTGTCTCCCAGAAATCAGCAACGTTTCAGAGAACACAATACAAGTCTGTCCAAACTCTCCATGTAGTTAATAACGCCCTAATCAAGTAATCGCTTCCCACCAGAACCACCCCCTCCCCACCTTCTTTCCCCCGCAACCATAGAGCATGCAACACCTGTCCTTATACCTCCTCCCTCGACTCCATACAGGAACCTCAACAACAGTTGCAGGTGAGACCGCACCTCCTCTAACCTTATCTACTGTATGTGGATAAATGTGAGATTATCCACGTTGGTGGCAAGAACATGAAGGCAGATTGTTATCTGAATGGTGTCAGAATAAGGAAAAGGGAGGTGGGACGAGACCTGGGTGTGCTTGTGCATCAGTCACTGAAAGTAACCATGCAGGTAGAGCAGACAGTGAAGAAAGCAAGTGGCATATTGGGCTTCATTGCGAGAGTATTTGAGTTTAGGAGCAAGGAGGTCCAAAAGGAGGAGCAGATACATAAAAAGCTGGAGTAACTCAGCAGGGCAGGCAGCATCTCTGGAGAGAAGGAATGGGTGATATTTCGGGCCGAAATCTTGCTTCAAACTGGGTAGGGTTAAGTTAAATGAACTTTAAGGGAAACATCTCTGTGATGTGAAGAGATAAAAACAATGAATTAAAGATATGCAAAAAAGTAACGATGATAAAGGAAACAGACCATTGTAAGCTGTTGGTAGGGTGAAATGAGAAGCTAGTACGACTTGGGTGGGGGAGGGATAGATAGGGATGCCGGGGCTACTTGAAGGGAGATAAATCAATATTCATACGGCTGGGCTGTAAGCTGCCCAAGCGAAATTTGAGATGCTGTTCCTCCAATTTACGTTTTGTCTCACTCTGACAATGGAGCAGACCAAGGACAGGAAGTTCTGTGCAGGAATGGGAAGAAGGATTGAAGTATCCAGCCACTGAGAAATCATGTTTGTTAACGCGGGGTTCCGCGAAATGATCCACCAGTCTTCATTTGGTCTCGCCGATGTATAAGAATCCACATCTTGAACAACAGACACAATATATGGAGTTGGAAGAGGTGCAAGTGAACCTCAGTCTAACCTGAACGGACTGTTGGGTCCCTGGACAGTTTCGAGGGAGGAGGTATTGTGACAGGTGTTACATCGTCAGCAGTTGCAGGGGAAGATATATGGGGAGTGGGTGCTTTGGATGGGAAGGGATAGTTAACCAGGGAGTTGTGAACAGAACAGTCTCTGAGGAAGGCGGAATGGGGTGGAGATGGGAAAATATAGCCAGTGGTGGGATCCCATTGGAGCTGGCGGAAATTTTGGAGGATTATTTGTTGTATGCGACGGCTGATGGGGTGGGAGGTAAGGACGATGGAAGTCTGTCACTGTTGACACTAGGGAGAGGGTGTGCAAGGACAGAGCTGCGGGATACTGAGCAGACACAAGTGAGGGTGTCATCTGTGATGGCAGAGGGGAACCCCCGTTCCCTTAAGAATGAGGGTATCTGAGATGTTCTAGTATGGAACACCTCATCTTGGGCACAGATGCGGCGTAGAAATTGTGAGTAGGGGATACAGTCGACCGCAATTATACTGGTCCCTGGTGAGACCGCACCTGGAGTATTGTGTGCAATTTTGGTCTGCTAATTTGAGGAAGGGCATTATTGTTATAGAGGGAGTGCAGCGTAGGTTCACCAGGTTAATTCCCAGGATGGTGGGACGGCACTTGATGAAAGAATGGGTCGACTGAGTTCACTGTAATTTAGGATGAGAGGGGTCACAGTTTAAGAATAATCGGTAGGCCATTGTGGACTGAGATGAGGAAAAACCTCTTTACCCAGACAGTTGCGAATCTGTGGAATTTTCTGCCATAGAAGGCAGTGGAGGCCATTTCACTGCATTGCTTTCAAGAGAGAGTTAGATTTAACTCTAATTGTTAAATGAATCAAGGGTTATAGGGGAAAAGCAGGAACGGAGTACTGATTTTAGATGATCAGCCATGATCATATTGAATGACGGTGCTGGATCGAAGGGCTTAATGGCCTGCTCCTGCACATATTTTGCTATTAGGCTGTGGGCCGAGGATCTTTTTTTGTGCACTTTCGTGACACAACTGGGGTAGGACATATCTCTGACAGATAATATTAAGGAAAATCCAAAGAGATATTGTCAGTACATTAAGTTCACGTCAGTTTAGTTTATTGTCACGTGTACCAAGGTACAGTGGAAATATTTTGTTGTGTGCTAACCAGTCAGCATACATATAATACATGAGTACAATCAATGCATTTACAATGTATACAGTCGATGCATTAGGCAATAACGTTTAGTGCAAGGTAAGGCCTGCAAAGTCTGATCAAGGATAGTCCAAGCGTTATCAAAGAGGTAGATAGTATTTGAGCACTGCCCCCAGGTTGTGGTAGGTTCATTAAGTTGACTGTTGACAGGGTAAGTATGGTGAAACATGGTAACTATAGAGAAAACGGAGCAGCAGAAACCAAAGCAGTGGAGCCACAGGAGATGAGCAACTTCCTCAATTAATATTTCTCATCTGTTTGTACCTTGGGAAATAGATGAAGACTAAGGAACTTGGGACAGTTAATGAAAATGTATTGAGGAAAGTCCACAATACAGTCAATTAAGTGCTGAAAGTCCCAATGTGTATGCAGGTAGATACAGCTCCCGAGCTTGAGCAGATAAACCCGGGGACTGTTGGAAGCCAGATAATAAATTGCAGAAGCCCTAGCTAGTATAGATCAATTACCATTAGACACGGTAGGCACCAGAAAGAAAATGTAGAAACTATAGACCAGGGAGGCTGACATCTGATGTAGGGGAGTTACCAGCGAATATTTTGAGCGATAAGATTAAGTGTGCATCTGGATAGATATGGGCTCCATAGGAATAGTGGGCATGGATTTGTATGTGCGAGATAGTGTCTTAGAGAAACATAGAACATAGATGCAGGAGAAGGCCATTCGGCCCTTCGAGCCAGCACCGCCATTTAGTATGATAATTGCTGATCATCCAAAATCTTTCCCCAATTCCTGCTTTTTCCCCATACCCCTTGATTCCGTCAGCACTAAGAGCTATATCTAACTCTCTCGTGAATATATCCAATGAATTGGCCTCGACTGTCTTCTGTGGCAGAAAATCTCACGGATTCACAATTTCACGGATCCACAGGTGTAAAGGTTTTCCGTCCTCAGCCCTACCCTTTATTCTTAAACTGTGATCCCTGGTTGTGGACTGCCCTAACATCGGGAACATTTCCCTGCATCCAGCCTGTCCAATCCATTGAGAATTATATATGCTTCGATAAGATCCCCTCTTATCCATCCAAATTCCAGTGAATATAAGCCCAGTCGATCCATTATTTCCAAAATGCCATTTGCTTTCATCACTGACTGCTGTATCTGCATGCTTACTTTCAGTGACTGTTGTACAAGGACACCCAGGTCATGTTGTAATTCCTTTTTCCCACCTGCCCATACAGATAATATACAAGAAGGAACTGCAGATGCTGGTTTAAATCGAAGATGTCAGGTCTCGCGTTTGATCCAGTTTCTGTTTCATATTGGTTTTCAGTATTAGAGTTTGCATTCTTGTTTTATTTTGGTGTCTCACATCTCCTCTTGTTTCAAGTCCCATTTCCTGTCAGGTGGTTTACCCTCACGTGATTGTTGGCTCCGCCCTGATGTGTTTCACCTGTGTCTCGTTATCCCCTGTCAAGTCTGTATTTAAGCCCTTTATGTTTTAGTTATCATTGCCAGTTTGTTGTGTATGCTACTTGGTATCACCTCGTTCCAGCTCTAGAAATCTTGTGACCTTGTGATCTCGACCATGGCCTGTTCTTCGACCACTGTTTTTGCTTGCTCCTAGATTATACTGTTGCCTCTGTTTTTGCTTTCCTTACCTGTGTACCGACTTGAACCGATTAAACTCTGAAAACGGATCTGCCCTGTGTGTGAGCTTGCATTTGTGTCCTCCTCCTCGTTCAGTTCTGATATTACGAACTGGCCAACAATGGACGCAGCGGGCTCTGATCCTTTTCGTGCAGCGCTCCAGAAGCAAGAGGAGCGCATCTCACATTACGAGGGTCAACTCACCTCGATCGTCGCCGGGTTCCGGGATCTCGACGAGCGTCAGCAGGGGTTCCAGGCGGACATCGGTTCACAGGTGAACACCTTCAGTTCTCGGTTTGAACACCTGGTTCCTCGGCTGAATTGTTTGTTTCCTGCTGCGGCTCCCGTGCCTGCCAAGTATGTTTCCTTGTCTGTGCCTCCAGGGGCTCCGATGGCCACGGCTGCCGCAGCGTCTCCATTTGACCACCTGGCAAGACCGGAACACCTTTCGGGCGAATCGGAGAAGTGTAGACCTTTTTTGATTCAGTGTGGGCTGCATTTCGAACTTCAAGCGGCTTCCTTTCCATCAGAACGATCAAGGGTAGCCTTTATCATCACGCATCTGTCGGGTAGAGCGGAGGCTTGGGCCACGGCGGAATGGTCTTGGAATTCTCCTGGTTGCCAGACGTCGGTCCTGTTCATGGAAGCTCTGTCCCGCACGTTTGATCACTCCAATCCTAGCCGAGAGGCTTCACAGAACCTGGTCTCCATGAAACAAGTTAATCGCTCAGTTATGGATTTTGCTATTGAATTTCGAACTGTTGCTGCTAAGAGTGGATGGAATGAGTCTGCTTTGTTGGATACTTTTCGCAATGGATTGTCTGAAGCTATCAAAGATCAGTTGGCTCCACTAACACTGCCTTCCGACTTCGAGTCCATGATTTCCCTGGCTGTCCAAATTGACGCTAGGCTCAGAGAAAGAGAGCGAGAGAGGAGATCGGCGGCAGTTCGGTCCTCCTCCCAACAGTGACGGCAGCGTCGTCCTTCACCTTCCGGTCGGGACTTCGTCCCTCTCGGCCGGTCCAGTCAGCCTACAGCGCCACCTGTCTCTTCGGAGGAGCCCATGCAGGTGGGACGAGCCAAACTCAGCCCGGAGGAACGGCAGCGCCGCCTAAGGGAGGGAAAGTGTTTTTACTGTGGTGAACTGGGACATTCGTTGAACAGCTGTTCAGTAAAAGACAAAGCTCACCAATGAAAGAGAGGACATCGGTGAGCTGTACCACTCATATGAGCCGTTCCTCTCATCAACTCACAACTCTACAATTGTTGGTGCATTCCCAGTGGCACTCCCTGCAGGCTTTGGTTGATTCTGGGGCAGAGGAGAACTTCATGGACATTCGCTTGGCTGATGAATTGAAGCTGGAACGTGAACAGCTTCGGTGAATCACCCTGTACAGCAGGCGTCCAGTGCACTAGCCTCCTGAGGATCTTGAAGCTGTTCACGTTCCACCTTCAATTCAACCTGGTCAATTCATCGTGGCAGGTAATCACCTTGAGACCATCAGTTTTCATCTCCTCGACTGTCCTCTTCATCCTCTGGTTTTGGGGCTCCCTTGGCTGTCTTACCATAATCCTCACCTGAACTGGGGTATTGGGGAAGTATTTTCTTGGGGAAATAACTGTAAACTCATCTATCTGCATGATTCTTCTCCTGAGTTTATGAAGGATCCATCAAGGAGCAGTTTGCTGTGATCTTCCAGGACCACCCTCCGGCAGCCTCCCCGTTCAAGGGAGGGGTTTTTCCAGATCTCACCAAGGTTCCCTCGTGTTATCTAGACCTAAAGGAGGTGTTTAACAAGGCCAAGGCCACCTCTCTTCCGCCGCATAGACCATACGACTGCTGCATTGACCTTCTGCCAGATACAGCGTCTCCTAAGGGTCGTCTTTATTCCTTGTGTTCACCTGAGAGGCTCGCCATGGAGAATTACATTGGCGCCACCCTTGCTGCTGGGATCATCAGACCTTCCTATTCACCTGCAGGAGCTGGATTCTTCTTTGTGGATAAGAAGGATGGAAGACTTTCCACCCTGCATTGGCTACAGATGACTCAATGGCATTACTGTTAAAAACAGATACCCTCTTCCTCTTCTCCTCTGCATTTGAACTGTTAAAAGACGCCAAACTATTCACTAAGTTAGATATTAGAAATGCTTATCATCTGGTAAGGATAAGGGAGGGGGATGAATGGAAGACTGCGTTTAACACACCCAGTGGTCATTATGAATATCGGGTCATGCCGTTTGGTCTTACTAATGCTCCAGCAGTTTATCAAGGCATGATTAACAATGTATTACAGGACATACTGAACAAATTTGTGTTTGTGTAACTTGATGACATTTTGTTTTTTTCTCCAGACGAAACTTCCCATGTGCAGCATGTACACCAGGTGCTGGAACGTTTGCTCTTGAATGATCTGTTTGTGAAAGATGAGAAATGTGAATTTCATGCTAACACTGTTCAATTCCTTGGTTATGTTGTATCACCTGATGGTGTACAGATGGACCCAGGCAAGGTCAGTGCTGTGGCCACCTGGCCTACACCCTCCAGTCGTAAGCAACTTCAGGGGTTCCTTGGGTTTGCTAATTTTTATAGGACGTTTATCCGGAACTTTAGTGTCACTGCTGCACCACTCCATGCTCGCACCTCACCCCACGTGCCTTTCTCTTGGTGCCCTCAAGCAGAAACTGCATTTATGCGACTCAAGAAGAGCTTCTCCTCAGCCCCTATCCTGGTTCACCCTGACCCGTCACTCCAGTTCGTGGTTGAGGTGAATGTCTCGGGTGTGGGCATCGGGGCCGTACTCTCCCAGAAATCCTCCACAGATGGTCGACTACATCCCTGCGCTTTCCTCTCAAGAAAGTTTTCTCCTGCTGAGAGAAATTACGATGTGAGTAACCGTGAACTGTGAGCGGTTAAAACAGCCTTGGAGGAATGGGGACATTGGTTGGAGGGTACCAAGCAGCCGTTTCTAGTTTGGACAGACCACAAGAACCTGGAATACATCAAGTCAGACAAACGCCTCAACTCGCGCCAAGGAAGGTGGGCTCTCTTCTTTTAATCGATTTGGTTTGTACTGTCTTACCGCCCTGGTGCCAAGAATGGCAAACCTGATGCTCTCTCCAGACAGTTTGATCCTGACCCGTCCCCTAAGGTTTCAACTCCCATTCTGCCTGCTTCCTGTTTTGTTGGGGCGGTTACTTGGGAGATTGAGACGAGAGTTTCCGAGGCTACTGCTGGTGTTCAGTCTCCGCTAGGGGGTCCTTCTAATCGTCTGTTTGTTCCCGAATATCTTCGTTCACAGGTGATTCACTGGGCTCATACGTCTCGGATCTACTGTCACCCCGGTGTCCGCCGAATCCTGTTTGTGGCCAAACAGCGGTTTTGGTGGCCTTCCATGGAGAGGGGGATTAAGGAGTACGTCGCCGCCTGCAGTATTTGTGCTCAGAACAAGACCTCACGTCGGCCCGCCTGTCCCCTCCTGAATCCGCTCCCTGTCCCCTCACGCCCTTGGTCAGACATCTCCATGGACTTTGTCACGGGCCTGCCCTTTTCTTAAGGTAACACCACAGTCATGACTGTGGTGGACAGATTTTCTAAGATGGTCCATTTCATTCCGTTGCACAAGCTTCCGTCCGCCAGGAAAACGGCAGAGGTCATGTTGTCTCATATTTTTCGAATTCATGGATTTCCCAGAGACATTGTGTCTAACCGGGGGCCTCAGTTCGTGTCCAGGTTTTGGAAGGAGTTTTGTTCTCTGTTGGACGCCACGGTCATCCTTACATCTGGTTATCACCCGGAATACAATGGACAGATTGAACGCCGTAACCAGGAATTGGATACAGGACTGCGGTGCCTGGTGACACAGAATCCTTCATCTTGGAGTAAACATCTTATTTGGGTGGAGTATGCACACAACACACTCCCTTGCTCATCCTCTGGTCTCCTTCCATTCCAGTGGGCCTATGGTTATCAACGCCATTGATCCCTGCTGTGGAGAAGGAATCCAGTGTGCCCTCCACTCAGACTCTCATCCGTCGCTGTCGGAAGGTTTGGAATGAGGCTCGTCAGATGCTGTTGCGCGGTTCTGCGCGTTACAAGAGGATGGCTGATCGTGGAAGAACGCCGGCTCCAGTATACTCGCCGGGCCAAAGGGTGTGGTTCTCCACTCGAGACTTGCCTCTGAGGATGGAATCCCGGAAGCTGGCTCTTCGTTTTGTTTGCCCTTTCCCCATATCGAAGGTCATCAATCCTGTGGCGGTTCGTCTCAAACTCCCCCGTGCCATGAGGGTCCAGCCTACTTTCCATGTCTCCCGACTGAAGCCATTTAAGGAGAGTCCTCTGGTCCCTGTCTCCACACCCCCTCCGCCCGCCCCCCGGTTCCTTGATGGGGGTCCAGTGTTTACGGTCAGCCGGTTGCTGGGGATGCGCCGGCGTGGCCGTGGTTGTCAGTATCTTGTGGATTGGGAGGTTATGGACCTGAGGAGCGGTCTTGGGTGCCGGCTTGCAACATATGCGACCCGAAACTTATCGGGGAATATCGGCGCCAACATCCTGGCGATCCTGGGCCATCAGGAGCCGTCCGTGGAGTGTGGGGGGGAGGGGGGCGATGGGGGGTGGGGGGGGGGGGGGGGGGGTACAGTCAGGTCTCGCGTTTGATCTAGTTTCTGTTTCATATTGTTTTTTAGTATTAGAGTTTGCATTCTTGTTTTATTTTGGTGTCTCACATCTCTTGTTTCAGGTCCCATTTCCTGTCATGTCGTTTACCCTCAGGGCAAGGGTGGTAAAGAAAGCTTTTGATGTGCTGGCCTTTATAAATCAGAGCATTGAATATAGGAGTAGGGAAGTAATGTTAAAATTGTACAAGGCATTGGTAAGAGCAATTCTGGAGTAGGGTGTACAATTTTGGTCGCCTAATTATAGGAAGGATGTCAACAAAATAGAGAGAGTACAGAGGCGATTTACTAGAATGTTGCCTGGGTTCCAGCAACTAAGTTGCAGAGAAAGGTTGAACAAGTAGGGTTTTTATTCTTTGGAGCGCAGAAGGTTAAGGGGGGACTTGATTGAGGTCTTTAAAATGATGAAAGGGATAGACAGAGTTGACGTGGATAAGCTTTTCCCATTGAAGGTAGGAAACATTCAAACAAGAGGGCATGACATGAGAATTAAGGGACAGAAGTTTAGGGGTAACATGAGGGGGAACTTCTTTACTCAGAGAGTGGTGGCTGTGTGGAATGATCTTCCTGTAGAAGTGGTGGAGGCAGGATCGATTTTAACATTTAAAAGTAAAGTGGATAGGTATATGGACGGGAAGGGAATGGAGGGGTATGATCTGGGTGCAGGTAGATGGGACTAGGGGGAAATAAATGGTCGGCACGGATTGGAAGGGCCGAGAAGGCCTGTTTCCGTGCTGCAATTGTTATATGGTTTTATGATTGCTGGATCGGCCCTGATGTGTTTCACCTGTGTCTCGTTATCCCCTGTCAGTCTGTATTTAAGCCCTTTATGTTTTAGTTCTCATTGCCAGTTCGTTGTGTATGCTACTTGGTATTACCTCGTTCCAGCTCTAGATATCTTGTGACCTTGTGATCTCGACCATTGCCTGTTTTTCGACCACTGTTTTTGCCTGCTCCTAGATTATACTGTTGCCTCTGTTTTTGCTTACCATTGTACCGACTTGCACCGATTAAACTCTGAAAATGGACCTGCCCTGTGTCTGAGCCTGCATTTGTGTCCTCCTCCTCGTTCAGTTCTGATAGAAGATAGACTCAAGAAAGCTGGAGTAACTCAGCGGGACAGGCACATATTTGGAAAGAAGGGACGGGTGATGTTACGGGTCGAGACCATTCCTTTTCTCCAGAGACACTGCCTATCCCGCGGAGTTACCCCCGTTTTTGTGTCCATCTTCACCAGACAGATAATAATCTGACTTCTTGATCTTGCCATCAAAGTGGACAACCTGACATTTATCCACATTATACTGTAACTGCCAAGCACCGGCCCACTCATCCAACCTATCCAAGTCACCCTGCAGCGTCATGGCATCCTCCTCGCAGCTCACACTGCCACACAGCTTCGTGTAATCCGCACATTTGGAGATGTTACATTTAATGAACCCCTTTATGAATCTGATTGAGATTTTTGAAGAAATAACGTGAGGGCACAAGCACAGTCATTGATGACATGGATAATGTATTTGATCAGATATCGGCATGGCAAGCTTCACCTGAAGTTTAGATTGGATGGGGGCCAGGGACAGCTGGGCGACTGGACAGAAAAATTGCCTCGGGGAAGGAAGTAGAGGTGTTATGGTCTTTTATTTAGACTGGACGCCTGTGACTAGTTGTAATAATAATAATAAAGCATTTTATTTGCTGGTGCCTTTCTGGATACCCAAGGACACCTTACAGGACATATAATCACAATACATTATCCATATTAAAATCAAGTTGATTAAAAACAAAACAAAAAAAAAAACCGAAAAATACACAAAACATTTTAAGTCATTAAAATCGGGGTGAACATGGTGGAAGTTATGTCGGGTATGCTTATCTAAACAGGTATGTTTTGAGTTGTGATTTGAATTGATCGATAGTGTCCAGGTGACAGATGGGAAGTGGCAGAGTGTTCCTCAGACGTGGGGAAGAGCAGCTGAAGGCTCTGGCACCCATAGTGCTGAGTCTAAATGTGGGTACAGTTAAAATTGCAGCTGAGGAGAAACGAAGTGACCGAGAAGGAGTGTATGGTAGCAACAGGTCAGAGAGGTATTGGGGAGCAAGGTGATGTAGGGCTTTGAAGGTCAGTAGTAAAATCTTAAAGTTAATCCGGTGGTGCACAGGGAGCCAGTGGAGCTGAGTGAGGATGGGTGTGATGTGGTCCGATGATCTGGTACGCGTGATGACCAGGCTGCAGAGTTCTGAAAGCATTGGAGGCAATGAAGAAGTTTATTGGTGGTGCAAGTGAGGAGGGCGTTGCAATAATCGATGCGGGATGTGGCCAGAGTGTGGATGAGGTCTTTTGTATTATGTTTGGAGAGGGAGGGGCGGAGTCTGGAGATGTTGCGGAGATGAAAGTATGCAGAGCGTGTGATATTACTGATGTGGGGCCAAAGGAAAGTGTACTGTCCAGAATGACGCCGAGACTTTTGACATGGGAGGAGGTGGGTATGGGTGAGCCATCAACTGAAATGGTGAACAGGTGGGTTTTGGAGAGTGTGGACTTTGAGCCAATTAGCATGATTTCTGTTTTATTTCCATTGAGTTTTAGAAGGTTGAGTGACATCCAGTTGCTGATAGCTTGAAGACAGGTGGTGAGGGCAGTTGGGGGAAGGGAGGTGTTTGGTTTTGTGGAGAGGTAAAGTTGTGTATGATCGGCGTAGCAGTGAAAATTGATTCCAAAATGACGGAGAATATTGCCAAGAGGTTGAATATAGATGATAAAAATAGTCGTGTGCGTAGGTGATGGGTGTTGGGTAGGTTTCTGTTTCTGGCATATCAACAATATGGATGAGTAAATAGAAGGCATGATTAGAAATTTGCAGATGGCACAAAAGTTGGCTGAATTGTAGATAGTAATAATAGTTATCAATAATTACAGCAGGATGGTGATCAGTTGGGCAAGAGGTCAGATGAATATTTAATGCAGCTTAATGCAGATAAGTGTGAGGTGTTTCATTTGGGGAATTCGAACCGGGGCAGGACTACACAGTGGATTGGAGGGTAGCTAATCCTGTGGATTGGAGGGTAGCTAATGCTATCCCACTTTTTAAGAAAGGCGGGAGAGAGAAAACAGGGAATTATAGACCAGTTAGCCTGACATCGGTGGTGGGGAAGATGCTGGAGGCAATTATAAAAGATGAAATAGCCGCACATTTGGATAGCAGTAACAGGATTGGTCCAAGTCAGCATGGATTTACGAAGGGGAAATCATGCTTGATTAATCTTCTGGAATTTGTTGACGATGTAACTGGGAAAATGGACAAGGGAGAGCAAGTGCATGTAGTGTACCGGGACATTCAGAAAGCATTTGATAAGGTCCCACATAGGAGATTAGTGGGCAAAATTAGGGCACATGGTATTGGGGGTGGAGTTCTGACATGGATAGAAAATTGGTTGGCAGACAGGAAACAGATAGTGGGGATTAACGCGTCCCTTTCAGAATGGCAGGCACTGACTAGCGGGGTACCGCAAGGCTCGGTGCTGGGACAGCAGCTGTTTACAATATACATCCATGATTTGGATTAAGGGATTCAAAGTAACATTAGCAAATTTGTAGATGACACCAAGCTGGGTGGCAGTGTGAACTGTGAGGAGGGTGCTGTGAGAATGCAGGGTGACTTGGACAGGTTGGGAGAGTGGGCGGATGCATGGCAGATGACGTTTAATGTGGAGAAATGTGAGGTTATCCACTTTGTTAGCAAAAACAGGAAAGCTGATTAGTATCTAAATGGCGTCAAGTTGCGAAAAGGGTTAGTACAGCGGGATCTGGGGGTCCTTGTTCATCAGTCTATAAAAGTAAGCATGCAGCTACAGTAGGCAGTGAAGAAAGCGAATGGTATGTTGGCCTTTATAACAAGAGGAGTCGAGTATAGGAGCAAATAGGTCCTTCTGCAGTTGTACAGAGCCCTAGTGAGACCACACCTGAAGTATTGTGTGCAGTTATAGTCCCCTAATTTGAGGAATTCCCTCATTCTTGCTATTGAGGGAATGCAGCGTAGGTTTACAAGTTTAATTCCCGGGATGGCGGGACTGTCATATGCTGAGAAAATGAAGCAGCTGGGCTTGTACACACTGAAGTTTAGAAGGATGAGAGGAGATCTTATTGAAACATATAAGACTGTTAAGGGTTTGGACACGCTGGAGGCAGGAAACATGTTCCCGATGTTGCGGGTGTCCAGAACCAGGCGCCACAGTTTAAGAATAAGGGATTAGCCATTTAGAATGGAGACGAAGACACACTTTTTCTCACAGAGAGTTGTGAGTGTGTGGAATTCTCTGCCGCAGAGGGCGGTGGGGGCAGGTTCTCTGGATGCTTTCAAGAGAGAGCTGGATAGGGCTCTTAAATATAGCGGAGTCAGGGGATATGGGAAAAAGGCAGGAACGGGGTACTGATTGGGGATGATCAGCCATAATCACATTGAATGGCAGTGCTGGCTCGAAGGGCCGAATAGCCTACTCCTGCACCTATTGTCTATTGTGAATGGCAGGGCCCAGTGGAGTGTTGTAGAGCAGACGAATCTAGGTGTGCAAGTACATAGTTTCTTGAAAGACCCGTCACAGGTGGATATGATGGTCACGAATGCTTACAGTACATTGACCTTCATCAGCCTGGACCTTGAGTACAGCAATTGGGATGTTATGTCACAGTTGTTCAAGACACTGGAGATGCTGCATTTGAAATAGTGTGTGCAGCAGTAGTCTGTTGCTACAGGTAGGATGTTGCTTAGTTGGAAAGAATGCAGAGAACATTTACGAGGACGTACCAGAAATTGAGAACCTGAGCTATAGGGAGAGGCTGGGTAGGTTAGGATCATATTCCTTGCAGGTAGGGAGGCTGAGGGACTATTTTATAGAGGTGTATAAAATAATGAATGAAATAGATAAGGTGAATACGCAGAGTCTTGTACCCCGAGTAGGGTAAGCGAGAACCAGAAGACAGTTTTAAGATGAGAAAGAGCAAGATTTTCTAGGTAATTGAGGGCATCTTTTTCACACAGAGGGTGTTGTTTTTATGGGATGAGCTGCAATTGAGGCAGGTCTACAACAACATTTAAACGATTTTGAGAAGTACACAGATGAGAAAATGTTGATGCCATATGGGCCATAGGCTGACAGGTAAGACTAGTATTGATGGGGGATCTTGGTCGGAATCGGGAGTTGGTCCGACGTGCCTGTTTTGTGCTGTATGGTTCCACAACTCCAAATGGGAGTGCTCTGGGGAGGGAATAGTGGGGGTATAACATGAAGTTCAGTAAATCGGGTCTTTACCGGGGGGGGGGGGGGGGGGCATACTCGCATTACTGTGTGCAGTTTTGGTCGCCATCTTATAAGTATGATGTTATGGAATTGGATCGAACTGGGCACAATCCTCTTCAGAGTAGAGGTTTCTAAAACTGGGCATTATGTGAGAGTGAAAAAATATACAGGGAATTCAGGGCGATATGCACTGGGATGATATTCTCTCAGTGAAATGATTTAAAAATGATTTAAACGGTTATGGACTAAATTCAAGCAGAGTAGACAGGCCCACAATACGAAGAGTCAGCTTATCAATTTGGGCCAAATGGTGTAATTCCTTACTGTAGCGGAATGAAATGCAATGATGGTTTAAAACGATGAAAGGCACAAAGAGCTGGAGTAATTCAGTGGGTCAGCCAGCATCTCTAAAGAAAGGAATAGATGACATTTCAGGTCGAGACCTTTCTTCAGACTGCGAGGCAAGGGCAAGGGAAAAGACAGATATAGGCGGTGATGTAGAGAGATATAGAACAAATGAATTAAAGATATGTAAAAAAAGTAATGATAATAAAGGAAACAGACCATCGTTTGCTGTTTGTTAGGTGAGTTCGAGTACAGCCAATGAGACTCAACATGACGAATTTGAAGCTTGTGCAACTGGGATGGGGGAGGGATGGAGGAAGATGGAAAGCAGGGGTTACTTGAAGTTAGATAAATCATTATTCAGATCTATCTCCGTGGATTGTCACCATGTCGTGGTGGGGAAGTTTGTGTGGTCCTGTATCCTTGGAGCGATGCCGTCTGGTGCTATAGGCAACCGACAATAGGTGCAGGAGTAGGGCATTCGGCCCTTCGAGCCAGCACTGCCATTCAATGTGATCATGCGTGATCATCCCCAATCAGTACCCCGTTCCTGCCTTCTCTCCAAATCCCCTGGGATATGTTCCTGGTAGGGTCACGCATGGCGGTAAAGTCGAGGGGGAGGTCTCTGACAAAAAGCAATCCAACCAAGACCTCAATGGTGGAACAGGCGGAAGATGATGGCTGACGTTAGTGGAGCGTCACAACGGCTGTGAAGGCGGATGAAGGCTGCAACAAAAACGGTCCCGGGTCGTCTTGGATTCCATGCCACTAGATTCTGACCAAGATATGTCAAGGACCGTGTGGTGGCTGTCTGTGCACCAGTCTCCCCAAGTAAAACAAAGTCAAGCACAGGCGTCTTCCATGAGGGACAGTCATACTCGTTTCGAGTGTTCGCCGATGATCAGATCACTGCTTTGTAAGCTGCCCAAGGAAAGTCCTGGGTGTATCGGTCTGTGAACATACAGGTACGTAGCTCCGAAATCGGATGTTTCGGCATTTCCTGGGCTCTCATTGTCTCCAATGCAAAGAATCGAACATCAATTGCTGTTGTTTTCTGCCTGTTTCAGATATCGGTAAAATATGCAACCGATTCAATGGGATCTGCCGAATATATCTATGTAAGAGGTGCGAATTCGCCGTAAGGGGTGTGCGCGGCTGGTGGCACGCCTGCTGCTTCGGAAAATGAGGAGCTGGACAACACCACGTCAGCTGCGATACGGGATTTATTCCTGGAATCAAACATAGGAAAAATTCTCCATACTCGCAAAGCGTTGTTCGAGTACTACTGTAAAGTTCATTTCATTAGCGTATTGTTATATTCGTTGTCTGCTGGTTTCCAGAAGAATTGACCTATTCCACTCTTCCACCACCTAGATCTCGATCTTTCTACGGTAGTACTCGACACAATAGGAAACAAACATTGAAGCGGAGATTAAAATGACAGCATAAACCCTCACCAGCACGTACCCGCACCTATACAGCAGAAATAACTGCAGCACAGGAACAGGCCCATCGGCCCCGAATGTCCATGCTGACATGATGCCGTCAACTTAATCTTCTCTGCTCCGACACAATCTATATGGTTGAATATCCATTCACCTAACTAAACATATCTTAATTGTCACTGCCGCGTCGAAGAGGGAAACATAGAAACATAGAAAATAGGTTCAGGACGAAACCATTCGGCCCTTCCAGCCGGCACCGCATTGATTGTGATCATTGCTGATCGTCCCCTATCAATAACGCGTGCCTGCGTTCTCCGCATATCTCTTGACTCCACTAGCCCCTAGAGCTCTATTTAACTCTCTCTTAAATCTAACCAGTGACTTGGCCTCCACTGCCCTCTGTGGCAGGCAATTCCATAAATGCACAACTCTCTAGGTAAAAAGGTTTTTTCTCACCTCAGTCTTAAATGACCTCCCCTTTATTCTAAGACTGTGGCCCCTGGTTCTGTACTAGCCCAACATTGGGATTTGTTTTCCCTGCATCTGGCTTGTCCAGTCCTGTTACAATTGTACACGTTTCTATAAGGCCCCCCCTCATCCTTCTAAACGCCAGTGAATACAAGCCTAGTCTTTTCAATCTTTCCTCATGTGACAATCGCGCATCACAGGGATCAATCTCGTGAACCTACGCTGCACTGCCTCAATCACAAGGATGTCCTTCCTCAAATTAGGAGATCAAAACTGTACACAATACTCCAGGCGTGGTCTCACCAGAGCCCGATACAACTGCAGAATAATATGTTTACTCATATATTGAAATCATCTTGTTATGAAGGCCAACATTCCATTAGCTTTCTTCACTGCCTGCTGTACCTGTAAGCCAAATTTCAGTGACCAGTGTACAAGGACGCCCAGGTCTCCCTTAACTAACCTAACGCCATTGAGATAATAATCCCCCCCCCCTTGTTTTTGCCGCCAAAGTGGATAACCTCACATTTATCTATATTATACTGCATATGCCACGCATCTGCCCACTCACTCAACCTGTCCAGGTCACCCTGCAACCTCTTCACAGTTTACACTGCCACCCAGCTTTGTGTCATCCGCAAACGTGCTAGTGTTGCTCCTAATTCCCTCTTCCAAACCATTAATATATATGGTAAACAGTTGCGGCCCCCAATACCGAGCCTTGCGGCGCTCCACATGCCACTGCCTGCCATTCTGAAACGGACCCGTTCTCTCCTACTCTTTGGGAGATCGAGGTACACCAACACGTAGATAAATAGACACGCAGGAGACCGACAAAAGGAGAGAGATAGTCATAGAACCAGAAATACCATAGTCATAGAATGATACTGTGTGGAAAGAGGCCCCTCGGCCCATCTTGCTCACACATGCCTACATGTCCCAGCTACACTAGTCCCACCTGCTTGCATTTGGTCTATACTCCTCCAAACCTGTCCTATCCAAGAACGGTCTAACTGTTTCTCAAATGATGGGTTAGCCCCTGCGTCACTACATGCGGCTCCACCTTCATTGAGCCACGCACCTGCATTCAGAGATCCCTCTGCTCTACAACACTTCCAGAGACCTATAATTCAATGTGTAGACCCTGTCATTGTTAGACGCCCCGAAATGCAATACCTCTCTTCATTAGATGACATCATATCGACCCATATCCAGCTGCAATCTTTCACAACAAGCTTCACTATCTGCAAAACCACCCACATTTGTATCATCAGCAAACTTGCTAACCTTGCCCTGAATATTCTCATCCAAATCATTGATGTAGATGACAAATGTATGTGTCTGTGTCTGTCTGTCTCTGTGTGCCTATATCTATGTCTACATCTCTGTGCCTGTCTCATTCCATCCATCCATTTATCCATCCGTTGCGAAAGTGGGTGGGTTTGTAGATTGTGAAAATAATTGTGAAAAATTGCAGCAGGATCTTGATCGATGGGCCAGGGGGGCTGAGGAATGGTTGATGAAATTTAATGAAGGTAGGTATTTAATTTTGGGACGTCTAACAATGGCAGGAACTACACAGTGAATGGTAGAGAAATGAGAGGCGTTTGCTTGCAAAAGTCTTCATACCCCTTGAACAGTGGCTTGCAAAAGTCTTCATGCCCCTTCATACTATTTTGTCACGTTACAACCACAAACGTAAATGTATTTTATTGGGATTTTATGTGATAGACCAATACAAAGTGGCGCATAATTGTGAAGTGGAAGGAAAATGATACATGGTTTTCAATTTTTTTTGAATATATGACACCAACACTTTCTCATCCGTGTACTTCTCAAAATCGTTTAAACGTTGTTATAGACCTGCCTCAACTGCAGATCATCCCATAAAAAAAAACACCCTCTGTGTGAAAAAGATGCCCCTCAATTACCTAGAAAATCTTGCTCTTTCTCATCTTAAAACTGTCTTCTGGTTCTCGCTTTCCCTACTCGGTGTACAAGACTCACCCTATCTATTTCATTCATGCTTTTGTACACCTCTATAAAATAGTCCCTCAGCCTCGCTACCTGCAAGGAATATAGTCCTAATCTGCCCAGCCTCTTCCTATAGCTCAGGTTCTCAATTTCTGGTACGTCCTCGTAAATGTTCTCTGCATTCTTTCCAACTTAGCACATCCTTCCTGGAGCAAGGTGACCACTGCAGATCACAATTTCAAATGCAGCATCTCCAGCGTCTTGTACAACCGGGACATAACATCCCAATTGCTTTACTCAATGTCCAGACTGATGATGGTCAATGTATTGTAAGCATTCATGACCATCATATCCACCTGTGACGGGTCTTTCAAGAAACTATGTACTTGCACACCTAGATTAATCTGCTCTACAACACACCATCGGGCTCTGCCATTCACTGTGTAGCCCGGCCCCGGTTTGAATTCCCCAAATCAAACACCTCACACTTATCTGCATTAAGCTGCATTAAATACTCATTTGCCCACTTGCCCAAATACTAATTTGCCCAACTGATCTTAATTATTGATAATTATTGTTACTAACAAGCAGCACGCACTTCCACTTTCGGTGCAGCCATACTTTCCCGTCAGAGACGAACTGGTTAACGAGAACGGAGTTATTATGAAGGGCCACAAAGCAGTGGTCCCAGCTTCACTCCAGCAAGAGTACTTTCATGCCATACACAGAGGGCACCCTGGTTCAGAGGCAACGGTGCAACAGGCTAAGAGCATGTTCTTCTGGCCTGCCATGTCGGACTTTGTGAGCCAGAGGACGCAGTCGTGCGCGGTACGTAACAGTCTGGCAGCGCACCAGCAGAAGGAACCGCTCCTGCATCACGCAGTTCCTGATGTACCGTGGACAACACTGGCGACTGACATTTTCGATTGGAATGGCAACTTGTACCTGGTTCTAGTGGACCTACTACAGTTGGTTTAAAATTGATTTGCTCCACACCGCTTCATCGGCGGCAGTTATTCATAAACTAGCAAGACATTTTTCAGTTCACGGGGTCCCTCTCTCCCTCATGTCGGACAATGTAGGACAATTTACAAGCCAAAGCTTCAAAGACTTTGCCCAACGCTGGGATTTCAAACACGTCACCAGCAGCCCCCAATATCCCCAGTCGAACGGGTTAGCGGAAAGAGCCGTTCGTAGTGTGTAACAGGTGATGGAAAAATCTAAAAGGGCGGGGTCTGATGTTATCCTGGACATTCTCAACTTACGCAAGGTTTCGCAGGACGCAGTGTTATGTTCACCTGCACAGCGTTCAATGTCCAGACAAATCCGCACTCCCTTCCAGTCGCTAAGCAACTGCTAAAACCTGAGGTTTGAGAACCACTCGCTATCCAGGCCCAACTATAACACAAACGGCAAGTTCAAAAAACAAACGGGAAAGAAAGCTCACAAAGGGCTAGGAGAGTATGGCCAAGTGTAATAGGGATCGATGTGAAAGGGGCCACTTGTCAACATAATTGTATAAGGAGTAAGAGTGTTGTAAAAACAAGTCTGAAGGCTTTGTGTCTCAATGCGAGGAGCATTCGTAATAAGGTGGATGAGTTGAAGGTGTAGATAGCGATTAATGACTATGCTATAGTTGGGATCACGGAGACATGGCTCCAGGATGACCAAGGCTGGGAGCTGAACATCCAGGGATATTCAATATTCAGGAGGGATAGACGAAAAGGAAAAGGAGGTGGGGTAGCGTTGCTGGTGAGAGAGGAGATTAATGCAATAGAAAGGAAGGACATTAGCGTGGGGGATGTGGAATCGATATGGGTAGAGCTGCGAAACTCTAAGGGGCAGAAAACGCTAGTGGGAGCTGTGCAGGCCACCTAACAGTAGTATTGGAGGTTAGGATGGCATCAAACAGGAAATTAGAAATGCGTGCAACAAGGGTAACACGGTTATAATGGGTGACTTCAATCTGCATGTAGATTGGGTGAATCAAATTGGCAGGGGTGCTGAGGAAGAGGATTTCCTGGAATGTATGCGGGATAGTTTTCTCAACCAACATGTGGAGGAACCAACGAGAGAGCAGGCTATTCTAGACTGGGTATTGAGTAATGAGGAAGGGTTAGTTAGCAGTCTTGTTGTGCGTGGCCCCTTGGGCAAGAGTGACCATAATATGGTTGAGTTCTTCATTAGGATGGAGAGTGACAAAGTTAAGTCAGAAACAAGGGTTCTGAACTTGAACAAAGGTAACTTTGAAGGTATGAGATGTGAATTGGCCAAGATAGACTGGCAGGTGATTCTTAAAGGGTTGACAGTGGATGTGCAATGGAAGGTATTTAAAGACTGCATGGATGAAGTACAAAAGTTGTTCATACCAGTTTGGTAAAAGAATAAATCGGGGAAGGTGGTGCATCCATCGATAAGAAGGGAAATCAGGGATAGTATAAAAACAAAAGATGAGGCATACAAATTTGCCAGAAAAAGCAGCCTACCGGAGGACTGGGAGAAATTCAGAATCCAGCAGAGGAGGACAAAGGGCTTAATTAGGAAAGGGAAAATAGATTATGAAAGGAAACTGGCAGGGAACATAAAAACTGACTGCAAAAGTTTTTATAGATATGTGAAGAGAAATAGACTAGTTAAAACAAATGTTGGTCCCTTGCAGTCAGAAACAGGTGAATTGATCATGGGGAACAAGGACATGGCAGACCAATTGAATAACTACTTTGGTTCTGTCTTCACTAAGGAAGACATAAATAATCTGCCGGAAATAGCAGTGGAACGGGGGTCAAATAAGATGGAGGAACTGAGTGAAATCCAGGTTAGCCGGGAGGTGGTGTTGGGTAAATTGAACGGATTGAAGGCCGATAAATCCCCAGGGCCAGATAGTCTGCATCCCAGAGTACTCAAGGAGGTAGCCACAGAAATAGTGGATGCATTAGTGATAATTTTTCAAAATTTCTTAGATTCTGGAGTAGTTCCTGAGAATTGGAGGGTAGCTAATGTAACCCCACTTTTTAAAAAAGGAGGGAGAGAGAAAGCGGGGAATTAAAGACCAGTTAGTCTAACATCGGTAGTGGGGAAACTGCTAGAGTGAGTTATTAAAGATGGGATAGCAGCGCATTTGGAAAGTGGTGAAATCATTGGACAAAGTCAGCATGGATTTACGAAAGGTAAATCATGTCTGACAAATCTGATAGAATTTTTCGAGGATGTAACTAGTAGAGTGGATAAGGGAGAACCAGTGGATGTGTTATATCTAGACTTTCAGAAGGCTTTCGACAAGGTCCCGCATAAGAGATTAGCATACAAACTTAAAGCACACGGTATTGGGGGTTCAGTATTGATGTGGATAGAGAACTGGCTAGCAGACAGGAGGCAAAGGGTAGGAGTAAACGGGTCCTTTTCAGAATGGCAGGCAGTGACTAGTGGGGTGCCGCAAGGCTCAGTGCTGGGACCCCAGCTATTTACAATATATATTAATGATTTGGACGAGGGAATTCAATGCAACATCTCCAAATTTGCAGATGATACCAAGCTGGGGGGTATAGTTAAGTGTGAGGAGGATGCTTGGAGGTTGCAGGGTGATTTGGATAGGCTGAGTGAATGGGCAGATGCATGGCAGATGCAGTATAATGTGGATAAATGTGAGGTTATCCACTTTGGTGGCAAAAACATGAGGGTAGACTATTATCTGAATGGTGGCAGATTAGGAAAGGGGGAGATACAACGAGACCTGGGTGTCATGGTACACCAGTCATTGAAAGTAGGCATGCAGGTGCAGCAGGCAGTGAAGAAAGCAAATGGTATGTTAGCATTCATAGCGAAAGGATTTGAGTATAGGAGCAGGGAGGTTCTACTGCAGTTGTACAGGGTTTTGGTGAGGCCACACCTGGAGTATTGCGTACAGTTTTGGTCTCCAAATCTGAGGAAAGACATCCTTGCCATAGAGGGGGTACAGAGAAGATTCACCAGATTGATTCCTGGGATGTCAGGACTTTCATATGAGGAAAGATTGGATAGACTCGGCTTGAACTCGCTGGAATTTAGAAGATTGAGGGGGGATCTTATAGAAACTTACAAAATTCTTAAAGGGTTGGACAAGCTAGATGCTGGAAGATTGTTCCCGATGTTGGGGGAGTCCAGAACAAGGGGTCACAGTCTAAGGATAAGGGGGAATTCCTTTAGGACCGAAATGAGGAAAACATTCTTTACACAGAGAGTGGTGAGTCTCTGGAATTCTCTGCCACAGAAGGTAGTTGAGGCCAGTTCATTGGCTATATTTAAGAGGGCGTTAGATGTGGCACTTGTGGCAAAAGGGATCAGGGGGTATGGAGAGAAGGCAGGTACGGGATACTCAGTTGGATGATCAGCCATGATCACATTGAATGGCGGTGCAGGCTCGAAGGGCCGAATGGCCTACTCCTGCACCTATTTTCTATGTTTCTATGTTTCTATTACGACCAAACCAGGTGCCCCCTCTCGCCTTTGTCTCCCGGACAATCGGTCCGCCTACAAACAGAGAAAGGACATGACCGCATAGGCATAGTGGCAGACACCCGCCTGGAGCCACGTTCATATTTCGTCCGTTCCGAAGGAGGAATTTACAGGCGCAACAGAAAACATATCCTGCCGGTGAGCGAACCAAGAACATCTCAGCAGTTCTCGTGTGGCTACGTCAGTGTTCAGGACTTTGTGCCAAAGACTAATGCAGGGACTGTGGGTTGAAGCCGTAATGGCTCCCCAATGGCTAAAGAGCCAGCGGTATTATTGGCGAATCACCTATTAGACCATCGGTGATGTCATCCGTGGTGTCTCCTACTAATTCTGTTGAACCACCACCAGATATGATGTACAGCAGAGGGCCTGTGCCGTATGCGTATAGGACGGCTTTCTCGGCCTAATCCTAAATACAAAGACTATATCAAATACTGATTACAGGCTTCGATTACTTAGGCCACATTAGGCCTCCTTATTCATATTATTAACGGATTCGTTGCGATTTATAAAGCAACTATACATTGGAAGTTTTAGTTATATGCTTATTTAGTTGCATGATTTATTATACTTTCGGAGGATGTAGAACGGTCAGTATTAGTTGACCTGATCCATGCCATGTTTTACTGCATACCGCTGTGTACTCAGTCACCTGGTTGAGTGTCTCATATTATCTGGTTGTTTGTCCAGCCTCTAGTAAGATTCGCTGTTGAGCTTGAGCTTACGACACCTTTGTATTTGAGCTCTGTGTGTTTACTATAATGAACAACTTAGGCTTATGTGCGGATTCTGAGTTATTACACGTTCTTACATACGCCTCTACCACCCCCCCCCCCCCCCACACACACACGAGTCTTAATTCCCCTCGTCATTTAAGCTTCACCACCCCCCCCCCCCGCCCTTCACCCTAACAGGAACACACTTGCCCTGAATACTTGTTATCACACTTTAAATCATCCAATTTTCCGAATTATCCTTTGTACACGAACAACATACTCCAATCGACTTAAGCAAGTTCCTGTCTCGTACCATTAACGTTGGCGTGGCCTCATTTCAGAATGTTGCGTTATGGAGCCGCACTATCTTTATCCACAACTATGTTGAACCTATAGCACAGTGGTCGCTGGTCTCGAAGATTCACCCATGGACAATACGGTCACTTCCCCTCTCCTCCCCAGAGTTCCGGTGCAGGGCCCTCTAAATATTCCCTAACCACATTTTCCAGAACTCATTTGACTAATTCCACCTCGTCTATGCCGTTGGTTTGGGCAGTGGGCAGGTACTATAGACCTGCACGGGAAGGTTGATCCCGCCCCAGCCCCCGTCGAAATTGGAACAATTAGCATCCGCTTCGATGATATCCTATCAGTCTTGGAGCTGCTCGCAATTTCCTGGCGTATTTCACCTTCTAATTCCCGTTGAATATTTAGCATCATAGTTCTCTCTCAACAAGGTGATGTATCCCTTTTCATTCATCAGTTCCACCCATATAACTTTATTGGACGAACCATCAATACTGTCACCTCTGACTACAACCGTGACTTTCCCTCTTCTCTTTTACCCCCATCTCTATCTCTCCCGTAGTACACCTAAACTGGAATATTGGTGTCCAGTCCTTTTCCACTGTTAGCCAGTCGAAGTTATCCACGTGCTGAGTTCATCCGGCCTATCTGCCAGGCATACCCGCTTGAAAATGAATGTTATTGAATGCAACAATCCTTCATCACTCCATGTCGTGTTCCTGCTTATTTTGTACCCTGAAAATTATTTCATAACATTATATACTGACGTCCAACCTCTTACCTGCATCCTTTCTGCATTGGATCCCGCCCTGCACATCCTATGCGAACTCACCCATGTAGCACGAGCAAATCTACCTGCTAGCACATACCCTAGCTCTGCTCGTGGTCCTCGGGTGGGTGTACACAACATTGGCAGGGGGCAGCATCTCCTCCTGTTAGCGTGCGACACATCTCTTCTGTACAGGTCGTTTTTGCCCCAGAGAAGATCCCAATGGTCCCTGCTGCCAGCACCAAATTATCTGCCATGCATTGATCGGGCATATCTTCCCATTACTACTATCGTTAGTATATGGCACCAGTAGTAATTCAGAGATCACGACCCTGGAAGATCTGCTTTAAACATTTTGCCTAATTCTCAAAATCATTTTGCAGCACATCATCCATTTTCCTACCCATGTCCGGAATAGCGTGGCCCCGCATACAGGGAAGTAACGCACGATTCTGGATTCGCTGTCGCTCCATTCTTTCAACACTTGACAGTCCAGCCATCCCGGGAATTAACCTCGTGAATCTACTCCCTCAATAGCAAAAATGTCATTCCTCAAATTTGGAGACCAAAACTGCACACAATACACCAAGTGTGTTCTCACCAGGGCCCTACACAACTGTAGAGGGACCTCTTTACTCCTATGCTCAACTCCTCTTGTTATGAAGACCAACAATAAACTTTCTTCATTGACCCGACCCGAAACATCACCTTTGATTTGATGTTTTATTACTTGTCATCCGAATCTCAGAGAGGCTCGAACGAAACTCCGTTTCTACAAGTCATATAAACAGAACAATTCATAAAAATACACACAAACAATTCAATTCACACACACATCCATCACAGTGAATCTCCTCCTCACTGTGATGGAAGGCAAAGTCTTCTCTCTCCCCCGCACCATTTCTTTCCCGAAGTCGAAGCCCCAGGCGGGCGATGTTAAGTCCCACGGCCATGGAGGCCGCGCCGGGCGATGTACGGCCCCGCTCTAGGCCCAAATGCCACAATGTTGCAGACCCCGGCGGGCGCTGGAAAGTCCCGCTGGAATGTCCCGCGGCCATTGAAGCCGCGCCGGGCGATGTATGGCCCCGCTCCGGCTCGCTCCAACCCCGCGACACGGGCTGGAGAAGCTGTGTTGCGGGAGCTCCGGAGAGCGGTCTCTCACCCGGACCCGCGTGCCCCCGATATCCCGACAGTCCACCGGTCTGCAGCTGTAGCTGGAGCTCCGGAGTCGGGAGTCAGGCCGCAGTGGCTAGCCACCACCGCTCCCCACGCGGTTACTCAGGAGTCGGGCCGCAGCGGCGAGCCACCACCACTCCCCACGCACCAGCCCCACGATGGTAAGTCCGCAGCTCGTCCCGGTCAGAGGCCGCTCCGCTGTGTTAGGCCCAAACGACAACGGACAAAAAATAAAAAAAAAGACAGACAGGCTGTAGGGGGCGCTGCAACGTGGGTCGCGCCCGCCCTAATCGTGACCTGCTGAGTTACTCCTGAATTTTGTGTTGAATTTCGGTCTAAACCAGCATCTGCAGTTCCTTCCTGCACATCCTGTTCAGTCTGACGAAGTGTCTTGGTAGTCGTGGCCGAGTGGTTAAGGCGATGGATTAGAAATCCATTGGGGTTTCCCTGCGCAGGTTCGAATCCTGCCGACTACGACAGCAGCAGGTCTGCCCGGAGGAACTGAGCAGTGCATAATTTTACAAAATTCCCGGGATGGCGGGACTGTCATATGCTGAGAGAATGGAGCAGCTGGCCTTGTACACTCTGGAGTTTAAACATATAAGATTGTTAAGGGCTTGGAGGCAGGAAACATATTCCAGATGTTGGGGGAGTCCAGAACCAAGGGCCACAGTTTAAGAATAAGGAGTAAGCCATTTAGAACGGAGACGAGGAAACACTTTTCTCACAGAGAGTGGTGTGTGTGTGGAATTCTCTGCCTCAGAGGGCGGTGGAGGCAGGTTCTCTGGATGCTTTGAAGAGCGAGCTAGATAGGGCTGTTAAAAATAGCGGGGTCAGGGGATATGGGGAGAAGGCAGGAACGGGGTACTGATTGGGGATGATCAGCCATGATCACATTGAATGGCGGTGCTGGCTCGAAGGGCCAAATGGCCTACTCCTGAACCTATTGTCTATTGTGTCTCGACCCAAAACGTCAACTATTTCATTTTCTCCAGAATTGCTGTCTGACCCGCAAAGTTACTCCAGCATTTTGTGTCTACGGTGTAAACCAGCATCTGCAGTTGTTTGTTTCTACTTCTTATTGAAAGATAACATCTTACTCGCTCATAGAGGACAATTAGTAATAACGGAAATTTCCCCCACTGTCTGTTTTGTCTGTATGGTCTGGAATACCGAGGGTTTACTATAATAATCTGTCTGGGAGCAGACAACTCCCCACAGATACTGCATAACTGCTGAGCTCCACAAGTATTCTGATTTTTATTCCAGATTCCAGCAATGTTTGGACTCCTTGTTCCCAAACACCGCACATCACATATTCGGCAAGGGGGTTAGAAACATGAATAAAACAGAAAATAGTCATCCGAGCAGACAATAGTTTGGTAGTTTCCATGGAACGGAGGAGCAACAGTGGTTATCAGTTTAGAAGCTATAAAGGCTTTTGCATACGTTATTATTTTATTCCACTTTAAAATATTTTAACGTTTTGTTTTTATATCTGTGATTAACTACCAGCAAACAAATATATGTTTTTCATATTGTAGTTTAGGTTATCTCCCATACCTCCCATATCTTTGGTTATCGTGCACAGTTGACCGGAAGGATCACCTTCGTGTTCTCTGACTCAGTGGTCGAGGCGCTATTTACAGCCGAAGGGCAGTCGCACCACAATTTCAAAAACAAAATAGTTGGGCTACAGATGAATTGTGATGTTCAGTTGTGGTTAAAACACTTCCGGATGTGTTAAGGAATTTAAGTATTAAAATTACGTATCATGTGCCCAACTAGGCTGAGGTGCAGGTACAATTAAAATCGTGCTTGCTTCAGCGTCACAGGCACATTGACAATGCCAAACAGAAAATTAACGTAAATTACTTTCGAGTCATACATAAATTATGCATAAAATTCTGCGCACGACAAATGAAAATATTGTCAAAATCAAAAGAAGACACTCGTGCAAAACACAATCTGCAAGAAAAAAACACGTCGGTGACAATGCAAGAGAGTTCTCGATGTTGGGTTAGGGTTAAGGCTTTGTAGATCGGTTGGAAAGTTGTTGGACAGTTCCAGAATTGTCTTCATGCTGCCAAAGTCAGGTCACCGTAAACAAACTCAACCACGCTGCACTGATGACAGAGAACAAACTGAAGAGTCCCGAGTCAAAGTCTCACTCATCCGTGTCCTTCATGGATTCCGCATGACCACCTGTGTTATTCCAACACTGTGTGTTCCAATGGAAGCTCCATGTTCTGGACACTCGAATTATTGTAGATGAATACATTGCTACATCTTCTGACGCACTGAGTGATTTCAGCACTGCGTGTTCTGCGCAAGATTCCAGCATCCGCAGTTCCTTCTGTTTCCATGATAGTCGTACATATTTTTTTCAGCACGCAGTCTGTTTCGATTTGAGCTTCAGAAAATGCCTGAAAATTGCATTTGCGATTTGCATATAAACAGGGTCAGAATATGTTTAGGTGAATTACAAATTGGATATAAAAATATACTAACTTACCTGCACCGATATTTGTATTTCTGTATCAATGTTGGTTAACAGATAGATTTTTTTTTGCGGAGATAATTGTGATAATCTTGTGAGGAGACATGACACACTACAAATTATTTAATTTTGAGCAAAGTGCTGGAGGAACTCAGTTGGTTAGGCAGCATTTGTGGAGGGACGTGGACAGAGGACGGTTCAATCGGAACACTAGAATGATGGAGTAAAGGGGAGACAACTGAAAGATGGGGGTGGTTTGGGGAAAATCTCACAGAATTACAGAGGGGTGGGTGATTGTCAACCTCTCACTCCTGAGGTCTGAGATTCCCACCTGCTTCAAAAGGGCATCAATTATACCAGTGCCCAAGAAGAGCAAGGTGACGTGCCTCAATAACTATCAACCTGTGGCACTAACGCCTCCGGTGTTGAAGTGCTTCGAGAGGTTGATCATGGCGCAAATCAACCCCCACCTCGACAAAAACCTGGATCCACTGCAGTTCGCTTACCGCCACAACAGATCAACGGTGGATGCGATCTCGCTGGCTCTCCACTCCGCTCTGGACCACTTGGACACCAACAACTCAAATGTCAGGCTGTTAGTCATCGATTACTGCTCGGCATTCAATACTATCATCCTCTCCAAGCTGGTTACCAAACTCACAGAATTGGGTCTCTGCGCATCCCTCTGCAATTGGATCCTCGACTTCCTCATTCACAGACTGTTCGTTTTGGTGGAAATGTGTCAGACTCGATAACAATCAGCACGGGAGCACCTCAAGGTTGCGTGTTCAGCCCCCCTGCTGTACTATCTCTATACTCATGACTGCGTGAACTCGGTCACAGTGCGAACTCCATCATCAAGTTTTCTGAGGACACCACTGCTGTGGGACGTATCACTGATGGGGATGAGTCGGAGTACAGAACAGAGTTCGACCAACTGTGCATTTGGTGCCAGCACAATATCCCGGCCCTCAACACCAACAAAACCAAGGAACTGATTGTGGACTTTGGAAGGAGTAGGACGGGGACCCACAGTCCCGTTGATATCAATGGTTGAAAGGGTCAAGTGCTTCCAGTTCCTGGGCGTGCACATCTCTGAAGATCTTTCCTGGTCCGAGAACACTGATGCAATTATCAAGAAAGCACATCAGCGCCTCTACTTCCCGAGAAGATTACGGAGAGTCGGTTTGTCAAGGAGGACTCTCTCTAACAGGTGCACAGTAGGGTGCTTGCTGACCGGTTGCATCGTGGCTTGGTTCGGCAACTTGAGCGCCCTGGAGAGGAAAAGGTTATAAAAATTAGTAAGGACTGGCCAGTCCATCATCTGCTCTGACCTTGATTTACTGCAGTCGCTGCCTCAAAAAGGCTGGCAGCATCATCAAAGACCCACACCATCCTGGCCACACACCCATCTCCCTGCCACCTCCAGGTAGAAGCTACAGGAGCCTGAAGACTGCAACGACAAGGTTCAGGAATAGCTACTTCCCCACAGCCATCAGGCTATTAGACCTGGCGTGGATAAAACTCTGAATATTAATAACCCATTATCTGTTACTTGCACTTTATCCGTTTATTTATTCATACGTCTATATATTTATATAATGGTATATGGACACACTGATCTGTTGTTGTAGACAATGCCTACTATGTTCTGTTGTGCTGAAGCAAAGCAAGAATTTCATTGTCCTTTTAGGGACACATGACAATAAACTCACTTGAACTTGAACTTGATTGTCAGACATATTGATTAAATGACAAATTATGGGGGCGAAAACGTGACAAAAAGTTGCACTGTTTGGAAAGAAAGAAGAGGAATTAAATGACAAGCCAATCGTTTCGTCCACAAACCTCCAGTTGGCTTTTCATTTAATTCCTCTTCTTCCTTTCCAAAAACTATAACTTGTAAAAGGTGTGTGTTTCTGGGGGGGAGGGGTAATGAAATGAGGTATTTCGGGGATGGGAGATGAGCGTCTGAAGGAGGGGAAAGGAGCACTGTGACTGATGATATGGGAGATGGTAGGTAGCATGGGTGCTCATCCGAGGGAGGGAGCACGGAAAATCAAGTAGCGGGAAGAGAGAGATAGGGGTTATTACTTTAAATTATAGAATTTAATATCAACGCGTTTATGTTGTAAACTACCGCAGCGGAGTGCGGAGAGCTGCAATCCTTCTTGCACTCGCAACGGAGGAGGCCAGGGGATTTGAAATGCTTAACAATTTTGAGTTTGAGGACAGTGTTACATCGAAAACGTGACAGGATGAAGAGAGCAGTTTGATGCAGAAAGCCAAACATGTGCCAATCTGAAGCCGGGAGATGAATCTGAGAGTGTTTCACGCAACATCATTTAATCCCTGTGGCCATAGGCTATGGGCTCACAGTTGCTCCATCTTTCTGATTTTGCATTCCGGCCAAAAGCTGTTCAATACAATCACGCATATTAATCATCACAAACGTACATACGTCATCGAAATCTGCGCGGTTTTGATAGGATATCATTGTTGGAAAGTGTGCAGAGACGATTTACGTTGGTTCTGCCACTACTGGTGGGCCTGGGCTAGAGGGAGAGCTTTGGTAGACTAGGACATTATGACAATTGGAATTTAACTCGAATACGTATTTTCTTTCGCGCAGATTGTAAAGTACGATGTTTTGAACAATAATCATGGCTAATGTTATTCTTTGTTACTGGTCGCACCAGTTGCACATTCAATTCCTATAATGTTGTGCATTGTTGTATGCATTCTGCCGTTAGAAACATAGAAACATAGAAAAATAGGTGCAGGAGGAGGCCATTCGGCCCTTCGAGCCTGCACCGCCATTCAATATGATCATGGTTGATCATCCAACTCAGTATTCCGTACCTGCCTTCTCTCCATACCCCCTGATCCCTTTAGCCACAAGAGCCACATCCAACTCCCTCTTGAATATAGCCAATGAACTGGCCTCAACGACCTTCTGTGGCAGAGAATTTCACAGACTCACCACTCTCTGTGTAAAGAATGTTTTCCTCATCTCGGTCCTAAATGAATTCCCCCTTATCCTTAGACTGTGACCCCTTGTTCTAGACTCCCCCAACATCGGGAACAATCTTCCTGCATCTAGCTTGTCCTGTCCAACCCCTTAAGAATTGTGTAAGGTTCTAAAAGATACCCCCTCAATCTTCTAAATTCCAGTGAGTACAAGCCGAGTCTATGCAGTCTTTCTTCATATGAAAGTCCCGACATCCCCGGAATCAGTCTGGTGAACCTTCTCTGAACCCCCTCTCTGGCAAGAATGTCTTTCCTCAGATTTGGAGACCAAAACTGTACGCAATACTCCAGGTGTGATCTCACCAAAACCCTGTACAACTGCAGTAGAACCTCCCTGCTCCTATACTCAAATCCTTATGAATGCTAACATACCATTTGCTTTCTTCACTGCCTGCTGCGCCTGCATGCCTACTTTCAATAACTGGTGTACCTTGACACCCAGGTCTCGTTGCATCTCCCCTTTTCCTAATCTGCCACCATTCAGATAATAGTCTACCCTCATGTTTATGCCACCAAAGTGGATAACCTCACATTTATCCACATTATACTGCATCTGCCATGCATCTGCCCATTCACTCAGCCTATCCAAAGCACCCTGCAGCCTCCTAGCATCCTCAGCACACCTAACTATCCCCCCCAGCTTGGCGTCATCTGCAAATTTGGAGATGTTGCATTCAATTCACTCGTCCAAATCATTAATGTATATTGTAAATAGCTGGGGTCCCAGCACTGGGCCTTGTGGTCCCCCACTACTCACTGCCTGCCATTCTGAAAAGGACCCGTTTACTCCTACCCTTTGCTTCCTGTCTGCCAGACAGTTCTCTATCCACATCAATATTGAACCACCAATACCATGTGCTTTAAGTTTATATACTAATCTCTTATGTGGGACCTTGTCGAAAGCCTTCTGAAAGTCCAGATATAACACATCCACTGGTTCTCCCTTATCCACTCTACTGGTTATATCCACGAACAATTCTATAAGATTCGGCAGACATGATTTACCTTTTGTAAATCCATGCTGACTTTGTCCAATGATTTCACAACTTTCCAAATGCGCTGCTATCCCATCTTTAATAACTGACTCTAGCTCACTGACTCATAGTTGATCCCATTTAGTTTAAAGTGAAGCATAAACTGGGACCAGGCTCGTTCATAGGGAACGCTAGAAACACATCCTGCTCTGAACGGGCAAGTAACGGATTATCGGAGATGTAATGTAACAGAGTTTACTTCCACAGTGAACTGAATGGAGCGCAGAGATAAAGGTGTTTTTCTCGGCGGAGTATGTATAGGTCGGGTGTATTATAGAGCAGAAGGCATTGATAACAGTAGAGCGTTGAAGTAATATACTGTCCCACTACTGTTTTGGTGAAATAAGTCTTTTGTTGGCCTTCGCCAATCAGCCAACAAAAGAGATTTTTTATGTGGCTTTCGTCAATCGTAGAACTAATGGTTGTAGTTGGTACATTCTGTTACAAATGTTCAATACGATAGAATGGCCGTCCGACGGGGCGGTGCGTTGGGTGCGATCGCACCCCCCTTTTTTCCAGAGTAAAAAAAGCTTCAGAGAAAAAAAATTGGAGCGCAATCAGTGTTTCCACTTTGAAGGAATTTCCGCGCAATTCGGGAAATTCTGGTTCCGACCCGCGGGACGACTTGAAAAATATGTATTTGCGACCATCTGCGCTTGCGCAGTGGGGGGAAGCTAGTGGCCAAAGACACAGAAGCGACGCAAAATGACGCCGTCGCTCCGCGCGTGCGCAGAGGGCGGGATCATATCTCGACCATTTTCAATGCATCTTCTCGACGCTCCGGGCCTAGGTTGGGTGAGTGGGACCGTGAAGTATTGCGTTGCGATGCGGGGAGGGGTGTCTGTTTTATTTCGGGGGTGTTAAACTACCTACGAAGGGTCCAATCCGATCCGCGGAATGATTTGGGAAAAACAAGGAGTTCCCGTTTCTCCGGGCCGGGGGAGGGTGGGGGGGGGGGGGCTGCGGTGTATTGCCGCCCGGTCTATCGGCTCCATCCGCGGCGTCGGACGTCACCGTCGGTCAGCCTGGCGGATAGGGAGCGGGTACCGTCCGCTGCCGGCAGTCAGTCCGGGGAGACCGTTTTTTCCGTCGCCGGGTGGGTAGCGGGAGCGACTTACTCTGAATCCAGTAGTGGCAGCGGCCGTGATCCGTCACCAGGCGCCAATCCGGGCGGGTCCATGGCACCCCCCCCCCCCCCGCCGGGCCCACGCATCTCCCCCCCCCCCCCCCTGTGCGCCTTTGTAGCGCGGGAGGAAACCCTAACCTTAACTCGAGTTTGATAGGCTTGGTATAAAGTATAAATTGTCCCGAGCGTGTGTGGGATAGTGTGGGCTGAAGGGCACTATATATCTGAACTAAATGTGACACAGGGGCCACAGCGGTTGGTCTCGAACCCCCAATGTCCTCATGAGAACTAAACTGTTAGCCACGAGTTGTCCCAGAGGCAGATCTCTTCCAATTGCTTCTCCAAACCCCCAGAGGCAGCGAGCGTTTCAACTGGGTACAGGCAATGTGGTCAATGTACCAGCAGTGCCATCCACCTGTTCTGGCCACTGACTGTAAATTCCCAACACACATTTTGAAGCAAGGCGACGGAGCACGGGTGGGGAGGTGGGGGTGTTGTTTCCAAAGTCTACATTTATCCCATAGTCAATGTTACTAAAACAGATGATGTGGCCTTTGTGCAGTACTATTAGTTGGATCTAGCTGTCACAGGCTGGGTCCACAACTGGGGGGCTTCGGGAAAAATGGGGGGGGGGGGGGGAGTAGGGTTGGATAATGGGAGAAGGGGGGGGGGATATGATGGGAGGGAGGGAGCAGGGCTACCTAAAGTCCCGCTGGGCAACCTAAGAGCCGTGTCATTTTGCCCGGATTGACACTGTAGATACTGGCTTACACCGAAGGGTGACACAAAAACACTGGTGTGACTCAGCGGGTCAGGCAGCATCTCTGGAGAAAAGGAATATCTGACATTTCTGGGCTGCGGCGGCGATGGCTGCAGCGCGGGGTGATGAAGGGTCAGGGTGAATGACGGACCCCGCACAGAAGCAGCAGTGGCTCCGTTGGCTCCACTTCCTCCTGCACCCTGCCTGCCCTCATAGCTGCTGCTCAGTGCCACTCCGCCAACGGCGATAACCGCCTTCAAAGCAAACATCCCACATGCCGAGGCTGGGAAGAGGGAGGAAGGGAGGAAACAAGGGAGAGGCCCCCTTCCGCCGTCTGAAGCACCTGCACCGCTCGGCCCTGCACCTTCCTTTTGGCTGGCGGAGATGGGGTGGCAGTTGCGAGGAGATCCCCCTTTGGTGGTGGCACTTGGCAGTGGACAGGGACGGCCAAGGTTGCGGGCGATAATGCCAGTGTTGTCCGAGTTCCGCTGACCTTCCTTCCTCACCACCACCTCTGCCCCTTCCACTCTCTCTCTCACTCTCTCTCTTGTATACCCCCCTCCACCCCCTTATCCTGGGACCCCTCCTCACCACCCCACACTGATCCTCATTCCCCCCTCTATTCGGTCCTCACTGATATCCCCTGTGCTCCCCTCCGCATCTACCCCCCCCCCCCCATCTATTCGTCCTGCACTGATCTCCCTATCCACCTCGCATCGATTCTCTTGCCACTCCCCCATCCAGCGTACACTGGTCCCCAAATTGGCCCTGTACTGACCCCTTTCCCATCCATCCTGCACTACACCACCTATTCAGCCCGTACTGACCCCCACCCCCCAATTCATCCTGCACAGACCCCCGATCCACACTGCACTGACCCATCCCCATTCATCCTGCAAGGTGAGGCGGGTGCGGCTGTGATCTTCGGCGGGCCCAGTACAACGGCGATGCTGGATGGGCCCGGTGCGGCGATAAGGTTAGGTGGTCTACGGGGGTGGCGAGGTTCGGCGGTCGCGTTGTGCTGGTGATGGGCGGTGGAATCGGGGAGGGGGAGATAAACAGAGTTACCGGGCAAGCAGCGAGGCTGGGCGTCATCGGTAGGCAGGTGGAGGTCGGCGGCAGCATCGGCGTGGAGGTCGGTGAAGGCAGCGTCCCGGTGAGTCCTGGAGCTCCTTGTGGCCAAGATGGCGTCGGGGGACTCAACCCGGCGGCTCGGGCCAGAGTGGGGGCCCGGGGCCCGCGGGCGGTCGAGTCGGGGATGATCGGTAGCTGGAACGGCCTGGAGGCGGGCTAATTTCAGGCCCTTGGTGGAGGTAAGGTGGGACAGGAATTGTTGATTGAAGCGGTGGATCTTCCGGAGGATGTAGTGTAGTTGAAGATGATGGAATAGTGTGTCCTGCCTTCTGTCTGGTTTACACCGAGTGCCGAAGATAGAAATAAAAAGCTGGATTACTTCAGCGGCACAAGCAGCATCTCTGGAGAGAAGGAATGGGTGACTGAATGGGGAAGTCTGTCGAAGTCTCGACTCGAAAGGTCACCCATTCCTTCTCTCCAGAGATCCTGGCTGTCCCACTGAGTTACTGCAGCTTTTTGTGTGTATCTTTGGTTTAAACCAGCATCTGCTGTTCCTTCTTACACCCAGTGCCGTCAGCTACCTGTCTATTCCCCCGTGGACTCTCTCTCTACACTCTCCCTACACTCCAACATAGACCTCCTCCAGAACAAAAGCCTTTCGGCCCACTATTTCCATGCCGACCAGATATTGCTCATCTACTTGCATCCCATTTTCCACCACCTGTACCTTTGACTACTACCCTCCAGTGACTATCAGAGATATCCCCCTTGATCTACCCATTCCCCGCTCCCCCACTCTCTCTGCTACTGATCATGAACGTGTTTATCTCTATATCAAAGTTCCAATGAAGAACACAGGAGCTGAACCATTGGCTCCACTATTTCCTGTTCTATACCATGGGGAGATGTTATGAGGAGAAAGCAGGAGAATGGAGTTAGGAGGAAGAGATCGATCAGCCGTGATTGAATGGCGGGGAAGGCTTGATGGGCCGAATGGCCTATTTCTACTCTTATCACATGACCAGAATGCAGCTTCATGCGGAAGATAATATTATGAATCAATTAGTCAACGGCCGAGCACAAAGGGGACCATGGTGTCACCCACGGATTCTCCAATAAAACTAATAAAATGATGCAATGATGCGTTTGTTGAAATAGGAATTTTCCCGAATGAAACGTTGTGCACGCGTGTGAACGGACGGTATTTTCTCAAAAGTATCAACTGATAGAATAGCAGAGGATGGTTTCGATCCATCGACCTCTGGGTTATGGGCTCAGCACGCTTCCGCTGCGCCACTCTGCCCACAAGGAAGCATTATCGCGTGTGTGCTCCTTTTTGCTAATTTCGTTGTTTTCATCTCTTACCTCACACTGTTTGCACGCTTTGCCTTCTTTTCTCACGTACCCACTTCTATCTTCCATTTTTTCTCCATCTTACTTTCTTTATTTCTTACTCTCTACCACATCCGGTTGTTATGACTGTGTTGTCTGTCCCGCTCGGACACGCCGTTCCAGAGGTTTTCGCAATTAAATTTAAATTATTTCAATTAACCTGTTCCAGCAGCCCTGTTGCTGAATATTCTGTTTATCGTGCTCTGCGCCTCTCCCACATTCATTCGGGCCGACTTTCCGATCATATTTCAATCTGAAAGCAGCCGGCACCGACTGAGCTGCAGCCGAGGATTCACCCACACCCGGCTGTTTATTTTGTCCAATCCCCAGATCCCATTGATTTTCCAATCCCTCAAATGCGATTAACTGAATATCAGATTCGGACAGTGTTGAAGGGCCAGCAGATCACGTTGACTCTTTGCGGAACTTATCCGGTGCATTCACAAGTTCACTTCAAGTGCAACACATCCGTGTACCGGGTTTCCCACTTGGCGACCTAACGGCTAATGCAAATTTCCGAGCAACAAGGCGGGAGCAGGTAGTGATAATGTGCAGCAGCGGAGTACCGCAGGACCCATAAATCTGCCGGCTAAAGAGTGACGGCGATCAGCAAGACTGTTCCACCGGCTGAGACTCGCCCGTTGCACCCCCGGAGATAGACACTAAATAAATTGAATTGAATTAATTTTATTAGCCAAGTTGTATACATACAAGGAAGTTGCCTTGTTGCCTTGTTCGCAAGTAACAACACGACATGCAGTAGACAATTAAAAATGAAATGCCGGAGTAACTGAGCAGGACTGGCAGCATCTCTGGAGAGAAGGAATGGGTGACGTTTCGGATCGAGACTCTTGTACAGATTGATGTCAGGGGAGAGGGAGATAAGCACGAAAAGGTGGAGTAACTCAGCGGGACAGGCATCATCTCTGTAGAGAAGGAATGGGTGACGGATATAGTAGGTGAAGTTGGAGGAGGTGCAAATGAACCTCTGCCGCACATGAAAAGACTGTCAGGGTCCTTGGACGGAGTCGAGGTGGGGGCGGGTGGGGGTATAGGGACAGGTGTTGCATCTCCTGCTGATGCAGGGGAAAGTAACTGGGAAAGGGGAGGTTTGAGTGGGTAGCGTCGTGTTGACCAGGGAGTTGCTGAAAGAACGTTATCTGCGGAACGTGGTGGAGATGGGACCAAGGAATTGTGCAGGGGACGGCCTCTGCGGAAAGAGGAAAGGGCTGGAAATGGTACTTTAGACTGCATCGTTTCGGAGGATGGGACGTGTCCCATACTCGGATTGGTGAGATTTCCTTATTCAAGGACCGTGGGATTTCCTCTTCTCTCATAGAGGAGAGCTTCACACCTCAGTGTCCCGTAGTTCTGCTCTTGCTTTCTGTTCGCCCAGTCGCAACAAAGACAGTTCCCCTGATCCTCACTTTTCACCCCACCAGACTCGCAGCCAACACATTATCCACCGAGATTCCCGTCACCATCTGACGGATGCGACCACTAATCACATCTTCTCATCTCCACCCCTTTCCGCCTTCCCCAGGGATCGCTCCCTCCACAATTCACTCATCTCTTCCCACCCACCTCAAGGTAGATGGGGGGAACCGGGCGGTCTTGTCTTCAGCGCTCTCGAGGACGGCTGCAGGAGGTGCCCCTCGGGGGAAATATGGCTGAAAAGGGCAGGTGTGGAGAGGAATACCGGATTACGGGACAACCGGAATGGAAGTGACGACTGCAACGGGCCTGTGCCACCAACTGCAGCTGCGACGGTAAAATGGCGCCCAAATGGCACATCTTGCATATGGACTCAGTTCTCTCTGTGTGTGTCTGTGTGTGTGTATGTGTGTGTGTGTGTGTGTGTGTGTGTGTGTGTGTGTGTGTGTGTGTGTGTGTGTGTGTGTGTGTGTGTGTAATATATATACCCACACACACACACACACAATTTCCCTCCTGGGGTTAATAAAGTTCTATCGTATAGGATCGTGTGTGTCGGACGGAACTGCAGATGCTGGCTTAAGCTGAAGATATACATAAAAAGCTGGAGTAACTCAACAGGTCAGACAGAATCTCTGGACCCAATGAATGTGGAAGGAAACAAGAGCACCCGGAGAACATCTATGCGATCAAAAGGGAAAGGAGCAAACTCCATACAGACAGCACCCATATTCTGAATCAATTCCGGGTCTCTGGCACTTTTAGGCAGCAACTTTATGGCCAGTGTACTGCCCCATATTCTTGAACTTAATTAAAACATATGGTACTGTAAAGGGGGACATAGCGTCAATTGGTGATTTTAAACTGAAAATTGATATTTTCATTTTTTTAGTAACCAAAGTTATCAACGTATAATTTGTGTATTGGAAAACAAAATATAGTGGCACAGCTGGTAGACTTTCTGTCTCACACGCCAGCGATCTGTGTTCGTTCCTGTCATCGGGCACTGTCTGTGCTGAATTTGCACATTCTCCCTGCAAGCGTGTGGGTTTCCTCCCACATCCCAAAGACGTATTGGCTTTGTAGGTTAAGTTGTCTCTGTAAAATTGCCCCTAATGTGTAGGGAGTGGGTGAGGAAAGAGGGATGACAGAACATGTGTGAATGGGTAGACAAAAATGCTGGAGACAGTGGGTGAGGCAGCCTCTATGGAGCGAAGGAAATAGACGTTTCGGGTCCAGACCCTTCTTCAGACGGATGTGAGGGTGGGGGGGGGGGGGGGGGGGGAAGAAAGAAGAAAGGAAGAGGCGGAGACAGTGGGCTGAGGGAGAGCTGGGAAGGGGTGGAGAAAGTAGGGATTACCTGAAATTGAAGGAGTCAATGTTCATGCCGCTGGGGTGTAAACTGCCCAAGCGAAATATGAAGCGCTGCTCCTCCAATTTACGATGGGCCTCCCTCTGGCCATGGAAGAGGCCCAGGACAGAAAGGTCGGATTCGGAATGGGAGAGGGATTTGAAGTGCTGAGCCACCAGGAGATTAGGTTGGTTAATGCGGTCCGAGCGGAGGTGTTGTGCGAAGCGGTTGCCAAGCCAATGCTTGGTCTCACCGATGTAGAGCAGCTGACACCTAGAGTAGTGGTTGCAATAGATGAGGTTGGAGGAGGTGCAGGTGAAACGCTGCCGCACCTGGAAAGACTGCTTGGGTCATTGAATGTAGTCAAGGGGGAAGGTAAAGCGACAAGTGTAGCATTTCCTGCTGTTGCAAGGGAAAGTGACAGGAGAGGGGATAGTTTGGGTGGGAAGGGTCGTATTGATCAGTGGGTGACGGAGCGAGCGGTCTTTGTGGAAAGCCTACATGGAAGGAGATGGGAAGATGTGGCCAGTGGTGGGATCCCATGGGTAGACAAAAAAACTGGAGAAAATCAGCGGGTAATGCAGCATCTATGGAGCGAAGGAACAGACGACGTTTCGGGTCGAGACCCTTCTTCAGATTGATGTGTGGACGGCGACGACACACGAAAGCGAAAGGAAGAGGCGGACACAGTGGGCTGTGCGAGAGCTGGGAATGGGAGGGGAAGGAGGGAGAAAGCAAGGACTACCTGAAATTGGAGAAGCCAATGTTCATACCGTTGGGGTGTAAACTACCCAAGCAAATATGAGGTGCTGCTCCTCCAATATGCGGTGGGACTCTCTCTGGCCATGGACGAGGCCCAGGACAGAAAGGTCGGAGTCAGAATGGGAAGGGGAGTTGAAGTGTTGAGCCTCCGGGAGACCAGGTTGGTTATTGCGAACTGAGTGGAGCTGTTGTGCGAAGCGATCGCCAAACCTGCGTTTGGTCACACCGAGGTTAATCATACGATGATTAATCCAACCACATTTTTGTCTGGAAGTGGAAAGAAATAATATAATTTGCATTCATTGCAACGTTAAAAAGAGTTCAGATACTGTATTATAATATTGATGCATGTCATTGTGGTGTATATCATGTCTTGTTTGGTGAATAAGTTTAGTTTGTGACTTTATTTGAAGCAGAAATAAAATGTGAATGCTTCATTGAGCATAATTCCGACTGGTAACTACGCACTTCGTCCGAGCACATTATCGCACGCGTCATGCAAGCCGTCTTAAATGACCACCTAAACTATCACTTGGCAACTTAAAAAGCTGCCAAAGTTGCCCGGCTGACAACAGCGAAAAAAAATTAAGTGAGAGCCCTCCAAGGTGTATACATTTTTTGACACTGTCATGGGCCTTTCTTACGTATGCTGTCACAAAGCGCTGTAGTCTCTAAACAAACCTTCAGTAATTTTCCTTGCCCTCCTTTTAGAATAATAGTGTTTTGAGCCAATAACTCGACACGAGCACTGGCAATAACTAAATAAATAAATAGCGCCGCTTTCCAGCCCCTTTTCTCATTGGCCACGCTCGGCTGCAAATCGGTGTCAATCTGGTGGACCATCTTCCTCTAGTCGTGGGAGTGGGGGATTGGGAGAAGTCACAAGTGGAACAGCTTTGGGCCTCTCTTCATCTAAATCAGGCCCTGGTGCTTCTGTTCAGTTTTAACAAGTTGTGATCTGGGACTTGAGTATCGATCAGACCAATGGGAAAACCTCCTCTGCTCCGCCTCTGTCCCTGAAGTTGCAACGTTTACAGGGCGTGTGGTTCGGTGACCTGACCATTGTGTTCGTCGGCCAAGAACTGAGGTGGAAGATGGCGAGAATTCTCTGTTTATCTTATCTGGTGAGATTTGTATCCGGAAATAACAAAAATGATCAGCAGCGGGATTACACGGTGCGTTTTACAAAATAGACACAGAATTAGGTGAACTACTATGCCCAGATTAATGAGTTGCAAGTGAACTGAGTTTCCTTCAACAGTGGCAAAGCAGCCGAAATAGCTCAGTTTGGAGAGCGTTAGACTGAAGATCTAAAGGTCCCTGGTTCAATCCGGGTTTCGGCAATGGTATATGAGACTTTAAAATTTCAATCAGCGTTCATAGATGTATGATTTATTCCAACGCTTTTGTTCGTGACGCAGCCGTCAGTGCCGCTCAATCTCCCCCCGTCTGCCTTCCGCAAAGACCACTGCCTCCGCAACTCCCTTGTCAATTCTTCCCTTCCCTCCCGCTCCACCCCTTCGCCGGGCACTTTCCCTTGCAACCGCACGAGATGCTACACTTGTCCCTTCACCTCCCCCCTCCACTCCTTTCAGGGACCCAAGCAGTCCTTCCAGGTCCAACAGAGGTTCACCTGCACTTCCTCCAACCTCATCTACTGCATCCGTTGCTCATATGCCAGCTGATCTATATCGGTGAGACCAAGCGGAGGCTTGACGGTCGTTTCGCCGAACACCTCCGCTCCGTCCGCAATAACCAACCCGACCTCGCAAGTTGGAGGAACAACATCTCATATTCCGCTTGGGGAGTCTGCATCCTCTGGGCTTAAACATTGAATGTTCTCAATTCTGTTAACCCTTGCTGTCTCCTCTGTTTCCTGTAAGGGCTCCATCCCCTATTTCCAATTCCTCCGCCTACGCCGCATCTGCTCCCAGGATGAGGTATTCCACACCAGGTCATCACAAATATCCTCATTCTTCAGTGAACGAGGATTCCCCTCCCCCACTATAGATGAGGCTCGCACCAGCGTCTCCTCCATACCCCGCAACACTGCCCTCTCTCCCCATTCCCCCACTGACAACAAGGGCAGTGTCCCCCTGGTCCTCACCTTTCACCCCATCAGCCGGCACACACAACACATAGGCCTCCGCCAGTTTCGCCACCTCCAACGTGACCCCTCCGCTCGCCACATCTTCCCATCTCCCCCCCTGTCTGCCTTCCGCAAAGACCGCCCCCTCCGCAACTCCCTTGTCAATTCTTCCCTTCCCCCCCGCTCCACCCCTTCCCCGGGCACTTTCCCTTGCAACCGCAAGAGATGCTACACTTGTCCCTTCACCTCCCCCCTCCACTCCTTTCAGGGACCCAAGCAGTCCTTCCAGGTCCGACAGAGGTTCACCTGCACCTCCTCCAACCTCATCTACTGCATCCGTTGCTCCAAATGCCAGCTGATCTACATCGGTGAGACCAAGCGGAGGCTGAAGAAGGGTCTCGACCCGAAACGTCGCCTATCTCCTTCGCTCCTTAGATGCTGCTGCACCCGCTGAGTTTCTCCAGCTTTTTGTGTAACCCTCGATTCTCCAGCATCTGCAGTTCCTTCTTTAACTCCTTTATCATCGATACTCTTTTGCATATCTTTCATACATTGTTCTTTATCTCTCCACATCACCGTCTATATCTCTCGTTTCCCTGATCCCTAACCAGTCTGAAGAAGGGTCTCGACCCGAAACGTCGCCTATCTCCTTCGTTCCTTAGATGCTGCTGCACCCGGTGGGTTTCTCCAGCCTTTTGTGTACCCTCGATTCTCCAGCATCTGCAGTTCCTTGTTTAACATTTAATAAGTATAGTCATCCAGGAGGAACTATAAAATAAAACCTAAAATAGAGCTACCAAATACCCCCCGTCTGGCTATGGGTTATTGTAGATGTTTGGAAAGCTCGCTCGTTAGACCATCCTGCAGTCGCTGGGATGTGGTCGAGCGGAACTAACATAACCCTTGCCGCTGATGTTGTAGCAGCCCTGGTGTTGTGAGATGAAAAATATTAATATCTACTCCTGCATAAGCCAAAAACCCCGTTTTAACCATCTGAAGATGGTGTGAACAGATATCTTCTTATGAGGTTTTTCGTAACTAACAAACATTGCTAGTATCAGAGCCTCTAATGCTCTAGGTGACCTTTATGTATTGTTGTAAATGTGTGACCACACATAACCGAAGATTCACGGGGTATGCCCTGAGAACTAGTTTGAAACCTCCTTCACCAGTGGGCTCCAGCTACATCCTTGTCTTTGGATAACACAATTTCAATATTCCATACTTCCGTGTGCTTGGGTCTGAAAGAACATATGTTAAAGATATCCTATATAAACTGGATATCAGAGGGTGAGACCCGCAAGAATTGGTTCCGTTTGTTGCAGGAAATATGATGAGGACCCGTTGGGCTCAGTTAATGGTTTTATAACTTAATTTATTGTCAAGGACCCATTTGAAATGAACTCCAAGACGTCAGTAATCCGTGCCGTATTTTATGTAACATAGTATTTAAATAAAACGCTTCCCATCTCCTCAAGAGGAAATGTACTGTTTTTTCGGTGATACTCCTGCACTCTGCAGTGAGCACATACATGGATTGGTCTGACAACCCGAGCCGCAGGAGCAGTCTTCTTCGAGTCTGCAAGTCAATGAATTGATTTTATCATGCAGGGGCTGGTTTGCCGAGGCACATGCTGAACCACCAATTGTATGTTTAGAATAACCATATAAGGTTCTATTATATTCCCAACATAAGCGGGAACCACAGCTGCACAAGCCAGTCAGACAGTACGAAAACCGCTGAAGCGGGATCTTGCTGAATTTATTGCAAGACCCGATTGACTCCGGATTATCTAGGACTGACTCCTGACTCCGGACTGACTCCTGACTTGCAAGACTCCGGATTATCTGACCGCACGATGGATGTACTCGCTGCAGGCTGGGGAGACAGTACGAAGAAACAATACATCTCCTAGGAAGTGGGAAGTGGGAAGTGGGAAGTGTACTGTTCACAAGCCAATATATCATATGACTCAGCACAGATAACCGATGTGTTAGTTTCTCTCAAGTCTATTCCTTGATGAGAAGCTGAGTTATAGTGCTATCAATTGTGCCAGAAGTGCACTATCCGCATATTTGTGGCAGGGATCTGGACACCACCCTGTTGGGTCTCATCCTTTAGTGTCCAGGCTCATGAAGGACATCTTCAACACAAACACACCCAGGCCCAGTCATACTGAAATATGGGATGCAGGCACAGTGTTAACTCTGCTCCGCCAGTGGGTACCGGCAACATCCCTGTCCCTGGCCCAACTCACGTACAAAGTAGTGATGCTCATGGCGCTGGTGTCAGCTCAACGGGCACAGTCGTTACACAAACTCCGACTGGATAGGATGGCCATGTCTGCCAATAGTATCACTTTGTACGTGTATGAACAAGTCAAGCATAGAAGACCAGGTACATCCAGCCTAAAGCTTCATTTTGCGGCTTACCCCTTGAACCTCTGGATATGTGTAGTAACACACCTCCAGTTATATATCAAGGTCACTAAGAGCCTCAGGGGCTCGGAACTAGCAGTATTGGTTAGTTTTAAGAAACCTCATAAAAAGGTCTCAGTTCAGACCATTTCGAGGTGGCTAAAATACGTACTGACATATGCCGGAGTAAATACTGATCATTTCAAATGCCACGTCAGAAGCGAGCACTATGGGCGTCCTGATAGACCAGATCCTAGCGACTGCAGGATGGTGTAGAGAACGCACATTTCAGACGTTCTATCATAAACCTGTCTCCAGAACAGGGGCTTTTGCCGACACCGTTTTAAGTTCTGTTATGTAGTATCCTTAGATAAGAGGATCTACTGTTATTATACCTTGTCCATAAAAAGCATCAGCATATTTAAAAAATTGGTCATGTCTGATTATATTCATCTCTCATCCTTGGTCAACCAACACAGTGTGTGTCTTGGACTTCCGTCCATGGCATGAAATCACAGAGCTTCAAAGTCTTCACGTAGTCACTCACGTGACTCCGAAGTAAAATAGTAAGATTAAACGAGAACTTACCAGTTTAAAGTTTGATCTGTATTTTATGAGGAGTTACGATAAACGATTACGTGCCCACCGCTCCAAACCTTCATAAAGATCAGCTGGTATTCTAGTCTCTAGTGCCTTACTATGTAGTCAGTTCAACAACTGTTATTCTGTTATTCTGTGATTCCACACCGCTGCTTTGAAGGTTGACACGCATGCGGGCTGACGGTCTTCACGTAATCGCTCATCGTAACTCTTCATAAAATAAATATCAAACTTCAAACTGGTAAGTTCTCGTTTAATCTTACTATTTTTGCAACCGGTGAATGAATCTGGATACAAACATATCGATATTTGATGTTCCATCGAACCATAATGTCTTAAAAGACTTTGTGATCCAACATCCATTCTGTGTTGTCATTGACTTTACGTGATGATACACTAGCACCAAATGAGGTTAGGTAAATATGACCGGAACTTGGACTGGATTGCACCCATGTGACTAACATATGCCACCACCACAGTGTATCAATTTGGAGTTGAGCATGCAAATTATGCATATTCGCACAATAACTCTTTAACCCATAGAATGCACATAGTGTCTAGAGATAGTTGATACGAATAACTGGAGAATTGGTAACCCATGCAAATCCCTTCTGCCTCTGGGACTAGAGATGGCATTGGTAATTTTTCATTTTTGAGTACTAGCATCAGTTTTGTAATATAACTGAAGATGTAGTGACCAAAAGCTATCAAAAGCTACCAATGCAGAATATTGTTCGTCGACCATTGTGATTTTGGTAGCTTCAGCTGGTAATAGCATAGGTCTGTTAACAATGACCTATATGGCACCTGAGAGGTTACTACTTTGTACGATGATAATGTAAAGGTCCAATTTGCACAGCTGAAACACAGCTGCTATATTGGCAATTACACTTGATGAATAGAAAGCTGCTTCATAACAACAAGGTTGTTACAGGCTTCAATTATTTCCAATTTCCTGCCCCAGGGCGGATTCACAGACAAATTAATAATTAAAGGTAAACCCCAATAATCACTAACGCTAGTTGGATCAACCTAAATTTAACTGGGTGGATGAGGAGCCTCAATTTCTCAATTATAGTTTGCAGCTGATTTAAATTAAAATACAGCGTTTAGAATACCATCCAGATAAGCCAGAACAAGTGTTTTTGAGCTTTTGGCTGTCCAAGCACCGGTTTTATTATTTGGTAATAACCTGGGAGCTGAAGTTAGCCCATTTTGCAACGCTTTAACTGTTATCATTGTCCCATTCATATACATTTCAAATGTCTCAGGTGCTCTCTGAGAATGGAAATCAGTTGTTTAACAGTAACGGAATTCCATATTCTGAATAGTCTCTGTTGCACATGTGTATTAAATCAAAGATGAACAGACATCCTCCACTGTTCACAATGAACAGGCCACACCTGCCATAATTCCGTGCCTATCTCGATAGACAACTCTGACCAGATTCCTGAACCTGTCTCAGAAGGTAATTCTGGCCATAAACTGAACCTGCCTTGAAGACAGCTCTGGCCATAATACTGGGCCTGCCTTGAAAGACAACTCTGGCCATAATTGTGAGCCTGCATCGAAAGGCAACTCTGGCCATATTTCCGAGCTTGTCTCGGCAAGCAATCCTGGCCGTAATACTGAGCCTGTCTCGAAAGACAACTCTGGCCCCAAATCCAAGCCATGCATTGGAACCCATGTATACTGTGCAAAATAAACAATCACATGTATCATTTTAGTTCACAAACAGATCTGAATCTCATGTTATTGTACAAAACACAAGTGTAAATATTACCAACTTGTAAATGGTCCACATACCCCAAGTTTCGGAAGAACCAGACCCACCTACCTCCATGGCTACCGGTGGTTTTATGGTAAGCCCAAAGGCCTCTGATGTGGGTTCTATGCCCGTCCTTGATTGGAGAGTAGGACTGGTAGGGTGTGTGGATTCCATATTTCCTGAGACCGGCTTGGACCTTGGCCTGAAAGACCGCTGCCCAGCTTTCAAGCTGCCTCCAGCTTCAGTGAACTGCTTACTGCCGATGAGGCGGGGGGTATGTCGTCGCCGAATCGATGAAGCTTTGTTCGTTGTTGGTACCTTGATTAGTGCGACAGCTTTTCTTTCTCATCCAAGTATACCTGTTGGATAAGTCTTACCTGAAGAGACGATCCGGTGGCTGGTTTCATTTCTCCAATGTCACCCCTGATAGCGCTGTTCACTGCCGGCCTCGAGGGGATCTCAGGCCCCTTCCGGGTTTTCGGCCCACAGAGAGGGAGATTCGTAGGCAGCCCTGAAAACAGGTGCTGCCGCAGGCCCCTGAGGATACCTTCGCTGACATGCCCCCTCCTGCGTACCTATATCAGGATTTTTGCTCTGAGTCAGACAGGAAGTGACCCCGAATGCTCCCCTCCTCAGAGAGGGAGACATTGTGCAGCCTTATAACGGGTGCTGTCGGCGTGGGCCCGCGAGGAGACCCACGGTGATATAACTCCCTCCTTTGGAGCATATAATTGTGGAACCCCCTCTCCATCAGGTGCTCCATGTGGGTTAGAACGTTCAAAGACGTTACCCATTGAAGGAGGGGATCCTCTCCATCAGGCATCCTCCTGGCCCGACACGTTTGAGTCAACGGGCGGTAGGGACTCTTCCTTACGCTCACCTCCTATGTAATTTCGTACCTTACCCTCCAGGCGGGGTTGCCTAGGTGCTACCGGCATCAGTCTGAAGCCGCTGGCTCCACCACCAGCGACTCGGAAGGCGAATTCAACCGCCGCCCGCTACCCGCACTTACGCGGTCTCCGTGACTGGGATTCGCCGCGGTCCATAAAGTTTTCTCCGCGGCCCGTCCGGAATTCGGCCCGAAATCCAAGAGGAGAATTCTGTAAGGAGAGATTCCTACAACAAAAAACACACAACCTGGGAATAAGTCTGACACTTGCCTTCAGGTTTAACTCAGAGCTGGAAGGAGCAGCGCCTGCCGGTCGGTCATCTCGCCATGCGCTAAGGCGTAATGACACACAACTTCTTCACGGAATCACTCACGTGACTCCGAAGTAAAATAGGTTCAGGAGGAGGCCATTCGGCCCTTCGAGCCAGCACTGCCATTCATTGTGATCATGGCTGATCGTCCCCTATCAATAACCAGTGCCTGCCTTCTCCCCATATCCATTGACTCAACTAGCCACAAGAGCTTTATCTAATTCTTAAATCCATCCAGTGACTTGGCCCCCACTGCCCTCTGTGGCGGGGAATTCCATAAATTCACAACTCTCTGGGTTAAGAGGTTTTCTCTCACCTCAGTCTTAAATGACTTTATTCTAAGACTGTGGCGCCTGGTTCTGGACTCGCCCAACATTGGGAACATTTTCCTGCATCTAGCTTGTCCAGTCCTTTTATAATTTTATTTGTTTCTATAAGATTTCCCCCTCATCCTTCTAAATTCCAGTGAATACAAGCCTAGTCTTTTCAATCTTTCCTCGTATGACAGTCCCGTCATTCCAGGGATCAATCTCGTGAACCTACGCTGCACTGCCTCAATCACAAGGATGTCCTTCCTCAAATTAGGAGACCAAAACTGTACACAATACATGAGATGTGGTCTCACCAGAGCCCTATTCAACTGCAGAATAGGAGTAACTTCTTTACTCCTATACTGAAATCCTCTTGTTATGCAGGCCAACATTCGATTAGCTTTCTTCACTGCCTGCTGCACCTGTAAGCCAACTTTCAGTGACTGGTGTACAACGACGCCCAGGTCTCGCTACAGCTCCCCCTTACCTAACCTAACCCCATTGAGATAATAATACGTGCCATATTCTATGCAACATAGTATTTAAATAAAACGCATCCCATCTCCTGAAGAGGAAATGGACTGATTTTTCGGTGCTACTCCTGCACTCTGCAGTGTGCACATACCATGGATCGGTAGGACAACCCGAGACGCAGGAGCGGTCGTCTTCGAGTCTGCAAGTCGATGAATTGATTTTATCATGCAGGGGCTGGCTTCCCGAGGCACATGCTGAACCAGCAATTGTTTATTTAGAATAACCATATAAGGTTATATTATATTCCCAACATAAGCGGCAAGCACAGCTGCACAAGGCAGTCAGACAGTGCGAAAACCTCTGAAGCGGGATCTTGCTGAATTTATTGCAAGGCTCGACTGATGAGGCAAAATAAAGAAAAGACGTAAAAGAACATTCGTCCCCCGTGCAGCGAAGATGTATGTCTCGCCACAGTGAACCTCATATTTTACTTCGGAGTCACGTGAGTGACTACGTGCAGGCTGTCAGCCCGCATGCGCGTCAATTACGTCGATTGCATGGCGCGACTGGCAAGTAGACGCGTCGCTGCTCCAGCGGTAAGTTTAAAAGAACCGCATGTAAGTTTTTGGACTTAATCTGAGGTCGTATGTTCGTTCAAATTTGCTGAATCGCTTCAAGTTTGAACGGGAAAAATAAAAATGGATAAGAAAGTAAAAATGAGACGGGCCGCGGCGAAACCCACTACAGAAGACCGCGAGACCGTGGGTAGCGGGCGGCCGTCAACTTCACCACCAAAGTCGCGGATGATAATTCCAGCGACTCCAGACTTGGTGACTGCGGAGCACCGTGGCTACCCCCAAAAAAGGGAAAAGCCAAGCAAAAGTCTGTGAGGCCTATAGACTCGGATGAATCAGGCCAGGAGGGTGCACCTCCCACTACGGATAGCGTCGATTGTCGCCTGTCCCGCATGGAGCAACTCATAGAGAGGTGACTCCACCATGACGCACTCCACTAAGCGGAGTCATACCAGCGCAGGTCTCCGAGTGAGCCCGCGGCAGCACCTCGTTCAGGGCTGCATGATGTCTCTCTCTCTGAGGACGGGAGCATCCGAAGCCAATTTTGGGCTGGTTCACAGTTCGGCAGTATGTCTGAGGAACATACTATGATGCACGGGATGCGAGAAGCAGACATACCCGCCATAGCATCAAAATTTGCGATGTCATCACAAATTGGGTAGCCGCTCGAGGCAGAATTTGCAGACAACATAAATTACTTGGCTTCACATCAGCTCCGGGAGCAAGTGATGGTGGATACAATCACGAGGCACTGCACGCCTAGCAACTGTGCGTCTTTAAGTGTGCCGGCTGTAAACAGCTCAATATGGAACCACATCGGGGGAGGCATCAGGAACCAGGAGGTAAAACACCAGAAAATTCTGAGCCTGCTGGCTTCAGGCATCACAGCCTTCGCCAGATCAGTGGACGGAGTCCCTTTGTCGGATGACTAACAAGATGCGCTGGCATTATTATGCAACGCGCACTTCGAGATCAATTGTTATCGCAAGAATGCCATCTGTCCCACCCTGAATCCAAAGTTTGCAGGTTGTGTAAAGCCAATGTGCAGCCGCCAAACTACCTGTTTGGAGAACATCTGCCCAAACAGGTCAAAGATCTGGACAACGAGGCGAAAGCCGTGGGGTTAATCCGGGCTCAGTCAACAAGCAGAGCTTCGGCCTTCCGGCGGCAACACCCCTACGTCTCTACCAGCAGCAATAGTTTTGTCGAAGCTGGTGCCAGTATGAAGGCCGAACATCATGCACAGCAGTCTTTTTGGGCATGGCCAAGGCCGGCCGTCCTCCTCCAAAATGCGCACCTAGCACACTCCAGCACCTCTAACCCGCAAACCTCGGGAGCGGAGATACATGCCACGAAGCCACTAGTAACCATGAAGGTAGGTGTACCGCATCGTTTTTAGAACATGCATGGTGTGCATTGGTGAATTAACATCATAATCGTTTATACTGCAAAATTACGTCAATTCAAAATTAAAATTCTAGTCTGGCTCAGTTTCCACCCTCACGGCACACACCCGGTCGAGAGTTTCGGTATTCAAGCCAAATTAAGTAATGAATAATCAAACCATTCTTGACAACCCAAACTGTTGTGCAGTATCGACTGTCCATATAGACTACTCTGCAACCTGTTTTGGTGACAGATGAAATACGCATGAGTCATCTGTTCATCAGTCATTCAGGTCGTTGGTCAGCTGACGAATGTCAAATGAGCTTGGCTTTCCTCTTTTAGGAAAGGCCATTATGGGGCGCCACACTGATGGCAGCTTCAATTCAATTCAATTCAATTCAAGTTTAATGTCATTGCACAAATACAAGTATAGGTACAACGAAATGCAGTTTAGCGTCGTTCTTAGTGATAGCGATATAGAAAAATAAATACAGAGTGCAGTGGTAGCAATATGGAAAATAAATAAATACAGGGTACAGACAATTCTATCAGCTGGGCTCCGAGTTCAGCAGTCGGATGGTGTAGTTGAAGAAGCTGTTCTTCGTCCTACTGGTGCGGGACTTGAGGCTCCTGTACCGCCTCCCTGATGGGAGGAGGGCAAACAGTCCATGATTAGGGTGTGAGGGGTCCTTGATGATCTTCCCGGCCCGCTTCAGGCACCGTTTTCGGTGGAGGGCATCCAAGGCAGGGAGCGGGGCACCGATGATGTACTGGGCGGTTTTCACCACCCGTTGTAGTGCCTTCCTGTCTGCCACGGTGCAACTGCTGTACCATACCGTAAAGCAGGTGGTCAGGATGCTTTCGATGGTGCAGCGGTAGAAGTTCGTCAGGATCTGGGGGGACAGGTGGGCTTTTTTGAGCCTCCTCAGAAAGTAAAGGCGCTGCTGTGCCTTTTTGATTAGCTTTGAGGTGTTGAGGGACCAGGACAGATCCTCCGAGATGTGTACCCCGAGGAATTTGTAGTTGGAGACCCGCTCCACCTCCGTCCCGTTTATATGGATGGGGGTGTGTCTGCCCCCTCTGTTCTTCCGAAAGTCAACAATTATTTCCTTCGTCTTCTGGGAGTTGAGGACGAGGTTATTGTTGGCACACCAGGTAGTCAGGTGCTGGACCTCCTCCCTGTAGGCTGATTCGTCATTATCACTGATCAGTCCTACCACCGTGGTGTCATCGGCAAATTTTATGATGGCGTTGGAGCCATACTTGGGGATGCAGTCATGCGTGAAGAGGGAGTAGAGGAGAGGGCTGAGCACACAGCCCTGTGGCACGCCGGTGTTCAGTGTTATAGTGGAGGAGGTGAGGTTGTTGACCCTAACAGACTGTGGTCTGTTAGTGAGGAAATCCAGTGTCCAATTGCAGAGGGAGGTGGAGATGCCAAGACCGCTGACTTTGGTGATCAAGCTAGCGGGTATGACAGTGTTAAAGGCAGAGCTGAAGTCAATAAACAGCAGCCTGATGTAGGTGTTGTTGCTGTCCAGGTGGGTCAGGGCAGAGTGTATGGCCGTCGATATGGCGTCCTCTGTAGGTCTGTTTGACCGGTAGGCAAATTGGTGGGAGTCCAGTGTGGGGGGGAGGCTGGCTTTGAGGTGAGCCAGGATCAGCCGCTCAAAGCACTTAGCGATGACAGGGGTGAGTGCCACTGGCCGGTAGTCGTTGAGACTCCCTGTCGCTGATTGTTTGGGCACTGGCACAATGGTAGATGTCTTGAGGCAAGTGGGGACGACACCCTGGGCCAGTGACAGATTGAAAATGTCAGTGAGGACCAGGGATAGTTGTCCGGCACATGCCCTGAGCACCCGCCCGGGGATGCCATCGGGGCCGGCAGCTTTGTGCTCATTCACCTTGCTCAGTGCGTCTTGTACAGCAGAGGCTGAGGGGTTGTTCATTCGGGGGTGGAACAACTTTGATGGCGGGAGTTTTGTTGTCCCGGTCAAAGCGAGCATAGAAGTGGTTTAGCTCATTAGGAAGCGAGGCGTTGTCCGGGGGGGGGGGGGGGGGGGGGGTGTTGATTTTATGGTAGTCGGCAATGGACTTAATTCCTTGCCACATGCGCCTGCGGTCGGAGTTGTTTCGGAAATGCTCCTCAATCCGCTGTTTGTGATTGAGTTTAGCATTCCTAATTCCCTTTTTCAGATTGGCCCTGGATGAGCTGTATCCCTCAGCGTCGCCAGATTTAAAAGCGGCGTCTCGAGCCTTCAGCAGGAGTCTGACCTCCCTGCTCATCCACGGCTTCTGATTAGGGAAGGTCTTTATCACTTTATGGGTGGTGACGTTATCAGTGCAGAATTTTATGTAGTCCAGAACAGTTGAGGTGTATGAATTTATGTCCACTTGGGAGTTAAAGGTGGCCTGGGTGGCAAACAGACTCCAGTCTGTTTGCTGAAACTGTAAGACAGAGACAGCCCCCTCAGGCCAGACCTTCACTGTCCTCGCGGTAGGTTTCACACGTCTGATCAGAGGTGTGTATTTGGGGAGCAGGAACAAAGAGAGGTGATCAGACTGTCCCAGGTGGGGGAGGGGAAGGGCTTTGTATGCTTCAGTAATATTAGTATAAACTAGGTCCAAAATATGGTTACCTCTGGTTGGGCAGGAGACATGTTGGTGGAATCTGGGGAGCACAGTTTTTAGGTTGGAGTGGTTAAAATCGCCAGCAACAATAAAAGCCCCCTCTGGGTGGGCAGTTAGTTGCTTGCTGATAGCAGCTTGCAGCTCTTCCATTGCAAGCCTGGCATTAGCGTCCGGGGGTACATAGACTGCAGTGATGACAGTCGATGTGAATTCCCTGGGCAGATAGAAGGGCCTGCACTTTAACATCAGGTATTCTAGGTCAGCAGAGCAGTGGCTACCAATCCTGACAGCGTCTGTGCACCATGAGTTGTTCACATAGATGCACAGTCCGCCGCCCTTGGTCTTACCGGATTCCTCCGCAGATCTGTCGGCCCTGAAGACAGTGCGCCCCTCCAGCTCGACGGCGTTGTCGGGAATGTTGTCGGTGAGCCATGTCTCGGTGAAGACCATGGCGTTGCAGTCGGCGATCCGTCTGTGTGTGGTGATGCGCAGCCGAAGTTCGTCGGTTTTACTCACCAGGGACCGGACGTTCGCGAGGAAGATGCTGGGCAGAGCTGGCTGGTGCGGGTCTGATCTCAGCCTAGCCCGGTGGCCTCCGCGTTTCCCCCGTCGCTGTTTGCGGTCCCTGCGCCGCCTCCGGACACTACCTGTTGGGAGAGCGGGTCCGCTAGACCACGGTGACCTGATGATCTCCGGCGGCAGGTCACCGTCTGCATACAGTCTGTCTACCACCTGGATTGGAGCGGCCTTTCCTGCCGGGGACACGGACCAGAGTTTCAACAGGGGCAGCACAGCGCTGGATACATCACGGAGCGGGCGATTGCTTATCTGGATCGCCGTTGAAGCTCCGGAGTGCAGGGCCTGCTGCTTCAACATCGGAGCTGTGGTTTGCAGAGCTTCCAGCGCGGTAGGCGCTGGCTTCAACATCGTGGAGTCCTGGGGCCCTTTGCCGAGGGGTGCCAGCATTGAATCTCAGGCCAGCGCATTAGATCAGAAATCAGCGGGTCGAGTATATCGGTGGGAGAGGGTTTGCTATTTTACCAATTGAATGTCCCTGTCCTGCGCTGCGAAGTATTGTCGTTCAAATCATCTATATATTACAAGCCACCATGGTGAAAACAAACTGCTGGGGTGCGTTATGCGTGACGATTTCAATGCCGGTTCGTATACATTGAGGTATTTAGAGATAAGGAAGGTAGGAACATTTTCTATATTTAAATCCCATCGCCTGCTACAATCGTCTACCGCACATGAAACACCCTAAGGACAAGAAGGCGCTTGTAACATCCCCAAGGAACGATGCAGAACAAGGCACAGACAAATTGAGGACAAATAGTTAAATGTCGGTGTTTGTTTAGTGGTCTGTGGTTGATGTGAGCGAGGAGATCTTGGTACTAATTAGCCAAGAAGATCTAGCTGCTATATAAGAACTATTTGAAGCAATTCCCAATATATGTGGGCAGTTCTTAAGTCTTGAAAACGCATCGCTGTTGCACACTGACCATGGAATATCCAGCAATTTACCACATAGTGAGCATCTACTATCCCGTGCTTGCAGCCATTGGCATTCCTGGTAAGATATGGGTCTGGGTTTTGTTTTATGAATCTCTCATTCTGTTACATTGCATTGTGCTGTGGGATCGGTTAGTCAAATACACATTTTTCGTCTCTTAACCAATATCTGAGTTTGCATCAGTGGGGAAAACACAGTTTTACAGAAAATAAAAGTACAATCCTTGACGTTTTGAACTTCAAAACAAAGTTACTGGATCGCTCTAGTATCTTTGGTTCAAAGGGTGACACAAGCAATGGTAAATGCTGAAATATTGAATAGAGTCCAAAGTGCTGGCCTAACACGAGGGGTCGGGTTGCATCTCTGAAGGACATGGATAGATGGCGTTTCAGGACGGAAGAGTTCTTCAAAATCGGAGACATGGGTGCCATCAGCCCGTACATCCTTACTCATTATCCCACAGTAACGCCAGCACTGCTTTTTTTTCTATATCAAAGGGCAATGTATCTTTACGCACGCTCTCCAGTAATTTATTTTCCATACATTCAGTTGTGAAGTTATTGTTTTATTTCAGCGAAGTAACAAGCATTCTCAAATCCTTTTGTTACCGGGAACAAATCGCTAGTCCTGGAGCAAATCCGTTTGACGGAGCTACTCATCCGCTCGTAGATTGCCTGACAGAATTGCGCGGCCTCATTCTCAGTGTGGGATAAATTGGCTGAAAAGTGGCGGCGCTTCGTCTCCTGTTCCACTCTGTTCCATTCCGTATTCGGGTAGAATGCCAGATAAATAATTACCAATGTGACAGTGAATTCTCCATACAGGCTGACATTGTTCAAATACAAAATGACATGGGGTTATACAGATACGAAGGCATAGGTTGAATGTGTACGAAGGAACTGTAGATGCTGGTTTCAACCGAATATTGATACAATAAGTTGGAGTGAGTCAACGGGACAGGCAGCATCTCTGGTAAGAAATAATGGCTGATGGTTCGGGTCGTGACTCTTCTTCAGAATGAAAGTCACCGGAAAGGGAAACGAGAGATATAGACGATTATGTGGACAGATATGGAAACGGTAGAGTTGCAGCCTTACAACGAACGCAGTGCCGGAGACCTGGGTTCGATCCCGACTACGGCCGCTCTCTGTACGCAGTTTGTACGTTCTCCCCGTGACCTGCGTGGGTTTTCTCCGAGATCTTCCGTTTCCTCCCACACTCCAAAGACGTACAGGTTTGTGGGTTAATTGGCTTGGTAAGTGTAATAAAAATGTCCATGGTGGGTGTAGGATAGTGTTAATGTGCGGGGATCGCTGGTCGGCGCGGACCCGGTGGGCCGAAGGGCCTGTTCCGCGATGTATCTCTGAACAAAACAATAACAAACTATGAATGAAATATATGCAAAAAAGTAACTATGATAAAGAAACAGACCATTGTTAGCTGTTTATTCGTTGAGAACGAGAAACTGGCGCGACTTGGGTGGGGGAGGGATGGAGAGAGAAGGAGTGCAGGGGGTTACTTGCTGTTGGATAAATCAATATTCATACCGCTGCGGTATAAGCTGCCCAAGCGAAATATGAGATGCTGATGCTGGAATCTTCGTTTAGCCTCAGTCTGACAAAGGAGGAGGCCTAAGATAGAAAAGTCAGTGTGGGAACAGGCAGGAGTATTCCTAAACACTTTAACTCTCCTTTCCATTCCCACACTGACCTTTGTGTCCTACGCTTCTTCCATTGTCAGAGTGAGTCTAAACGAAAATTGGAGGAACAGCATCTCCTATTTCTCTTGTGAAGCTGACAACCCAGTGGTATGCATATTGATTTCTCCAACTTCTAGTAACCCACGCATTCCCTCTCACGCCAACCCTCCCTCACCCATGTCACACCAGTTTCTCCTTCTCACTCAACAAACTGTTGACAATGGTATGTTTCCTTTATCACTGTTACTTTTTGCACATCGTTCATTCATTGTTCTATATCTCTCTACATCATGACATGGCTTATGGAAAAGCTATGCCATGTTCTCTGGATACTTTCAAGAGAGAGCTGGATAGGGCTCAAAAGAAAGCGGAGTTAGGGGACATGGGGAGAAGGCTGGAACGGGCTACTGATTGTGGATGCCCAGCCATGATCACTTTCAATGGCGGTGCGGGTTCGAAGGGCTGAATGGCCGACTCCTGCACCTATTGTCTATTGCCTACTGCCTAAGGTGGGTAAAGAATTAAAGCGGACCTGGGGGCGGGGTTTTCACACAGCGGATGGTAGCAGATGGAAAGGGCTGCCAGTGCAAGTGGGAACGGAAGGTGCAATTACAACGCTTAAGTGATTCAAAGATAAAGATTCAGACGGATGTGAGCCAAATGTAGGCAAATGTGATGAGCTGAGGTTAGCAACTTAGTCTACGTGGACGAGTTGGGCAGAATCGTTTCTTTGCATCAGATTGAGTCTCTGTGACTGTACCGCAAGTTAAGATGACTACACTAATAAAATAATACATAGTGAATGTCGGAATATATGTAATATCTATTTATCTTCCTTAATTCTTGGACTCCCGTCCCGATTCCAGTTGCATATCCGAGTGACAATCGTTCCCGAGTATTATTTTATGTTGTATGAATCTCATATGCTCCCTTCGGAAATGCCATTCGACAATCCATTCCAAACGGTCTTACAAAATCTATTTGCCATAATAACTCTGGTATAACTTTGATGAACTGAATCAGGTGAGTCACAATATACTTGCTTTGACAAATAGTTGCTGCTTGGCCCTTATTTAACTGTAAATTGATTATGTATATAGGAAAAAAAAACCCTCTGTCCTTTAAAACTGACCTCCGGCATTTTATCCGCCCCACATATTTTTTGTTCTGTGCGTGAAAAAGCCTCTGTCTTTTCTTTTGTACGAATGGCCAGCATTAAGTCAGACAATCATATGAATCGTCCAATTCGCAGCTTTCAACACGCACTAGTTAACCCAATTATGTTTTATTTCGTAGTGATTTATTAGGTGTCACTGTTTTCAAATTGCTGCCACTTTGATGGAGCAATGCATTTTAACACAGGAAATGTTATTGTTACACGCAGCACCGATGATTCCCCATTCTTGTCGGGGTCATTCCACTCCAGACATCACCCTTCTCTCTGTTTCACGATAAAACGCACGGAATATACGAAGTAATTCCAGTAAGTTCTTAACTGCGCAATTTCCAGTTCCGAGGGAGAGATCATGGAGAAAACCGTGAACTGTTTTTTCCTATCCGTAAATGCATTTTTGGCAGTCGGAGCTCTTACAGCATTTGTTGCTTTTTGTGAAATAACCCAGCCTCGCATTCCCTTGATCTGATCCTGATTCAAGTACCTCCCCAGCTCCATTGACATGCAAGCGCATCGACGACCTCCTCGGTCATGATCGATGTGCAACACGAGGGCTCGAACAGAGTCCGCAGTCCAGTACACCTGTATGCCGTCTGGTGGCGCAGTGCACCACCGCGGGCAGGAACTATGCTTCTTAGAATATTTAGATTCTGTACCACTTCTTACTTTTTGAATTTTATTGAATATAACAGGCATCAGAATATCAGAATAAAAACACATTTATTTTGATAAAAGGGGAAATCACTGCAGTCCGCATTACAATTTCTCAGTCGTACATAAAAACATAGAAAATAGGTGCAGGTGTACGCCAATCGGGCCTTTGAGGCAGTACGGCCATTCAATGTGATTCTGGCTGATGATCCACAATCAGTACCCCGTTCCTGCCTTCTCCCCATATCCCTCGATTCCGCTAGTCCTATCTAACTCTCTTTTGGATGCATTCAGTTAATCGGCCTCCACTGCCTTCTGAGGTAGAGAATTCCACAAATACACAATTCTCCGGGTGTAAATGTTTGGCTCAGTTCTAAATGACCTACCCCTTATTCTTAAACAGAGCCCCCTGCTTCTGGACTTCCCCAACATCCTGCATCTAGCTTGTCCAATTCCTTAATAATTTTATGTTTCTATAAGATTCCCTCTCATCCTTCTAAATGCCACTTCATACAAGCCCAGTCTCGCTATTCTTTCATCATATGCCAGTCCCGCTATCCCTGGAATTAACCTCGTGAACCTACGGTACACTTCGTCAATAGCAAGAATGTCCTTCCTCAAATTAGGCGTCCAAAACCAGGTGTAGTCTCACGAAGCCCCTGTACAACTGCAGGAGGACCTCTTTGCTCCAATATACAAATCCTCTCGTTATGAAGGCCAACATGCCATAAGCTTTCTTCACTGCCTGCTGTACCTGCATGCTCACTTTCAGTGCCTGATAGACAAGGACACCCTTATCTCGTTGCACTTCCCCTTATCCTAATCTGACACAATCCGGATAATAACTTGCGTTCTTGTTCTTCTCACCAAAGTGGTCAAACTCACATTTATTCACATTATACTGCATCTGCCATGTAACTGCTCACCCATACAACCTATCAAATTCACCCTGAATCCTCATCGCATCCCATTCACAGTTCACACTGCCACCAGCTTTGTGTCATCTGCAAATTTGATAATGTTACTTTAAATTCCTGCATCTAAATCAGTTATATATTTGGAAATAGCTGCGGTCCCAGCACCGAGCCCTGTGTCACCCTACTAGTCACTGCCTGCCATTCTGAAAGGGACCCGTTTTTTCCAAATTTATGTTTCCAGACTCCAACCAATTTCTTTCCATGTCAATACGTGCTCTAATTTTTCCCACTAATCTCTTGCGTGGGCCCTTATCAACGGCTTTCTGAAAGTTCAGATACACGACATATACCGGCTCTCCCTTATCCATTTTAGTTGTTACATCCTCAACAACATCCAGAAGATTAGTCAAACAAGGTTTCCCCTTCATAAATCCATGCAGACTTCGACTGATCTTGTGACTGCAATCCAAATGCGCCGATATTACATCTTTAATAATTGATTCCAGCATCAGGCCACCGATGTCATGAAAACTGGTGTATAATTTGCTGTTTTCTCTCTCCCTCCTTTCTTAAAACGTAGGATAACATTAGCTATCCTCCAATCCAATGGAACTGATCCAGAATCTATAGAACATTGGAAAATGATCACCAATGCATCCACGATTTCTAGAGCTACCACCCTTAATACACTACAATGCAGATCATCAGACCCTGTGGATTTATCAGCTTTCAGTCCCATCAGTCTACCCAACACCATTACCTGACTAATGTGAATTTCCTTCAGCTCTAGATCCTCTGTCCCCTAGTACTTCTGGGAGATTGTATCTGTCTCCCTTGGTGAAGACTGAACCAAAGTTCCTGTTCAACTCCTCTGCCATTTCCTTGTTCCCCAAAGTATATTAACCTGTTTCTGGCTTCAAGGGACCTATATATGTCTTAACTAATCTTTCCCTCTTCACATCCCAAAAAAAGCTTTCACTATCATAGTGTTATAGAGTGATAAACTGTGGAAACAGGCCCTTGGGCCCAACTCGCCAAAACGGGCCAACAATGTCCCAGTTGCACTAGTCCCACTTGCCTGTGCTTGATCCATATCCCTCCAAACATGACCTATCCATGTACCTGTCTAACTGTTTCTTAAACGATGAGATAGCCCCAGCCTCAACTATCTCCTTTGGCAGCTTGTTCCATACACCTACCATACTTTGTGTGAAAAAGGTACCCCCTCGGATTCCTATTAAATCTTTTGCCCTTCACCTTGAAACTATGTCCTCTGCTCCTCGATTCCAATAACTCTGGGCAAAAGACTCTATGCATCAACCGATCTATTACTCTCATGATGTTACATACATCTATAAGATCTCCCCTCATCCTCCTGCGCTCCATGGAATAGAGACCCAGCCGACTCAATGTCTTCCTATAGCTCACACCCTCTAGTCCTGGCAACATCCTTGTAAATCTTTTCTAAACCCTGAAAAGATATTTTTGGGCCCAGAACTGAACATAATATTCTAAATGCAGTCTCACCAATGTTTTATACAACTGCAACATGACTTCCCACCGTCTGTACTCAATACTCGGACTGATGAAAGCCAAATTGCCAAAAGCCGTTTTGGCCGCCTTATCTACCTGCGACTGGACCTACAAGGAACCTTGCACCTGCACTCCTAGATCCCTCTGCTCTTCAACATTACCCGGAGTCCGACCATTTCCTGTGTAAGTCCTGCCGTTGTTTGACATCCCAAAATGCAACACCTCATAATTGTCTGTATTGGGTTCCCTCCGCTCACCTGGCCAATCTACCCAGATCCTGCTGCAATCTTTCACGACCTTTTACACAATCTGCAAAACCGCTAACTTCTGTATCCCTGTAACACCGAACCCTGAGGCACATCATTAGTCATAAGCCTCCAGTCCGAGAAGCATCCTTCCACTGTTACCCTCTGCTTCCTTCCATGGAGCCAATTTGCTACCCGTTCAGTTATCTCTCCATGGATCCCATGCGATCTGACCTTCCAGAGCAGCCTACCCTGCGAAGCATTGTCGAATGCCTTACTGAAGTCCATGTACACAACATCTACAGCTCTGCCCTCATCAACCTTTTTGGTCACGTCTTCAAAAAAATCAATCAGGTTTGTGACACACGCCTTCCCACGTACAAAACCATGCTGACTATCTCTAATCAGCCCTTGCCCACCAAAATGCCTGTGTAACCTATCCCTCAGAAAACTCTCCAGTAGCTTTCAGATGCTAAACTCACTGGCCTGTAGTTCCCACCATTTTCCCTGCAGCCCTACTTGAAAAGAAGTACAACATTTGCCACCATCCAGTCTTTCGTCACCTCTCCTGAATTTAAGGACAAATCGTAGATTTCAACGAGGGCTCCCGCTATTTCCTCTCGAGTGCCCCGTAATTTCCTCTATATCGGATCTATCCTCCTTTGTATTATTGGCTAGCTAACCTTCGTACTTCATCTTTTCTGCCCGTATTGCGTTTTTAGTTACTGTCTGTGGTTCTTTAAAAGTGTCCCAATCCTATGGCTTCCCTCTCATCTTTGCAATATTACACGGTTTCGCTTTTAGTTTTATACAGTCTTTGACTTCCCTTGTCAGCCACGGTCGCCTTTTCCTCCCCTACGACTCTTTCTCCCTCTTTGGAATGAAATGATCCTGCATCCTTCCCGGAAATTCCTGCCATTGCTGTTCCATCGTCAGCCCTGCTGGGGTCCCCGTCCAATCAACTTTCAGCAGCTCCTCCTTCATGCCTCCGTAGACCCCTTTGTTAAACTGCAATACTAACATTTCTGATTTTACCTTCTCCCTCTCAAATTGCAGATTAAAACATAATATTATGGTCACTACCTCCTAATGGTTCCTTTACCTTGAGTACGACGACACTCCGTGCGCATATCCTGTGCTCCAATGGGTCAACATGCAGACAGCCTGGGTCCATGGGCGACCGTAGCAAAGCTCGTTATCTTTACTCATGCTGTTTACATTTAATCGAGGAATTTGGAAATCTTTGCAATTGACGCTGGATGTTTCATACCCACAGTTAACTTAACAGCGATGGTGATCCTGTCCCGCGGAAAGTGTGGTCTCTCCAAATGCGTCACACGCTACCTGGTGGCCATGGCGGCAGCAGATCTGACGGTTGCTGTTATTTCAGTCATAGGTGAGCAGATTAATAACATTTATTACTTTGCTCACTTCCTGCTCATAACTCCAATTTGCTCATTAACGTTTGTTCTGAGGATGGTCGCGATGGACTGTTCCGTTTGGTTTACTGTCGCGTTCACTTCCGATCGTGGCATCGCCATCTGCTGTCAAAAGTTACGGAAAGAATATTGTACCGAGAAAACTGAGAGTGTCGTGATAATTGCAGTGACGATGGTGAGCTGTGTGAGGTGCGTTCCATTGTTCTTCACCGTGGAGCCGTACATTATAATTGACAACGCCCCTTGGCGTTGCGTCCAGACAGTTGAATACTTAACAGCATCAATATGGAAAATATACGAGATATTTGACAGTATCACAACACCATTATTACCAATAACTTTAATTCTGTTCTTTAATGCTCTAACAATCAGGCATATCATTGTGGCAAACAGAGTCCGCCAGGGTCTACGGCACAGCAACGACAATCAGAGAGATCCGGAGGTGGAGAACCGGAAAAAGTCAATGATGTTCTTGTTCGCTCTATCGGCCAATTTCATCTTGCTATGGATGCCCTATATAGTACACTCTGTGAACTGGCAAACGGATAATTATTTTTACACAGACAGATTTTTAAGTACCCCAGTATATATTCTGCAACAATTTGGGTTCATGTTCCGGTTTCTCAGCACCTGCACCAACACGTGTATTTATACACTGGCACAAAGAAAATTTAGGGAAGAAATTAAGAATGGAATGATATATATATTCACAATAAACGGGCGGCTGTATAAATAGCAGGCAAAGTGATTGATATTGCAGTTCTACTAAATATTCCATGAATGTTAGTATGCTGGTGCTCCGCAATTGGGATCATTATTCTCAAGCGAATACAGACAAATGGATTTACTCAAAAAAGAAAATGGGCAAAAAAATAACTAAGTTACCAGCGATGCAGATGCATTAGCATACTCATTTCGGAGAACTCTCAGATATTTCGTACGTGAGTTTCAATCCCTGCGTTGCAGTTGTAGAAATTTAATGCGACATTAACATTCGTGTCCCGAGAAACTTCTCTCGGCAGTCAGTGACTGTCTGACATTCTCTACCCCAGAGGTTTCTGAAGGTCACATCACCGGGACATTTCAATAAGAAGTAGATATGTTCGTCAATGATCAGAGAAATATGGGCTTTGGCTTTGGGGATTTGTGTAGAGGTGATGTTGAGGCCTGTGCGAAGTAAGCCGGAGGGGAACATCTACAGCTCTGCCCTGGTCGATCTTTTGGTCACGTCGGGAACAAAATCAATCAGATTTGTGAGACACGACCTCCCACGTACAAAACCATGCTGACTATCCCTAATCAGCCCTTGCCCATCCAAACGCCTATATAACCTACCTCTCACAATATTCTCCGGAAACCTTCCAACTACAGATGTTAAGCACACCGGCCTATAGTCCCAGCATCTTCTCTGCAGCCCTTCTTGACAAAAGGCACAACAATTTCCGCCATCCAGTCTTTCGTCACCTCTCCTGTAAGGACTCTTAAATTTCAACCAGGGCTCCCCGTGATTTCCTCTCTAATTTGCCGCAAAGTCCTCACATATATATGATCACGCCCTGGAGATTTGTGTAACTTAATACACGATTGTACCTTCAATACATCTTCGACAGTAACATTGATTGCTCTCAAGCCACTTCCATTGACTGCCCCAAGTTCCGTCGTTCCACTGTCTTTCTCCTTTAGTTTAGTTTAGATTCGTGATACAGCGCGGAAACAGGCCCTTCAGCCCACTGGGTCGGGCCGATCAGTGACCCCGTCATATTAACGCTATCCTGCATGCACTAGAGACATTTTCTGCATTGACCAAACCAATTAACATAGAAAACAAAGAAACATAGAAAATGTGTGCAGGAGGAGGCCATTCGGCCCTTCGAGCCAGCACAGCCATTCGTTGTGATCATGGCTGATCGTCCCCAATCAATAACCCGTGCCTGCCTTCTCCCCATAAATACATACCTGTACGTCTTTGGAGTAATCTCGGAGAAAACACGCGCAGTTCACGGGGAGAATGTACACACACCGCACAGACAGCACCCGTAGTCGAGATCGAACCCGCATTCCAGCGCTGCATTCGTTGTAAGGCAGCAACTGTACCGCTGCGCCACCGTGCTCGGTAAATACAGAGGAGAAATACTTATTGAGGACCTTGCCCAATACTCAAGGACCTTGCCCAAGCCAAGGGATTTGGCGCCAAATGGTTTTGAATTGGCGCCAAAAAGAAAAATAAGGTCGGAACGGGAAGGAAGACAAGCAGGGCAGTAAGGGTCATCGAGTACAGCTGGAAGCTAGGAGCGACGGTGTCCACTTACCTGGAACCTTTCCCAGGACCGTGTAGCCCACGGCCAGCCCCAGTAGCAGCCACAGACGTCGGGTTAGGGCCTAGTACCCTGTAGGCCACGGACAGGTCCAGAGAAGCCACCGAGAGAAGCTGAGTCTTCAGCCCGGCCGGGAACCATCAGCCCGGTGGGGGGTGAATGCAGAGAAATCTCGGTCGGGAGCAGAATCTGCCCGAACGTGAGCAGAAAAGCGGACACGCCCGCGAGATAAGCGGAGAAAGCCGGGAAAGCCCGGTCGCAAGGGACGTGAAAGGAAGTCCGGCCGCGCACACAGCACTCAAGCCCTTCAGCCCCGACGGGAGAAGAGTCAGCCCGGTCAGGAAGAAAGCTGAAAAAGCCCAGTCGCGGGAGACGGCCGAGAGTGGAGAAAGCCGTCCACGAGAGAGGATGGTCCGCGCGAGACGGCGGGGCACATTCCCGACGCTTGGAGGAGCGGGGACGAGCTGCAGTAACCAGAAGCGACTTACTTTCCGCCGGGGGTCCAAGGGAGACAGCAGGCAACTCAGGGAAGCAGCGGTCGTCGACTTGGCGGCGAGCCAGCTGAGCCAGCAGCAGCAGCGGAGGTCCGGAGAATCCGAGTCAGAGTTTGAAGGTAAAGGTGAGGTTCGGCTGGGCCAGCAAAAATCAGCAAAAGCGGAGGTCCGGTGAGGCCATCCGCAGAAGTACCGGTGGGGACAGCTCCAGAGGTCGAGGATGCACCAGCGTCCACAGGCCGACATGCGGGAGCGGTGGAATCCGTCACAATAAAAGCTGGACCGGTTAAATCCTTCGCAATAAAAGCCCTGTTGAAGCCCTGTCTGAAGGAATATGCTTAACCTGTTCTAGTTGCCTATTAACATGAAATGTTGGTTAATAGTATAAATCTATTATTATACGAATTAGTAATAGTCAGTGAGTTGGATAATCCCTTAGAATGTAAAAGAATTAAATCCAGGGTAGAAAACACAGTGAGAGAACAGAATAAAGGGCACCTGGATAGCAACAGGCAGCATGGCTATTTAAATGGCTATTCCCCTGTTAGATTCTGGGTGTAATTTTGCGAAATGGGCTGAAGTCTTGGAGGCTTCGTTCATTTCCAATGATATCACTGCAGAGGAGAAGAAGAGAGCATGGTTCATATGCGGCTTAGGAAGAGAGGATTATCACACCTTACGTACGTTACTGCGGCCGGCAAAGCCGTCGGAAGAAACGTACGAGGAGTGTAAGGAGGTATTAAAAGCTAATTTCTCGCCAAAACCTCCAAGGGCATCCAGAGACAAGGAGCCTGAACTAAAGAGGGCAGAGAGTCCCTCAAAGGACAACATTCAAGTGCAAAAGAACAAAAAGGTCAAGTGCAAAAGGACGAAAGTCAAGTGCGAAAGGACAACGGTCAAGTGCAAAAGGACAAAGGTCAAGTGCAAAAGGACAAAGGTCAAGTGCAAAAGGACAAAGTGCAAAAGGACAAAGGTCAAGTGAAAAGGATAAAGGTCAGATGCAAAACGGCAAAGGTCAAGTGCGAAGGGATCAAGGTCAAGTGCAAAGGGACATAGGTCAAGTGCAAAAGGACAAAGGTCAAGTGCAAAGCCAGTGTTTAATTGCAAAGACAATATGGATCATACTTCTTGATGAAGAACCAGAAAGGTGACTTAAGAAGACAAATCAGAAAAGGCTTAAACGGCACAAAGAAAGGTTAAATAAATGTGTGACAATGAGTAGAAAGCTGCTAATAGAAAAGTCTAAAGAAGCGAAGCTTGTCAGTAAAGACAAAAGTATCAGGACAGATTGTAATTAGGACACGTCAGTATAGTCCAGCAGGGAGCGTCCTTCACTGAGCGATTGACAAATGGTTATGCATTGCAGAATCTCATGAAACAACAAGAGCAGATAAATAAGCAGAGAATGGGAATTGAACAACAGAGGAAGCTGTTAGAAAACGGAAACTTGCAACCATGGGCCAGATCCCACCTACAAAGGGGAAAACAGAACAAATACACGAACCAGAACATGATAAAGCAAGGGGTAATGTATTTGTTTTAATATAATACCATTGTGCAACAGTGTATTATTCAATGAAATGTGGGAAACGAGCATATACCGTACAGGTGAAATTGACTTAAAAGGGGAGGAGTGCGGTGTATGTAATAGAAATGGTGTTACCTGCCTCCAAGTTAAGGGGGGAGGACTGTTGTGTATGTAATATAAATGGTTACCTGCCTCCAAGTTAAAGGGGGAGGAGTGTTAGGTATGTGATAATTAGCATTGTAATTAGTATATGTGATGTCTTGTAATGTCTGCTGCAAGTACGCATGTGCACGGGGAGACTCAAGGCGGCGTCCTGGAATAAAGAAACGTATTAGATTACTGCTGTGTCCGAGCCTTATTACAGTCTGATCCAAACATCTAATTACACAACATTACCGTTGTTCCTTGATTGCCTTTAATGATATTTAATGGTATCACCTGAACAATGAAGGAAAGGCTGAAAAGGTCTGAACTGTGGATATGTAAAGATCTGGTGGTATCATGCTGTGAAGGTGTGTAACTTAATTGCGATTTCATGTGATCTACTGTAATAATTTACAATAAAATCGAGTCGCCTAAATGATGTCGTAATAATGAAAATAAGAACACATCTAGTTATAAATGACGTAAAGAAAGTCATCGTTGGTAGGGGAACACGAGGGGAAATGGCGGATTGTCGATGAAAGGTTTGAAAAGACAGGAGATGACTCAAGTAATGCTGAGAGAATGGAGCAGCTGGGCTTGTACACACTGGAGTTTGGAAGGATGAGAGGGGATCTCATTGAAACATATAAGATTGTTAACGGTTTGGAGAAGCTAGAGGCAGGAAACATGATCCCAATGTTGGGGGAGTCCAGAATCAGGGACCACAGTTTAAGAATAAGGAGTAAGCCATTTAAAACATTTTTTTTGAGGAAGCCGCTGATTGGTGGGAAGTGGACTAGGGTAAGCAGCTGATTGGCAGTCAGATTCCAGCAGTTTGTTGTGTACTTTGTATTGTGGTGATATTGTATCCTGTGTAAGGGGGGAGTATGAAGGCCATGGCAGTGTACTGTTGTGGATGTCAGATGTGGGAGGTCAGGGAAGCTGATAGCCCTCCAGACGTCCACATCTGCGCCAGGTGTCTCGAGATGGGGCTCCTAAAGGACTGTGTTAGGAACCTGGAGCAGCAGCTCGAGGACCTCCGTCTGGTCAGGGAGAGTGAGGTGGTCATAGACAGGAGTTACAGGGAGGTGGTCACTCCCAGACCACGGGAGGCAGACAAGTGGGTCACTGTTAGGGAGGGCAAGGGGCAGAGGCAGGGACTAGAGAGTACCCCGGTGGCTGTACACCTGGAAAATAGGTGCTCATGTTTGAGTACGATTGGTGCGGACAGCCTACCTGCGGGCAGCAACAGCGGCCGGGCCTCCGGCACAGAGAACGGCCCTGATGCTCAGAAGGGTAGCAAAAAGAGGAGGGCAATTGTAATAGGGGACTCCGTAGTTAGGGGGTCAGATTGGCGATTCTGTGGACGTAGTCGGGAGACCCGGATGGTAGTTTGCCTCCCTGGGGCCAGGGTCTCGGATGTGTCGGAACGTTTCGAAAAGATTCCGAAAAGGGAGGGAGAGGATCCTGATGTTGTGGTGCACATTGGTACCAATGACATAGGCAGAAAAAGAGAAGAGGTCCTGAAAGGAGAATTTAGGGAGTTGGGGGGAAGTTAAGGAGAAGGACCAAAAGAGTAACATTTCAGGATTACTGCCTGTGCCACGTGACAGTGAGAGTGGAAATGGAACGAGGTGGAGGATCAATACGTGGCTGAGGGACTGGTGCTGTGGGCAGGGATTCAAGTTTCTTGATAACTGGGATCTCTTTTGGGGAAGGCATGATCTGTATAAAAAGAACGGGTTGCACTTGAACACGAGGGGAACCAATATCCTGGCGGGGAGATTTGCTAAGGAGACTTTAAACTAGAAAGGCTGGGGGGGGGGGTGACTCGGGTAGAGGGGGCTAGGGGACAGGGTGAGGGGCAAGAGGCAGAGAAGGGAAGCACTCGGACCCAAAATGTAGGCGAGAAAAAGGAAAAAGATTATAAACAGACAATAAGGGTTGGTGGGTTTCTAAAATGTGTATATTTTAATGCTAGGCGCATTGTGAGAAGGGTGGATGAACTTAGAGCTGGATTGACACCTGGAAATATGATGTTGTGGCAATCAGTGAGACATGGTTGCGGGAGGGTTGTGATTGGAAACTAAATATTCCAGGATTTCGTTGCTTCAGGTGTGATGGAATTGGAGGGACCAGAGGTGGAGGGGTTGCATTGCTTGTCAGAGAAGATATTACAGCAGTGTTTTGGCAGGATAGTTTAGAGGGCTCGTCTCGGGAGGCGATTTGGGTGGAACTGAGAAGTGGGAATGGTGTAGCAACACTTTTAGGTGTGTATTATAGACCGCCAAATGGGGAGCGAGAATTGGAAGAGCTAATATGTAAGGAGATAGCAGATATTAGTAGTAAGCACAAGGTAGTGATTGTGGGAGATTTCAATTTTCCAAAACTAGACTGTGAAGCACATTCTGTAAGTGGGCTGGATGGTTTGAAGTTTGCTAAATGTGTGCAGGATAGTTTTTTGTAGCATTACATAGAGGTATCGACCAGGGAAGAGGCAGTGCTGGACCTCTTGTTAGGAAATGAGGCAGGTCAGGTGACGGAGGTATGCGTTGGTGAGCACTTCGGGACCAGTGATCGCAAAACACTGAGCTTCAATATAATTATGGAGGGAGTCAGAATTGGACCCAGGGTTGACATTTTTGATTGGAGAAAGGCAAGCTTTGAGGGAATGTTTAATGATTTAAAAGGAGTGAATTGGGACATTTTGTTTTATGGGAAAGATGTAGAAGAGAAATGGAGGACATTTAAAAGGGAAATTGTAAGAGACAGAATATTTATGTCCCTGTTCGGTTGAAAGGAAATAGTAAAAATCGGAAAGAGCCATGGTTTTCAAGGGAAATTGGACACGGATCGAAAAAAGAGAGATATCTACAATATTTATAGGAGGCATGGAGTAAATGAGGTGCTAGATGAGTATAAAGAATGTAAAAAGAATCTTAAGAAAGAAATAAGAAAAGCTAAAAGAGGATTTGAGGTTGCTTTGGCAAGAAAGGTGAAAGTAAATCCAAAGGGTTTCTACAGCTATATTAATAGCAAAAGGATAACGAGGGATAAAATTGGACCATTAGAGAGCCAGAATGGACAGCTATCTGCAGAGCCAAAAGAGATGGGGGAGATATTGAACAATTTATTTTCTTCGGTATTCACCAAGGAGAAGGATATTGAACTCTGTGAGGTAAGGGAAACAAGTAGAGTAGCTATGGAAACTATGAGATTCAAAGAGGAGGAAGTACTGACACTTTTGAAACATATAAAAGTGGATAAGTCTCCAGGTCCTGACAGGATATTCCCTAGGACAGTGAGGGAAGTTAGTGTAGAAATAGCAGGGGCTATGACAGGAATATTTCAAATGTCATTGGAAACGGGAATAGTGCCGGAGGATTGGCGTACTGCGCATGTTGTTCCATTGTTTAAAAAGGGTTCAAAGAATAAACCTAGCAATTATAGACCTGTTAATTTGACGTCAGTGGTGGGAAAATTAATGGAAAGGATACGCAGAGATAATATATATAAGCATCTGGATAAACAGGGTCCCATCAAGTACAGCCAACATGGATTTGTGCCTGGAAGGTCATGTTTGACAAATTGAGGTTAAAGCAGTGGATGTTGTCTATATGGATTTCAATAAGGCCTTTGACAAGGTTCCCCATGGAAGGTTGGTTCAGAAGGTTCAATCTTTGGGTGTTAATGGCGGAGTAGCAAGATGGATTCAACAGTGGCTTAATGGGAGATGCCAGAGAGTAATGTTGGATGGTTGTTTGTCTTGTTGGAAGCCGGTGACCATGTGGGGTGCCTCAGGGATCTGTGTTGGGTCCACTGTTATTTGTCATGTACATCAATGATCTAGATGATGGGGTGGAAAATTGGATAAGTAAGTATGCAGATGATACAAGGAGAGGTGGTGCTGTGGATAATGAAGTAGATTTTCAAAGTCTACAGAGAGATTTGGGCAATTTGCAAGAGTGGGCTGAAAGATGGCAGATGGAGTTTAATGCTGATAAGTGTGAGGTGCTACATCTTGGAAGGACAAATCAAAATAGGACGTACATGGTAAATGGTACGGAATTGAGGAATGCTGTGGAACAGAGGGATCTAGGAATAACTGTGCATATTTCCCTGAAGATGGAATCGCATGTAGATAGGGTGGTAAAGAAAGCTTTTGGTGTGCCGGCCTTCATAAATCAGAGCATTGAATATAGGAGTAGGGAAGTAATGTTAAAATTGTACAAGGCATTGGTGAGACCAATTCCGGAGTATGGTGTACAATCTTGGTCGCCTAATTATAGGAAGGATGTCAACAAAATAGAGAGAGTACAGAGGAGATTTACTAGAATGTTGCATGGGTTCCAGCAACAAAGTTACAGAGAAAGGTTGAACAAGTCTTTATTCTTTGGAGCGCAGAAGGTTAAGGGGGCACTTGATTGAGGTCTTTAAAATGATGAAAGGGATAGACAGAGTTGACGTGGATAAGCTTTTCCCATTGACAGTAGGGAAGATTCAAACAAGAGGGCATGACATGAGAATTAAGGGACAGAGGTTTAGGGGTAACATGAGGGGGGACCTCTTTACTCAGAGAGTGGTGGGTGTGTGGAATGAGCTTCCAGCAGAACTGGTGGAGGCAGGATTGTTTTTAACATTTAAAAGTTAAGTGGATAGGTCTATGGACGGGAAGGGAATGGAGGGGTATGGTCTGAGTGAAGGTAGATGGGACTAGGGGAAAATAAATGGTCGGCACGGACTGGAAGGGCCGAGAAGGCCTGTTTCCGTGCTGAAATTGTTATATGATTATATGATTATTTAGAACGGAGACAAGGGAACACTTTTTCTGACAGAGGGTGGTGAGTCTGTGGAATTATCTGCCTCAGAGGGCGGTGGAGGCCGAGTATCTGGATGCTTTCAAGAGAGAGCTAGATAGTGCTCTTAAAAATAGCGGAGTCAGTGGATATGGGGAGAAGGCAGGAACGGGTTACTGATTGGGGATGATCACCCATGATCACATTGAATGGCAGTGCTGCCTCGAAGGGCCGAATGGCCTACTCCTGCACCTGTTCTCTATTGTCTATTGTTTATTGCCTATTGACTTCGCACAAATTGAGAAAGGATGAAAACTTCTGCATTAGACCAGAAATGAGCGGGTCGAGTATATCGGAGGGAGAGGCATTGTTATTTTTCCAGCTGAATCGCCCAATTCTGCGCTGCGAAGTAGTGTGGTTCAAATTATCTTTAAATTACAAGCCACCATCGTGAAAACAAACTGCTGGGGTGCGTTATGCGCGACGATATCAAAGCCGGTTCGGTGGCATTGAGGTATTTAGAGATAACGAAGGTAGGAACATTTTCTATATTTAAATCCCATCACCTGCTACAATCATCTACAGCACATGAAACACCCTAAGGACAAGAAGGCGCTTGTAACATCCCCAAGGAACGATGCAAAACAAGGCACAGACAAATTGAGGACAAATAGTTAAATGTCGGTGTTTGTTTGGTGGTCTGTGGTTGATGTGAGCGAGGAGATCTTGGTACTAATTAGCCAAGATGATCTCTGCTATATAAGAGCTATTTGAAGCAATTCCCAATAAATGTGGGCAGTTCCTAAGTCTTGCAAACTCATCGCTGTTGCACACAAACCATGGATTATCCAGCAATTTACCACATAGCGAGAATCTACTATCCCGTGCTTGCAGCTATTGGCATTCCTGGTAAGATATGGGTCTGGGTGTTGGTTTATGAATCTATCAGTCTGTTACATTGCATTATGCTGTGGGGTCGGTTACTCAAATACATAGTTGTCGTCTCTTGACCAATATCTGAGTTTGCATCAGTGGGGAAGAAAACAGTTTTACAAAAAAGAAAAATCAATCCTTGACGTTTTGAACTCCAAAGCAAGGATACTAGAGCACTCTAGTATATTTGCTTCAAAGGGTGACACAAGCAATTGTAAATGCTGGAGAGTCATATATTCAGTAGAGTCCAAAGTGCTGGCCTAACACAAGGGGTCGGGTTGCATCTCTGAAGGACATGGATAGATGGCGTTTCCCACAGTAACGCCAGCACTGCTTTTTTTTCTGCATCAAAGGGCAATGTATGTTTACGCACGCTCTCCGGCAATTTATTTTCCAGACTTTCAGTTGTGAAATTATTGTTTTGTCCCGCTAAGTAACAAGCTTTCTCAAATCCTTTTATTACCGGGAACAAATTGCCAGTCCTGGAGCAAATCCGTTTGACGGAGCTGCTCATCCGCTCGTAGATTACCGGACAGAATTACGCAGCCTCCGTCTCAGTGTGGGCTGAATTGGCTGAAAAGTGACGGCGCTTCGTCTCCTGTTCCACCGTGTTCCATTCCGTATTCTGGTAGTATGCTAGATAAATATTTACCAACGTGGCAGAACCAGAACAGTGAATTCTCCACACAGGTTGACATTGTTCAAATACAAAATGACATGTGGTTACACAGATATGAAGGCATAGGTTGAATGTAAGGACGGAACTGTAGATGCTGGTTTCAACCAAATATTGACACAATGAGCTGGAGTAACTCAACGGGACAGGCAGCATCTCTGGAAAGAAATAATGGCTGATGGTTCGGGTCGAGAATCTTCTTCAGACTGCAAGTCACCGGAAAGGGAAACTAGAGATATAGACGATTATGTGGACAGATATGGAAGCGGCAGAGTTGCTGCCGAAAACGAACGCAGCGCCGGGGACCCGGATTCGATCCCGACTACGGGAGCTGTCTGTACGTAGTTTGTACGTTCTCCCCGTGACTTGCGTGGGTTTTCTCCGAGATCTTCCGTTTCCTCCCACACTGCAAAGACGTACAGGTTTGTAGGTTAGTTGGCTTAGTAAGTGTAAAAAGAATGACCCTAGTGGGTGTAGGATAGTGTTAATGTGCCGGGATCGCTGGACGGCGCGGACCCGGTGGGCCAGTTCCGCGCTGTATATCTGATACAAAACAATAAAAAACTATGAATTAGATATATGCAAAAAAGTAACTATGATAAAGAAACAGACCATTGTTAGCTGTTTGTTCATTGAGAACGAGAAACTGGTGCGACTTGGGTGGGGGATGTATGGAGAGAGAAGGAGTGCAGGGGGTTACTTGCTGTTGGATAAATCAATATTCATACCGCTGGGGTATAAGCTGTCCATGCGAAATATAAGATGCTGATCCTGGAACATTCGTTTAGCCTCAGTCTGACAAAGGAGGAGGCCTAGGATAGAAAAGCCAGTGGGAATGGGCAGGAGTGTTCCTAAGCACTTTAACTCTACTTTCCATTCCCACACTGACTTTTCTGTCCTACGCTTCTTCCATTGTCAGAGTCGAAACGAAAATTGGAGGAACAGCATCTCCTATTTCGCCTGTGAAGCTGACAACCCAGTGGTATGCATATTGATTTCTCTAACTTCCAGTAACCCATGCATTCCCTCTCACGCCATCCCTCCCCCATTCAGGTCGCACCAGTTTCTCGTTCTCACCCAACAAACTGTTAACAATGGCCTGTTTCCTTTACCATTGTTACTTTTTGCATATCTTTCATTCATTGTTCTATATCTCTCTACATCACGGCATGGCTTTAAGAAAAGCTATGCCATGTTTTGTGGATACTTTCAAGAGAGAGCTAGATAGGGCTCAAAGATAGCGGAGTCAGGGGATATGGGGCTAAGGCAGGAACGGGTTACTGATCATGAATGATCAGCCATGATCACATCGAATGGCGGTGCTAGCTCGAAGGGCTGATTGGCCTACTCCTGCACGCATTGTCTATTGTCTATTGTCTGAGATGAGTGAAGATTTAAAGCGGATGATTTAAATGAGTAAAGATTTCAGACAGCGGATGGTAGCAGATGGAAAGAGCTACCAGTGCAAGTGGAAACTGAAGGTGCAATTACAACGCTTAAGTCATTCAGAGAGAAATGTTCATATGGATATGGGCCAAATGTAGGCAAATGGGATTAGCTCAGGTTAGCAACTTAGTCTACGTGGACGAGTTGGGCAGGATCGTTTCTTTCCTCCAGACAGAGTCTCTGTGACTTTACAGCAAGTTAAGATGACAACACTAATAAAAGAATACATAGTACGCGTCAGAAAATATGTAATATCTATTTACCTTCCTTAATTCTTGGACTCCAATTGCATATCAGAGTGCCAATCTTTCCCGAGTATTTTTTTATGTTGTATGAATCTCATATGCCCATTCCAAACGGGCTTACAAAATCTACTTGCCATAATAACTCTGGTATAACTTTGAAGAACTGAATCATAGAAACATAGACATAGAAACATATAAATTAGGTGCAGGAGTAGGCCATTCGGCCCTTCGAGCCTGCACCGCCATTCAATATGATCATGGCTGATCACCCAACTCAGTATCCCGTACCTGCCTTCTCTCCATACCCTCTGATCCCCTTAGCCACAAGGGCCACATCTAACTCCCTCTTAAATATAGCCAATGAACTGGCCTCCAACTACCCTCTGTGGCAGAGAGTTCCAGAGACCCACCACCCTCTGTGTGAAAAAATTCCTTCTCATCTCGGTCCTAAAGGATTTCCCCCTTATCCTTAAGCTGTGCCCCCTTGTCCTGGACCTCCCCAACATCGGGAACAATCTTCCTGCATCTAGCCTGTCCAACCCCTTAAGAATCTTGTAAGTTTCTATAAGATCCCCTCTCAATCTCCTAAATTCTAGAGAGTATAAACCGAGTCTATGCAGTCTTTGTTCATAAGACAGTCCTGACATCCCAGGAATCAGTCTGGTGAACCTTCGCTGCACTCCCTCTATGGCAATAATGTCCTTCCTCAGATTTGGAGACCAGAACTGTACGCAATACTCCAGGTGTGGCCTCACCAAGACCCTATACAACTGAAGTAGAACCTCCCTGCTCTTATACTCAAATCCTTTTGCTATGAAAGCTAACATACCATTGGCTTTCTTCACTGCCTGCTGTATCTGCATGCCTACTTTCAATGACTGGTGTACCATGACACCCAGGTCGCGCTGCATCTCCCCTTTTCCTAATCGGCCACCATTTAGATAGTAGTCGGTTTTCCTATTTTTGCCACCAAAGTGGATAACCTCACATTTATCCACATTATACTGCATCTGCCAAACATTTGCCCACTCACCCAGCCTATCCAAGTCACCTTGCATTCTCCTAGCATCCTCCTCACAGCTAACACTGCCCCCCAGCTTAGTGTCATCCGCAAACTTGGAGATATTGCCTTCAATTCCCTCATCCAGATCATTTATGTATATTGTAAATAGCTGGGGTCCCAGCACTGAGCCTTGCGGTACCCCACTAGTCACTGCCTGCCATTGTGAAAACGACCCGTTTACTCCTACTCTTTGCTTCCTGTTTGCCAGCCAGTTCTCTATCCACATCAATACTGAACCCCCAATGCCATATGCTTTAAGTTTATATACTAATCGCTTATGTGGGACCTTGTCGAAATCCTTCTGGAAGTCCAGATACACCACATCCACTGGTTCTCCCCCATCCACGCTACTAGTTACATCCTCGAAAAATTCCACAAGATTCGTCAGACATGATTTACCTTTCGTAAATCCATGCTGACTTTGTCCAATGATTTCACCACTTTCCAAATGTGCTGCTATCCCATCTTTAACAACTGACTCTAGCAGTTTCCCCACCACGGATGTTAGACTAACTGGTCTGTAATTCCCCGTTTTCTCTCTCCCACCCTTCTTAAAAAGAGGGGTTACGTTTGCTACCCGCCAATCCTCAGGAACTACTCCAGAATCTAAAGAATTTTGAAAGATTATCACTAATGCATCCACTATTTCCGGAGCCACTTCCTTAAGCACTCTGGGATGCAGCCTATCTGGCCCTGGGGATTTATCGGCCTTTAATCCATTCAATCTACCCAACACCACTTCCCGACTAACCTGGATTTCACTCAAGTCCTCCTTTGACCGGCGGTCCCCTGCTATTTCCGGCAGATTATTTATGTCTTCCTTAGTGAAGACGTAACCAAAGTAGTTATTCAATTGGTCCGCCATATCCTTGTTCCCCATGATCAACTCACCTGTTTCTGACTGCAAGGGACCTACATTTGTTTTAACTAATCTCTTTCTCTTCACATATCTATAAAAACTTTTGCAGTCAGTTTTTATGTTCCCTGCCAGTTTTCTTTCATAATCTATTGTTCCTTTCCTAATCAAGCCCTTTGTTCTTCTCTGCTGGTCTCTGAATTTCTCCCAGTCCTCTGGTATGCTGCTTTTTCTGGCAACTTTGTACGCATCATCCTTTGCTTTGATACTATCCCTGATTTCCCTTGTTATCCACGGATGCACTACCTTCCCTGATCTATTCTTTTGCCAAATTGGGATGCACATTTTTTGTAGTTCATCCATGCAGTCTTTAAATGTCTTCCATTGCATATCCACCGTCAACCCTTTTAGAATTGATTGCCAGTCAATCTTGGCCAATTCACGTCTCATACCCTCAAAGTTACCTTTCCTTAAGTTCAGAACCATTGTTTCTGAATTAACAATGTCACTCTCCATCCTATTGAAGAACTCGACCATATTATGGTCACTCTTGCCCAAGGGGGCACGCACAATAAGACTGCTAACTAACCCTTCCTCATTACTCAATACCCAGTCTAAAATAGCCTGCTCTCTCGTTGGTTCCTCTACATGTTGATTTAGATAACTATCCCTCATACTTTCCAAAAAATCCTCTTCCTCAGCGCCCCTGCCAATTTGATTCACCCAATCTATATGTAGATTGAAGTCACCCATTATAACTGTTTTGCCTTTGTCGCACGCATTTCTAATTTCCTGTTTTATACCATCCCCAACTTCACTACTACTGTTAGGTGGCCTGTACACAACTCCCACTAGCGTGGTCTGCCCCTTAGTGTTTCGCAGCTCTACCCATATCGATTCCACATGCTCCAAGCTAATGTCCTTCCTTTCCATTGCGTTAATCTCCTGTCTAACCAGCAACGCTACCCCACCTCCTTTTCCTTTCTCTCTATCCCTCCTGAATATTGAATATCCCTGGATGTTCAGCTCCCTGTCTTGGTCACCCTGAAGCCATGTCTCCGTGATCCCAACTATATCATACTCATTAATAGCTATCTGCACGTTCAACTCATCCACCTTATTACGAATACTCCTTGCATTGAGACACAAGGCCTTCAGGCTTCTTTTTACAACGCTCTTACCCCTTATACAATTTTGTTGAGAAGTGGCCCTTTTTGATTTTTGCCCTCGTTTTCTCTGCCTGCCACTTTTACTTTTCACCTTGCTCCCTATTGCTTCCACCCTCGTTTTACACCCACCTGCCTCTCTGCTCTTGTACCCATCCCCCTGCCACATTAGTTTAAATCCTCCCCGACAGCACTAGCAAACACTTCCCCAAGGACATTGGTTCCATTCCAGGCCATGTGCAGACCGTCCTGTTTGTACTGGTCCCACCTCCCCCAGAAATGGTTCCAGTGCCCTAAAAATTTGAATCCCTCCCCCTTGCACCATTTTTCAAGCCACGTATTCATCTGCAATATCCTCCTATTTCTACTCTGACTGGCCCGTGGTACTGGTAATAATCCAGAGATTATTACCTTTGAGGTCCTACTTTTGAGTTTATCTCCTAGCTCCCTAAATTCACCTTGTAGGACCTCATCCCTTGTTTTCCCTATATCGTTGGTGCCAATATGCACCACGACAACTGGCTGTTCACCCTCCCCCTCCAGAATGTTTTGCAGCCGTTCAGTAACATCCCAGACCTTTGCACCAGGGAGGCAACATACCATCCTGGAGTCTCTTTTGCGGCCGCAGAAACGCCTATCTATTCCCCTGACAATTGAATCCCCTATTACAATAGCCCTTCCCCTCTTTTTCCCCCCATCATGTGCTGCAGAGCACCCATGGTGCCATGAACTTGGCTGCTGCTGCATTCCGCTGATGAGCCATCTCCCTCAACAGTATCCAAAATGGTAAACCTGTTGAGTAGGGAGATGACCGCAGGGGACTCCTGCACTATCTGCCTACTGCTTTGATGGCTATTGGCCACCCGCTCCCTTTCTGTCCTCTTACCTTTTACCTGTGGCGTGACCAACTCGCTGTTTGTGCTGTCCACGACTTTCTCTGCATCGTGGATGCTCCAGTATGAATCCAGCCGCAGCTCCAATCGTTCAGTGCGGTCTACCAGGAGCTGCAGCTGGACACACTTCCTGCAAATGTAGTCATCAGGCACACCGACAATATCCCTGATCTCCCACATGTTGCAGGCTGAGCAAACCACGGGACCAATCTCCACTGACATCTTACTCCCAAATTACTCTATTAAATATATATATATATATATATATTTTAAAATTATTATTATTTTTTTTTTTAATTAAACACAAAACTTTATTCTTTAAACTTTACTAATAAATAACGAATCCCTAACACCCAGAGTCCTTAACTCCCAGAATCCTTAGCACCCAGAATCGTTAGCTCCCAGAATCCTTAAACCTGAAGGCAGAAATGGAGAAATGTAAACCCCGGGTTGCAGCCAATCAGCTGCTTCCTCTGGTCCTCTTCAACCAATCAGAGGCTACACCAGATTCCCCACCAGATTTCCTTACTGGAAGATGGAACGTTGCAGATTTCAGTCTACTCACAGCAGGTAGCTCCACCCTCTGTCTCCAACGGCTCCCCGGGCCTCTGTGAAAAGCAAGCCCCGCGCTAGATTTATACTCACAGCAGGTAGCTCCACCCTCTGTCTCCAACGGCTCCCCGGGCCTCTCAATATACTTGCTTTGACAAATAGTTGCTGCTTGGACCTTATTTAACTGTAAATTGATTATGTATATAGGAAAAAAAACTCTGTCCTTTAGAACTGATCTCCGGCAATTTATCCGCCCCACATATTTTTTGTTCTGTGGGTGAAAAAGCCTCTGTCTTTTCTTTTTTACGAATGGCCAGCATGAAGTCAGAACAATTATATGAATCGTCCAATTCGCAGCTTTCATCACGAACTAGTTAACCCAATTATCTTTTATTTCTTACAAAAAAATTATGTATCTTTTCTGTAAATATTATGATTAGAAGTCATACACAGTAGTGTAAACCAAGAATAATATAATACATTTCTTGTCCAACTTCTTATTTTAAAATGTAATAATAACAAAGTAGTAGAAGCAAAAAGAGAGAAAAAGAAAGTTATGTAAATTTGTGAGAGTGATAGTTCATGAAAAAGTACAAGAAAAAGAGAGAAAAGAAGAGAGAAAAAAGCAAAAACAAAAATAAAACAAAAGGGTTATACCTGCTTCTGATCTTTGCGCACCCCTCACCCGGTTCTGAAATGGTTCTGTTGCACCATATGCTTGTAATAAATCGATAAAGGGAGACCAAATCTTTGCGAATTGGTCTGATTTGCCTGCTAGGACGAATCTCATATCTTCTAGGTGTAACAATTCAGACATGTTTGAAATCCACATTTTAAGCGTTGGTGTTGGTGCATTTTTCCAGAATTTTAATATGTTGTTTTCCCCTTATTAGGCCATAATTAAGGAAACTTTTTTGGAACGAAGTCAGCTCAGAGCCGACTTCCATTGTTCCAAAGATAATCAGTTCTGCGTTGGGGCTCAATTTAAATTTAAATACCTGTGTGGAAATTTCGAAAATTTCCTTCCAAAACTTCTGAAGTTCAAATTGTTGTCACTTTTATGGAGCAATGCATTTTACCACACGAAATGTTAATGTTACACGCATCACCTATGATTCCCCATTCTTGTTGCGGTCATCCCTCTTCTCTCTGTTTCACGATAAAACGCACGGAATTTACGAAGTAATTCCAGTAAGTTCATAACTATGCAATTTCCAGTTCAGAGGGAGGGATCATGAACAAAACCGTGGACCGATTTTTCTTTTCGTAGATGCATTTTTGGCAGTCGGAGCACTTACAGCATTTGTTGCTTTTTGTGAAATAACCCAGCCTCGCATTCCCTTGATCTGATCCTGATCCAAGTACGTCCCCATCCACATGCCTTACTGAAGTCCATTGACACAACATCTACAGCTCTGCCCTCATCAACCTTTTTGGTTACGTCTTCAAAAATATCAATCAGATTTGTGAGACACGCCTTCCCACGTACAAAACCATGCTGACTATCCTTAATCAGCCCTTGCCCATCGAAATGCCCGTGTAACCTACCCCTCAGAATGCTCTCCAGTAACTTACAGATGTTAAGCTCAGTGTCCTACAGTTCCCATCATTTTCTTTGCAACCCTTCTTGAAAAGAAGCATAACATTTGCTGCCATCCAGTCTTTCGTCACCTCTCCTGAATTTAAGGACATCTCGTAGATTTCAACCAGGGCTCCCAAACTTTCCTCCCTCGTGCCCCGTAATGTCCTCGGATATATCTGATCTATCCTCCTTTATATTATTAGCTAGCTAATCTTCGTACTTCATCTTTTCTGCCCGTATTGCCTTTTTAGTTACCTTCTGTTGTTTATTTAATGTGTCCCAATCCTATGGCTTCCATCTCATCTTTGCTATGTTATGCGTTTTCGCTTTTAGTTTTATACAATCTTTAACTTCCCTTGTCAGCCACGGTCGCCTTTTCCTCCCCTTAGACTCTTTCTTCCTCTTTGGAATGAAATGATCCTGCATCTTCTGCATCCTTTTCAGAAATTCCTGCCGTTGCTGTTCCATCGTCATCCCTGCAAGGGTCCCCGTCCAATCAAATTGCAGCAGCTCCTCCTTCATGCCTCCATAGGCCCCTTTGTTCAACTGCAATACTAACATTTCTGATTTTACCTTCTCCCTCTCAAATTGCAGATTAAAGCATAATATTATGGTCACTACCTCCTAATGGTTCCTTTACCTTGAGTACGACGACACTCAGTGCGCATATCCCGTGCTCCTCCCCACGCTGCATCACCAGCCCTCAGCGACATAGCGAACGGTCTGTGACTTTACGTCATTACCCAATGAGTCAACGTGCAGACAGCCTGGGTCCATGGTCAACGGTAGCAAAGCGCGTTATCTTTACTCATGCTGTTTACATTTAATCGAGGAATTTGGAAATCTTTGCAATTGACTCTGGATGTTTCATACCCACAGTTAACTTAACAGCAATGGTGATCCTGTCCCGCGGAAAGTGTGGTCTCTCCAAATGCGTCACACGCTACCTGGTGGCCATGGCGTCAGCAGATCTGATGGTTATTGTTATTTCAATTATTGTGGTGCAGATTAATAACATTTATTACTTTGCTCACTTCCTGCTCATAACTCCAATTTGCGCATTAACGCTTGTTCTGAGGATGGTCGCGATGGACTGTTCCGTTTGGTTTACTGTCGCTTTCACATCCGATCGTGGCATCGCCATCTGCTGTCAAAAGTTACGGAAAGAATATTGTACCGAGAAAACTGCGACTGTCGTGATAGTAGCAGTGACGACTGTGAGCTGTGTGAGGTGCGTTCCATTTTTCTTCGCCGTGGAGCCTTACGTTATAATTGACAACGTCCCTTGGCGTTGCGTCCAGACAGTTGAATACTTAACAGCATCAATATGGAAAATATACGAGATATTTGACAGTATCACAACGCCATTATTACCAATAACTTTCATTCTGTTCTTTAATGCTTTAACAATCAAGCATATTATTGTGGCAAACAGAGTCCGCCAGGGTCTACGGAACAGCAGCGACAATCAGAGAGATCCTGAGGTGGAGAACCGGAGAAAGTCAATGATGTTCTTGTTCGCTCTATCGGCCAATTTCATCTTGCTATGGATGCCCTATATAGTACACTCTGTGAACTGGCAAGTGGAGAATTATTTTTACACAGACAGATTTTTAAGTACCCCTGTATATATCCTGCAACAATTTGGGTTCATGTTCCGGTTTCTCAGCACCTGCACCAACACTTGTATTTATACACTGACACAAAGGAAATTTAGGGAAGAAATGAAGAATGGCATGATATATCTATTCATAATAAACGGGCGGCTGTGTAAATAGCATGCAAACCGACTGATCTTGAATGTTAGTATGCTCGTGCTCCGCAATTGGGATCATTATTCTCAAGCGAATATAGACACATGGATTTGCTCAAAAAAGAAAATGGGTGGACTAAAAAAAAAGTTACTGGTGATGCAGATGCATTAGTATACTCATTTCGGAGAACTCTCAGATATTTCGTACGTGCGTTTCTATCCCTGTGTTGCAGTTGTAGTAATTTAACGCGACATTAACATTAGTGGCCCGAACAACTTCTCTCGGCAGTCAGTGACTGTCTGATGTTCTCCACCCCAGAGGTTTCTGAAGGTCACATCACCGGAACATTTCAATAAGAAGTAGATATGTTCGTGAATGATCAGATAAATGTGAGCTTTGGGGATTTGTGTAGAGGTGTTGTTGAGGCCTGTGGGGATCAGCCGCGATCAAATTGAGCGGCGAAATCCGCCCGAGGGGAACATCTACAGCTCTGCCCTGGTCGACATTTTGGTCACGTCTAAAAATTCAATCAGATTTGGGAGACACGACTGCCCACGTACAAAACCATGCTGACCATACCTAATCAGCCCTTGACCATCCAATCGCCTGTATAACCTATCCCTCAGAATAATCTCTAGTAACTTTCGAACTATAGCTGTTAAGCACACCGGCCTATAGTCCCACCATTTTCTCTGCAGCCCTTCTTGAAAAAAGGCACAACAATTGCCACCATCCAGTCTTTCATCACCTCTCCTGTATTTAAGAAGGACTCGTAAATTTCAACCAGGGCTCCCCACAATTTCCTCTCTATTTCCCACAAAGTCCTCGGATGCATCTGATCACGCCCTGGAGATTTGTGTAACTTGAAACACGATTGTACCTTCAGTACTTCTTCGACAGTAACATTGGCTGCTCTCAAGCCACTTCCATTGACTGCCCCAAGTTACTCCGTCCTACGAGAGTTGAATAGGTACTTCGGATCTGTCTTCACTAAGGAGCACACAAACAATCTCCCAGATGTACTGGAGGACAGAAGATCTAAGGGGGTAGAGGAACTGAAATAAATTTTCATTCGGCGAGAAATAGTATTGGGTAGGCTAATGGGACTGAAGGATGATAAATCCCCTGGGCCTGATGGTCTGCATCCCAGAGTCCCCAGGGAGGTGGTTCCAGAAACAGTGGACGCATTGGTGATCATTTTACAATGTTCAATAGACTCCGGGTCAGTTCCTGTGGATTGGAGGATAGCTAATGTTATCCCACTTTTTAAGAAAGGAGCGAGAGAGAAAATGGAGAATTACAGACCAGTTGGCCTGACTTCGGTGGTGGGAAAGATGCTGGAGTCAATTATTAAAGAGGTAATAATGGAGCATTTGGATAGCAGTAAAAGGATTAGTCCAAGTCAACATGGATTTATGAAAGGGAAATCATGCTTGACTAATCTTCTGGAATTTTTGGAGGATGTGACAAGTAAAATGGATGAAGGGGTGCCAGTGGATGTAGTGCATCTAGACATTCAGAAAGCCTTGCAATGGTCCCGCACGGGAGACTGGTGACTAAAATTAGAGCACATGGTATTGGGCGTAAGGTGTTGACATGGATAGAAAATTGGTTGGCAGACTGGAAGCAAAGAGTAGGAGTGAACGGGTCCTTTTCAGAATGGCAGGCAGCGGCGAGTGGAGTGCCGCAAGGCTCGGTGTTGGGGCCGCAACTGTTTCCCATATATATTAATGATCTTGCAGAGGGAATTAGGAGCAACACCACGAAGTTGGGTGGCAGTGTGAACTGTGAAGATGATGTTAGGCGGTTGCAGGGCGACCTGGACAGGTTGAGCGAGTGGGCAGATACATGGAAGATGCAGTATAATATAGATAAATGTGAGCTTATCCACTTTGGCGGCAAAAACAAGAGGGAACATTACTATCTCAATGGGGTTAGCTTAGGTAAGGGGGAGGTACAGCGGGACCTGGTTGTTCTTGTACACCAGTCACTGAAAGTTGGCGTGCAGGTACAGCAGGTAGTGAAGAAAACTAATGGAATGTTGGCCTTCATAACAAGAGGATTTCAGTACAGGAGTAAAGATGTTCTTCTGCAGATGTATAGCGCTCTGGTGAGACCACATTTGGAGTATTGTGTACAGTTTTGGTCTCCGGATTTGAGGAAGGACATCCTTGTGATTGAGGCAGTGCAGCGTAGGTTCACGAGATTGATCCCTGGGATGGCGGGACTGTCATATGAGGAAAGATTGAAAAGACTAGGCATGTATTCACTGGAGTTTAGAAGGATGAGGGGGGGTCTTATAGAAACATATAAAATTATAAAAGGACTGGACAAGCTAGATGCAGGAAAGCTGTTCCCAATGTTGGGTGTCCAGAACCAGGGGCTACATTCTTAGAATAAAGGGGAGGTCATTTAAGACTGAGCTGAGAAAAAACTGTTTTATCCTGAGAGTTGTGAATTTATGGAATTCCCTGCCACAGAGGACAATGGAGGCCAAATCACTGGATGGATTTAAGAGAGATTTGGATAGAGCTCTTGGGGCCAGTGGAGTGAAGAGATATGGGGAGAAGGCAGGCACGGGTCATTAATAGTGGACGATCAGCCATGATCACAATCCATGGCGGTGCTGGCTCGAAGGGCCGAATGGCTTCCTCCTGCACCTATTTTATATGTTTCTATGTTTGTACGTTTCTACTGTGTTTCTCCTTTAGTTTAGTTTAGTTTCAAGATACAGCGCGGAAAAAGGCACTTCAGCCGACCGGGTCGGGCCGATCAGCGATCCCCTAATATTAACACGAGCCTGCATGCCACTAGGGACATTTTTTACAGTCACCAAACAAATTAACATAGAAAACATAGAAACATAGTAAATAGCTGCAGGAGGAGGCTATTCGGCCCTTCGAGCCAGCACCGCCATTCATTGTGATCATGCCTGATCGTCCCCAATCAATAACCCGTGCCTGCCTTCTCTCCATACATAGATACCTGTACGTCTTAGGATTGATTTCGGTTAAAACCCACGCAGGTCACGGGGAGAACTACAAACACCGTACAGATAGCACCCGTAGTCTGGATCGAAGCCGAACTCCGGCGCTGCATTCGCTGCAAGGCAGCAACTCTGCTGTGCTCGGCAAATACATAGGTGAAATACTTGTTGAGGACCTTGCTCATCTCCTGTGAGGTCTTATCTTATCTATCTCACCACTCTCTGTGTAAAAAAATTCCTTCTCATCTCGGTCCTAAAGGATGTCCCCCTTATCCTTAAGCTGTGACCCCTTGTCCTGGACCTCCCCAACATCGGGAACAATCTTCCTGCATCTAGCCTGTCCAACCCCTTAAGAATTTTGTACGTTTCTATAAGATCCCCTCTCAATCTCCTAACTTCTAGAGAGTATAAACCGAGTCTATGCAGTCTTTGTTCATAAGACAGTCCTGACATCCCAGGAATCAGTCTGGTGAACCTTCTCTGCACTCCCTCTATGGCAATAATGTCCTTCCTCAGATTTGGAGACCAGAAGTGTACGCAATACTCCAGGTGTGGTCTCACCAAGACCCTATACAACTGAAGTAGAACCTCCCTGCTCCTATACTCAAATCCTTTTGCTATGAAAGCTAACATACCATTCGCTTTTTTCACTGCCTGCTGTATCTGCATGCCTACTTTCAATGACTGGTGTACCACGACACCCAGGTCGCGCTGCATCTCCCCTTTTCCTAATCGGCCTTCATTTAGGTAATAGACTGTTTTTCTATTTTTGCCACCAAAGTGAATATCCTCACATTTATCCACATTATACTGCATCTGCCAAACATTTGCCCACTCACCCAGCCTATCCAAGTCACCTTGCAGTCTCCTAGCATCCTCCTCACAGCTAACACTGCCCCCCAGCTTAGTGTCATCCGCAAACTTGGAGATATTGCCTTCAATTCCCTCATCTCGTCACTGCCTGCCATTGTGAAAACGACCCGTTTACTCCTACTCTTTGCTTCCTGTTTGCCAGCCAGTTCTCTATCCACATCAATACTGAACCCCCAATGCCGTATGCTTTAAGTTTATATACTAATCTCTTATGTGGGACCTTGTCGAAAGCCTTCTGGCAGTCCAGATACACCACATCCACTGGTTCTCCCCTATCCACGCTACTAGTTACATCCTCGAAAAATTTCACAAGATTCGTCCGACATGATTTACCTTTCATAAATCCATGCTGACTTTGTCCAATGATTTCACCACTTTCCAAATGTGCTGCTATCCCATCTTTAATAACTGACTCTAGCAGTTTCCCCACTACCGATGTTAGACTAACTGGTCTGTAATTCCCCGTTTTCTCTCTCCCACCCTTCTTAAAAAGAGGGGTTATGTTTGCTACCCGCCAATCCTCAGGAACTACTCCAGAATCTAAAGAGTTTTGAAAGATTATCACTAATGCATCCACTATTTCCGGAGCCACTTCCTTAAGTACTCTGGGATGCAGCTTATCTGGCCCTGGGGATTTATCGGCCTTTAATCCATTCAATTTACCCAACACCACTTCCCGACTAACCTGGATTTCACTCAAGTCCTCCTTTGACCGGCGGTCCCCTGCTATTTCCGGCAGATTATTTATGTCTTCCTTAGTGAAGACGGAACCAAAGTAGTTATTCAATTGGTCCGCCATATCCTTGTTCCCCATGATCAACTCACCTGTTTCTGACTGCAAGGGACCTACATTTGTTTTAACTAATCTCTTTCTCTTCACATATCTATAAAAACTTTTGAAGTCAGTTTTTATGTTCCCTGCCAGTTTTCTTTCATAATCTATTTTTCCTTTCCTAATCAAGCCCTTTGTCCTTCTCTGCTGGTCTCTGAATTTCTCCCAGTCCTCTGGTATGCTGCTTTTTCTGGCTACTTTGTACGCATCATCCTTTGCTTTGATACTATCCCTGATTTCCCTTGTTATCCACGGATGCACTACCTTCCCTGATCTATTCTTTTGCCAAATTGGGATGAACAATTTTTGTAGTTCATCCATGCAGTCTTTAAATGTCTTCCATTGCGTATCCATCGTCAACCCTTTTAGAATTGATTGCCAGTCAATCTTGGCCAATTCACGTCTCATACCCTCAAAGTTACCTTTCCTTAAGTTCAGAACCATTGTTTCTGAATTAACAAGGTAACTCTCCATCCTAATGAAGAACTCGACCATATTATGGTCACTCTTGCCCAAGGGGGCACGCACAATAAGACTGCTAACTAACCCTTCCTCATTACTCAATACCCAGTCTAAAATAGCCTGCTCTCTCGTTGGTTCCTCTACATGTTGATTTAGATAACTATCCCGCATACTTCCCAAAAAAGCCTCTTCCTCAGCGCCCCTGCCAATTTGATTTCACCCAATCTATATGTAGATTGAAGTCACCCATTATAACTGTTTTGCCTTTGTCGCACGCATTTTAATTTCCTGTTTGATACCATCCCCAACTTCACTACTACTGGTAGGTGGCCTGTACACAACTCCCACTAGCGTTTTCTGCCCCTTAGTGTTTCGCAGCTCTACCCATACCGATTCCACATGCTCCAAGCTAATGTACTTCCTTTCCATTGCGTTAATCTCCTCTCTAACCAGCAACGCTACCCCACCTCCTTTTCCTTTCTCTCTATCCCTCCTGAATATTGAATATCCCTGGATGTTCAGCTCCCAGCCTTGGTCACCCTGGAGCCATGTCTCCGTGATCCCAACTATATCATACTCATTAATAGCTATCTGCACGTTCAACTCATCCACCTTATTACGAATACTCCTTGCATTGAGACACAAAGCCTTCAGGCTTGTTTTTACAACGCTCTACCCCTTGTACAATTTTGTTGAGAAGAGGCCCTTTTTGATTTTTGCCCTGGTTTTGTCTGCCTGCCACTTTTACTTTTCACCTTGGTCCCTATTGCTTCCACCCTTGTTTTACACCCACCTGCCTCTCTGCTCTTGTACCCATCCCCCTGCCACATTAGTTTAAATCCTCCCCGACAGCACTAGCAAACACCCTTACCTTTTACCCGTGGTGTGACCAACTCACTGTACGTGCTATCCACGACTTTCTCTGCATCGTGGATGCTCCAGTATGAATCCAGCCGCAGCTCCAATCGTTCAATGCGGTCTGCCAGGAGCTGCAGCTGGACACACCGACAATATCCCTGATCTCCCACATGTTGCAGGCTGAGCAAACCATGGGCCAATCTCCACTGACATCTTACTATTAAATATATATATTTTTTACTTTATTTTTTATTAACACTAAACTTTATTCTTTAAACTTTACTAATAAATACTAATAAATACTGAATCCCTAACACCCAGAATCCTTAGCTCCCAGAATCCTTAAACCTGTAGGCAGAAATGTAGAAATGTAAACCCCGGGTTGCATCCAATCAGCTGCTTCCTCTGGTCCTCTTCAACCAATCAGAGGCTTCACCAGATTCCCTCACTGGAAGATGGAACGTTGCAGATTTTGGTCTCACAGCGCAGGTAGCTCCACCCCTCTGTCTCCAACGGCTCCCCGGGCCTCTGTGAAAAGCAAGCCCCGCGCTAGATTTATACTCACACCGCAGGTAACTCCACCCTCTGTCTCCAACGGCTCCCCGGGCCTCTGTGAAAAGCAAGCCCCGCGCTAGGTTTATACTCACAGCGCAGGTAACTCCACCCTCTGTCTCCAACGGCTCCCCGGGCCTCTGTGAAAAGCAAGCTCCGCGCTAGGTTTATACTCACAGCGCAGGTAGCTCCACCCTCTGTCCTCCAACGGCTCCCCAGGCCTCCTCTCTCCATCCCTCCCCCTCTCCATCTCCCTCTCCTCACCCCTCTCCCTCTCCTCCCCTCCTCCTCCTACCCCATCCCTCTCTCCCACACCCCCTTCCCTCTCCCCCACCCTCCTTCCCTCTCTCCCCTTCCCCCTCCCCCTCCCCACTCGTCCCCCTCCCTCCGCACTCTTCCCCTCTCTCCCACTCCATCTCCCCCCTCCCCCACACCTCTCTCCCCTCCCCTCTCTCCTCCCCTCCCACACACCTCCCTCCTCCCCCCTCTCCATCTCCTCTCCTCACCCCTCTCCGTCTCCACCTTCCTCCTCCCACCCCCATCCCTCTCCCCCCCCACCCCTTCCCTCTCCCCCACCCCCTTCCATCTCTCCCACCCCCGTTTCCCTACCCCTCTCCCTCTTCCACCCCTCCCCCTAACCCCTCCCCCTCCCTCTCTCCCACTTCCACCACTCCCCCTACCCCTCTCCCCCTCTCTCCACACTCTTCCACTTCTATCCCCCTCTCATTTCCCTCTCTCTCCCCCTTCTCTCTCACCCCCTCTCTCTCCACACCTCTCTCCCTCTCCTTTCACTCTCTCTCCCTCCCCCTCCACTCTCTCTCCACCTCGCCCCTACCCCTCTTTTCTCCACCTCTCCCTCTCTCCTCCACCTCCCTTTCCTCCCTCATCTCCATAACCCCCTCCTCTCACCTTCCCCTCTCCTCTCCCTCCCCTTCCCCTTACCCCACCCCTCTCTAACCCCCTCACCCACCCTCAGGGACATGCTGCCCCGCTCCCCCCCTGCAACCGCAGATGTTCCAGCAGGTTCCATTGTGTGATGTCACAATGCCGTCCCTCACAGACGGCCAATCGGAAATGGATCTCAATTACATCTGCCTTTGCCCCAGCCCCCCCCCGCAGCCTGTGTCGAAGCGCTTGATCACGTGTG